>JAQFJB010016805.1:0-14321 GCA_029874875.1 Naso minor
CATTAATGCACATACACACAGGAAGCAGCACTGCTGTGACCCACAGCGAGGCTATTATAGCCATTAGACAATTAAAGAAATCACCTGGAGGGACCAACAGTAACTCTGACACACTCACACACACGTATATCTGGCTTCCACTCTAAGAAAAGAAGTAGGGCCAGGGAACGAGAGGCAATTAGTTCAGGTGGTCAATAGAGAAATAGGAATTATAGGCTGCCGAGTTAGCCTGAGAAAGAGACAGAAGGGCTCAGAAACGGGGAATTTACGTTCAGGCTCTAATGGTTGGTGAAGCAGCAAAGTGGCTTTTCTTGGTGAAACAAATGCACGCTTGCACAGACACAGACACACATGCACGCACAGTGGAGAGACAATCGTACTGGGAGTGGTCAGAGACAACTGAGCTGCATCCAGACGACAGCAAAGCATGGAAGAAACGAGAAGAAAGAGGCAGGAAAAGATGCAACAACAAGGAGGAGATGAAGAGGACAAGAAGGAAAAAGGGAGGATGACAGGCATGAGATGGAAGAGAAGAGAGAGAGAAGACAGTGACGAGAAATCATTTACAAACCGGTAGCCTCTAATCCACAGCTCTCTGAACAGCAACGTGTGTGAGTGTGTATACAAGCCATTGCTTACAGTTTCCTCTGTGTATGTGTGCATGTGCATTTCAAAGAGGACGTGACGGGCTGACAGGACTGTAAGTGATTGTTCTTTCAGATAGCAACTTGAAAGGAGTAAATACAGCCAACACACTGTCCTCATGGGCTGTCAGATACATGCTTCTCATGTGCATGCACACACACACAACAGGATGATGACTCAGACAGACCTGCTGTGTCTACCTTTATATTAACACGGCTGCCACAAAAATGGAGTTCAGTGGAGATTCAGGGTTTCCCCACATATACTGTGATACATTACTAGTGTGAGTATAGATTTCACGGCTGCTATTGAAACTGTATTTCTGTGGAATCATTTAGTTCATTTTTATTAAAGGTATCATGAAGTTAGGAAATGTGGTTAAACATGAGTTCAACAACCCACTGTGGCTGAATCAAACACTATGTTTCATGGCACTGTGAATCAGTGGTGATACCTGATCCACCTGCTGTAATAAGTCGGTGGTTACCATGGTTTGTCTACTTGTACAGTACTTGAGCATCTGAACAGTAGGTGGGGAACATGCAAGACAAATTTAATTTTGAGAATATGAAAATTGCAGTATGTAATAGGTTTGGAAATCTGTTTGGCAGGCGGGGAATGTGTGGGTTAAGGGGACACACTCGGCTGTCGGCTGTAAAGGTTCTTCTGTGTGACTGTGGCACGGAATTTCACAAAACTAAGTCAGATCAGAACCGAAATACAAGAACTATCTTCCCACACTGTTTGTCAGCTGTACTTTTCTTGAGAAATCAACACTCGGGGTTTCCACACCAGTTAAGCTGGAACTTTAGCACACATACTAATACCTTTATCAAAGAGGAAGTGTCACATGGGGATACCAAACACATCTGACCTGTTCATTCATACTGTCCCAGTTTAATCTCTGCTTATCACTGTACAGAGACTCTTGTTGAGATAGGAAATCTGTCATTAAACTGCTAAACCACAGTTATACTGAATCATCTGATATGATTTAATCACTAAGGAAATTCGGTTACAGTTGTGCCCACATGCGCTCCATTGTCACTTATGTTCAACTTTTTTTTTTTTTAACTTTTCTTCTCTCTCTTAAGAATGAAATTACATAATGTTACAACATCAGTATCTTTAAACTGAGTTTAAATCTGTAAAAGAGGGACCTGATTACAAAAGACAGAATCAGACCTGCAGTTTTCTTTGGTCTCGACAAGAGTTTCGGATACAGGCTGACTCATTCAGACTGACAGTTAACAAGGGTTTAATCAGCATCACTGTGCTGGTTTGCCTGGGGGCAAACAGGTTATAATAGTGTCTGGTTACTTCAAGTGTCACAATTTTCCAGGGTCCTATAACTAAGAACCTTGTTACTACACAGAGTGAAATAGTTTCTTTATTCAGACATAGCAGGTTTTCAAGCATCCAGCATGGGCAATAAACCTTGATTTTGCTTCTCCTTAGCAGCCAAAGTTTTCATTATTATCCCCCACTGCTCTGGTCTCCAAAGCCTCTCTGACAGTGAACAGCAGACAAGATGGGTCCTCCAGAGAGCCGCTGACTTCAAGCAGACACACAGATTTAGCTGATTGTAGGACTGCGGTGGTCATTCACAACAAGCCATTTAAACAGAGGGGCCCCGCTGCCTGTCCTCTGCCCATCGCAAACATAACACTCACCCACTGAGACCACGACACCGCAGGGCAGATCCCTGGATGACCGGATCAGATGGTAGTGAGGCTGAGAAAGAATGCGGTATTACAAACGTTTATCCTCAAATAATGTTAGAAGCCTCCACTAAATAACACCAGGCCACCAAAGATCAAGGGGAGCATGAAAAAGAGTGTTCGACAGCGTTGGGTCAACAGAGTTATTGGCTTTACTGAACAGGAAGGGCAGAATTTTTCGAAAAGAGAAAAGGTCTGCAGGAAGGCTGAACTCTCACGCTGTCAGATGCACATTTAGCTAAATGCCTTAAAATATCTGCACAAGAACAAAGGGAACAGTTTGCTTGTCAAATCATTTGTGACTGAAAATTATATCAGCTAATTTGTCCTTGAATTATTAAATGCACAAGTAAAACTATTTTCTGGTTCAAAGATCCCAGAGGTTAAGATTTTATACTTTTTTTCCCTTAATGATCACAGTCTGAATGATTTTAGGATGCAAATTAGTCAGTCTACAGATGTCAGCATGGGCTCTCTTTTTACAAACATCAGTGTTTTCCGTACGGTCTCTCACTAACAGGACTTTGTTAAAACAAACAACCATGGATATTATGGAGTTTAATTAGCCTCAAAACCTGCACACACAAAAAGCATGAATGTGATACTAGATCACTGCAGTGGAGATGATCCAGTACCATTTTTTTCTTCCCGATACCGATTCTGATACCCAAACTTGTGTAGCTGCCAAAAAGTACTGATCCAAAACCAGCGCATAAAAATAACAATTTCTTTAAAATGAAAGGTGTCATCATATTTTAGTAAAATAAAAAGATGTATATAGAACACTTTTTAACAGCAGCAAAACAGCAACTTAAAAACTAAAATCTCGGAAGGTCTCATTCCTCACACATCACCTTTTTACTGGTGCGTAGACTTTCCAGTGTAAAATATTGTCAAATGTGGCATTTTGCTCGATCCATCAAATGTTTCCCTTCTTCCTCGCTGCTCTTCAAACAGTTGACAGTGGCAGCACAGTGCAACGTCCTGTAAACTGTTTTAGAGTGGCAATGAAGGATTGATTTCAAGTATGTAACATCAGTCAGAGCCAACTAAGCTAACTGGGAAGTAGCTGGGTACCATTTAGCGGCTAATAAATCACATGGTATCAGATCAGTGCACTGGCGTACTCGCCGATAACGATATCAGCATTTTCAGTGGTACTGAAGGCATTTTCTAATACTGGTACCGATATCAGAACAACTCTACTCTGCAAGCAGGGCACAGTTCCACTTTGATATATCAAAAAATAATTAGACTAATTAATAATAATAATAATAAATCTTTCGTTCAAGGCAAGCCCTGATATCTCTACTACTGCTTTTTGTCCTGGTAAGGCTAATACCAGTTTAATTTCCTCTTCTACTGCAACTGTGATGTCTTCTTTGCACTGACTGTTGCAAATACATCTTTCACGCCAACTGCAAGCATTATTGCTGCGAGTAGTACTACTACTGCAAGGATTTAGTTTGTAGTATTGTTCCAAAAACTGACTGCCATCCAAAACCATGATCACCAGTAGGTGGATGGACAAGAAATCTAAAAATAACTTTGGCATCATTATTAAAAACATAGAAACTGGTGTTTGTCAGTGTCTTCACACATTTTGAAACTCACCGATGACTCTCAGGATGTTTTCACTTCACTCCTCTTACTGATGATGTCAGCATTGTCTTCTCTGGACACAAATGTCAACAGGAAACCCAAAAGCACTTGATCAGCATGTCCAAATATCTACGCAGGACAAACATGCAGGTTTATCATCTGCCATTTCTGCAAACCTAACCATGGCTGACATGTGTTTACCAAATTATAAGTTGAGCAGGTTTGTCTAAACCATGCCTCTTTTCCTCCTTTTCGTTTGCGTTTATTATAAACAGAAATGGACGAATCTTAAACATTTACGCAGAATGAAATCTGCAAACACTAACATTTACTCCAACACCTCTTGTCAAACGTGTTGTACTGCCAGGACGATGTGCTTTGCAAAGACATTCGTCTAAGACTTGCTCAAGACTCCAAGTTAAGCTGTCATAACTGTGCCACATTTTTGTTATTCTTTCACGGTTAAAATGAAAAGACGTGTCTGATTGCACCATGAGTACATCAGTGTGACACACCCTGTGCCGTGCTACCATTTACTTCCTCAGTTTGGAGGATCTGGTGGATATCTGTCTGTTTTCCTGTCAGAAAATATTGTACTTTGAGCAAACAAAGGTTAAGATGTATGTAGTTACAAAAAATGCAACCTTGTTTTTTCCCTCTGCGACAAATTGCAGTTGAACAATCTAAGCAGCTGTCACACAGGAACGGTGGTTGGATGAAAGACGGCGTCAGAGTGGCAATTCAAGTGCAAACCACTGCCACCAAATGTTTTACACATAATGGCAGTCAAAATCCTGACCTGACGAACTCGTTATCACTGCATGAAATCAATCATTTGATGTGTTCAATCAGAGCAATCTTATATATTACACTTTTCAGATCCTGCTGTACAGAACATAAAAAGGAAAGAAGCCTCACAGCAATAAATATCCACATGGGATAACGTCTTAACTAATGCCAGTAAACACTGTCTTCTCATTTAAAGTTTCAAGGCAACTGATTTTGTTTTAGAGGAAAAATATCCTTCACATCCTCCGGTGCCACTTTGGATGCTAAATTCTGATGTTAACAGGTGAGCTCATGAAGAGGTGTTAATCTTACTGTTTAAATCAGCACTGGATCTGTTTTTGAGTTTAATACTTAAGTCAACTACAGCTACAAGCTTTTATTTAAAAAGGAAAACAAACTACACATTGGTGATGCTAAAATGCACACTATCTGGAAACTGTAATGCGGGCAATGTGTCGGCAATGGCCCCAGTGGACGCGACATATCTGAAGCCATGCTTGTGTGGTTAGCAGCATGACAGCAGAGTTTCTTAACCTTTAAGTGACAGGTGATGTCATCTTAAGGTCAGAAACATCCGCCATCAGCATTTTGAACCATGCATCAGTAATACCGAATACATGCAAAGATCTTTTCAGGTTTCAAGAGAGCGAATACAACAGGACACCTTATGGATAAATCAATAAAAATCATAAATCAAACTTTACTGTGTTACCTCATCGGTGAACATTTCTGCCTCAGTCACACACTGAGATTTTCATCAGCAATGGAGGCTGTTTAACAACCACATAAACAAATCCCACCATATCACATTACTTCATGACATCATCAAAATACATCTTCTGTTTTGATTGCCTCCATAGAGGCAGAAACTACATGTTGTTCAGTAGGGCTGGAAAACATAAAAATATTATATCGTATAGAAATATCAGACTATATACCGTCCCAGATATTGGACATCGTTATATCGTGATATGGAATAAATGGTGTTTTTTCCTGATTTTAAAGGCTGCGTTATAGTAAAGTGATGTAATCTTCTTATCAGACAGTTCTGCTTGTCTTGCTACTTGCCTTTATCCACTTAGTCATTATATCCATCTACCATTAACAAAGTCATTTTGAGGAAATTCAAAATATCAAGATATATATCTCGTATTTTGAGATATAGCCTAAAACTATCACAATATAATTTTCTGTCCATATCTCCTAGCTCTGTGAGTGTATGAATGGACATTGTAGGACATTGCAGTTAACCTAATATTATGATAACAGTAAGTTCAATTATGTCTTCTCGGGGTCTTGAAAGCTGCATTACTGTTAAAAAGAGATTTACTGAGGCCTTTTATGGCTGATTGATCTTTACCAGTTACTGATTTTCACTGTCTAAATATCTCCTGAAAGAACAAAAAGTCATCCCTAAACATGATTGCTTTATTGATATTGTGGTATTCAGTGAAATACATCAATGTGATATTTCATTTTGTAGGTATTGACCCTCCTCCCACAGATGACCCCAGAGGCTGCTCAGGGAGGTTCCATCCTGACCTCCTTCATATCAGCTCTGGGCCACAATGACCAGCAGATCTCTCATTGTCCATTGATTTTCAATGAAAGGCCAATATCAGTCCATATAAATCTCCGTACACCGGCTGCATGCGCTCAATCAGGAGACCAAACCTCTATCTGCTCACTCGCTCAGTGGTCCTCTGAGTGAGCCGGCCCTTAAATGAGCAAGTGAAAACTCTTTTCTCAGACAACCACCTCCATCTAGATGAGGCTCAAATTTTTAAAGGACATTTTACATCCTTCGTGTTCAGACGTTTAGATCTCAAACAGATGTATGAAGACAGCAGCAACATGACACATCGCTAATTTAAAGCTTCTGTTAGGCTCTGAGTCACCAAGTGCTGTTGAGAAGTTTGGGTCGAATGAAGAACATAAATTTATATCATGTTAGTGCTACTTCACCTCTGTGTTAACAGAGTGGGTTTAACAAAAAAGAGATTAATGTTTGATTAGTTCCAGTTAATTATTTGGCCAGCAGTTATATAGAGCTTTCAACATAAAGATAAATTTACCATATGATTGGAAAAAATGTGCTGAATGGAAATATGTCAGAAGAGAGACTGTCATACACAGTTCAGCAACAACAATGTACTGCTACATTCTAGCTAGTTAGTTAACAACAAAAGTTTGTTTGTTGTTGTTATGGTTGTTTCAAAGAAAAGGACAATTCATTGAAATTTGATTAAACAAAAATTACACAATGGTTACTGAAATTTTAAAATCTACTTTTAGAACAAGAAAACAAACATTTTCAGGGTTTTTTTGTTGATTGTGCATCCATGTTGCCAATGATCTGCATGATCTCTTAAAGCTGAGTTTGAAGTGTGCCTGTGAAAAATCACAGATTGGAGAAATGTAACCCTAAGACTTTGCCTGACTCCCCCTTCCCCCAAGAATTAGCACGCCCTCAGCGTGAACGCACAGAAACAGAGAGCGAAGGATAAGTGTTGGCCGTTTGGGGTGTTTTGGTTTTGAGCTTTGGTCTGAACTGGTGATGCTAACCTTGAGTATGTGAAGCAGACACGTTTTAGAAATGGTAATGTCTTAAAGAACCAAACCAGTCTGATGTCTTCCCATCAGCAAAAACTGCACCTATTTTCTATAAATTTTGTTAAAATTTGACAGTGTGTATACTTTAATAGATCTAATTCCACAGGGTATAGAAAAACTGAGGCATGTGAGAGTTGCTCAGTAAAGATAATTCGCCCTTCAAAAGAGAATGTTTCAGTTATTTTGATCAAAAACTGATGAGAGAGAGAGAGAGAGGAACCTTTTTTTGTTATCAGTTGGTTATTTTTTTCAATTGGGGTGAAGAAGTATTCAAACAAGCAAAATATACAAATGACTAGAGAGGGGAGCCTCTGAGACAAAAGTTACTACGCCTAGAAAAGTAGTTCCTCACAAGTGCTGCTTTCCTCGGTCAAATATTAGCATGAAGAAGGATTTTGACACAGACAATCTTTTGAACTAACATTGTCCCACATTTTCTGCTTCTTCCTGTAACATTTATTTAATATGGTCAGAGTTTAAACAAACAGAATATCTCATGGATGAAGCTGTTTTGTGAAAAATTAGAGGGGTTTTTATAACCTATGTGGCCGATGTTGACCCCAGACAATGACATGTAGTAACACTTGTATGGTCCTTCCAGTAGTTTGTCGTTGCGTCATGTGATGAAGCTCTGTATGATTCCTTCGTACTCCTCTATGAGGCCAGTCTGTGCGCAGTGAAGACAGCGTGTTTCTCACTGTAAATTATTCACTGGAATCATTCATGTGAATTCAGTGATTATTTCAACTTCACCAAAACAATACAAGTAAACAGCTTTTATAGAACTCTTTAAATGTCTTCACTACGTGTATTCTCAACATGCAGAGTTACAACAAAGATATTTTTCTGTTTTTTTAAATGATTTTGAATGTTATTTTGTTTCAGGTGAGCTTTTGGCTGGTGAGGGAAATCCTAACTGCGCAGACACTGAAAATCCGAGCAGAGATACTGAGCCATTTTGTTAAAATCGCCAAGGTGAGTTCAAAGTCTGATGAACAATATAAGAAACACTGATATGTGTTGATAAAGAGTGCCATTCTCTAAAATGCATTACTATAGTTAAACAGTATGAATAATTTAAGTTTGTTGTGTCTAACAGTTTTTATTGGAAACAACCATCTTGTTTTGTTGACAATATTAATAATCCTCAATGGATCTGACTGACCGTCTTTTTGGAGTTCTGCAGTTGAAAAAGTGGTAATGTCGGTGCGTTCCATTAACCTCAGAGACTGGATGTCGGTGCTTGGAGTGACGTCACATTGGAGTTGATCAAGTTTTTTTTTCAATTCATTTATTAAAGACTGTGTGCACACAGTAATTGTTAGCAATAACCAAAGAGACAGGTTTAGATTGAGCACTGTAGTCCCAACGCCAAACACGAACACGATGAAACATGTAAAACACACAATGTCAGCACAAAATCAACACAATAAAGTCACAATATCAACATAAAAACATTCAGTGTCAGTTTTGTGTCAATGTTAAATAAGATTATTACATTCTTGTCTCAACCATGTCTCCACTCACTGTTAGCTAATAGCAGCCTACAGCAACACACCACACAACACACTAGTTTGGGCATGACAGCAGTTTTAATAGGGCCTTATTAAATCCACTCTATTTTTTCCCGCATTCCATTTTTTCCATTTTAATTTATTGGAATTCTGTTTTTAAGCTGATTTTACCGTTGAAGAGTGTGTGTTATTCACGTGAATGAATAAAATGTCCTCAGTTTAATGAGGGTGGTCCCATACATTAGCGACCACCCCCAGATATGTTCTCCCCAGGTAAATGTTCCGCTTTCTCCTGAAAACAGATTTCAGTCAAATTACAGTCAATTCCGTGATATTCTGTGTGTAACAATAGATTCTGTTTTTATTGGCCAATTCTGCAATTCTGTCCCCAATTCTGTAATCGTGGAAATCATGGTGCCCTACGTTAGCAACAGGTCCACATGTAGAAGTTGAACAGTACTGTCAGTGTAATGTGTGACGCAGCTTTTCCTCACTGTTGATACATGGAGCAGCCATTTCCAAGTTGGAGTTCCGACTTCAGGGGGCGTTCCTGATGTCATGTCCGACAACTTGGAAATTTCGACTTCCAAGATCAACTAGAATGCACTCTTTGTTCTTCAAATATTTTGTTATTATGGTTAAACTCAAAAAAATGTTTACTGTGGGCAGTAATAAGCTGTTATTTGTTGTTGATGTTACAGCAGGAAAACATCTCTAAGATGTTGTGCAGTTTTTATTGCAGTAAAAAAAAAAATCCATATTCAGATGTAGAAATGTGTTCAGGAGTAAAAGCTAGATTTTTTATTTCGTGGGTCACCTCCAGTTGCTTGTAATAAAAATCTCAACACAGAGTCCACTGGAGTCTGTGACGTTGCAGCATGCAAGAGCTACCCAAGTTCTTTACTGCAGATGAGGAGCGATGGAGAAAGCAGACGCAGTCATGGCAAAAACAAAAAGGTGCTTCTCCTCCTGTGGTCTGATCAGGGAATTGTAGCACAAGGATTTTTTTCCCTGAGGCCAGAATGTTGGATGGAAAGGGGAAGTGGAACTGCCTGTTCTTGACAAATTGTAAAAATATAAACTACTCACTAACGAAACTACTGAAGCTGACTTCATACACCCGACTGAACTAACTAAACTCAATCCCGAATCTTCCATCAGAGGGAATCTCTCTACCGCTGTACTTCACCACTGTCACTGAGGTCTGACATATAATCAGACACATAACATATCCAAAGTGCCTTAAAACACTCATCAAGGGAAACCCATTCACACACACATTCACACACTAATGGCTGGTGGCTTTTCTGCAAAGTCCCATTCTGCTCATCAGCCTTGGGAAGCCATTTGAGGCTGAACCACTGACTTTCGGATAAGTAGAGCACCCACTTTACCTCCTGAGCCGCAGCCACAGAGATGATTTAAAAAATTATGCAGTGATGAATTCAGTACAAAAACTTGTATCAAGTCTATACACTGTGTTTATGGATTAGAAATAATATTTTACTTTCTAACTGCATTTCTGAGTTCTGGGATCATGGTGACATAACTAAAAAGAATCAAGACGGATACACACAAACTCGACCTTATCCAGATTGATTTGTTTCATGATTTAAGCAATCTTTGATAAGTACAGAGTTTTTATGGCTGAAAGGGTTGCAGGCCAAAATGACTAAATTAGACCCTGGTTGTAATAAACTGAAAACAAGTACAACAACCACGACAACAACAATAATCACCTCAATAACAACAATTACCTCAACAGCAACAATCACCACAGCAACAACAACAATCACTGTAACAACAACAATCACCTCAGTAACAACAATCACCTCAACAGCAACAATCACCACAGCAACAACAATCACTGTAACAACAACAATCACCATCACAACAACAACAATCACTGTAACAACAACAACAATCACTGTAACAACAACAATCACCACAACAACAACAACCATCACCACCACAATAATTGACTGAATTTAAAGCACTTTTCAAAACACCCAAAGGTTTTTACGGTGAAGGGGGGAGTCTCACTAACCACCACCTGTATGTAGCACCGACCCGGTTGATGCACGGCAGCCATTACGCACCAGAACGCTCACCACAGACCCGGTTGAGGTGAAGAGTGAGATGAGTGAATAAGTCAATAACATGAGGGGGGTGATTAGGGGGCAGATTGAATGAGTCAGGTTGGGGATTCAGCCAGGACACCTGGGAACCCCGACTCTTTGCAACAAGTGCAAAATATCCTTCAAATCACCACAGCAAGAGTCTGTCTGGCTGCTGCGCCGTGTGTATAGGACTGTGATTTATAGCATCTTTGTCCCTCAGACACAAAGACACTTCCTGCACTGCTGTAAAAGTGATATACATGTTTTTTAGCTGAAGTCAAAGGTAATTACCATTGTATTATTCACAGTTCCAATGGACCGTGAAGAATTTTGATAACCCTAGTGTAATTCTTTGCTTGTTATTCATGAAATTTCTGTTCTTGTCCCAGAAACTGTTGGAGCTGAACAACCTTCATTCTCTGGTGTCAGTGGTTTCTGCTCTGCAGAGCGCTCCCATCTTCAGACTCAGCAAAACCTGGGCGGTAAGAATTCAGCTTCTCGCAGTTCATGCCATTTGTGTCTGTTTCTGGAAATCTTCTGTTTTAAAACAGTAAAGTGGCTTATATGTGGTATTATATAATATTTATATAATCACCAGATTTGAAAAAGTTCTCCGGTCTTCACCCTTAAAGACCTCAGTGTCGGGCCTCTTGGAATATTTTGCTGGAGAGATCAGAAAACAGAGCTTAAGGTGGATCAGATCATAGTGGACAGCATTTTGTGGTCTTGGATAACCGTCTGTCACACAAAATTGAGATAACATGTGCTGCTTGGCTGTCCGCACAAAATTATTTTTCATTACCTCAGACAGTTTTTATTTCGAATGTTTACGAGTACTCAAATGTGGCTGGCCGGTTCCCTTTTTCCAATCAGAGTGTTTGAATGACGAGTTTCACATCACAGACAATTGTTTGAGAGGTGTGATTTCTAATAAACCTTTTCTCCTCCAGGCCATCAAAGTGCCAACTGATTACCCCTCGTTTTAATATTTGAACATGAATTCTGATTTGACAATATTGGATAAAGATCATAAAAAGTGGATGCATAGCGCCAAGACACATGGAGAAATAATCTGTTCAGCGGAAAGGCTGCTCCTGATTTGATTTTATAAACCAGCACAGATGGAGATTTTCTGTATCTGGAAAGAACAGGAAGGCTTTAAAGACACTCATATTATATTACAGATAGAAGAGAAAAGTTGTACTCTGCAGGTTGGCTGACTTAAAGCAACTACATAGAGATACTCGAATGTATCTTTTTCAGAGCCTACTTCAGGGCTCCAGAGTGAAGCACCTGTCAGCTGCATTTTGTGACCATTTTTTGAGACAGTGCGACAAAATTTTTTTTAACTACTAGTAAATTCATTTTGAAATGACTTTGGGAAGAAACTTGAGAAGTTGGGGAAAAAAAGACACCTGATACCGTTACATTGAATGGCGATGAAAGGAAACTGCATATTTTGTGAAGCACAAAGTTCTTAGGCCACGTTTACATGGGAGCAGCGCTACTAAAAACGGAAAGGTTCGTCCTTTGCATCGTCGAAATATGTCAGCTTTACACGAACAACCCAAAGCGCTGTAGTACACATGCCAGGCCAGTAAGTTGGTGGTGTAACTTTGTAATGACATACTGATGGAGCTGCTGAAGTTGTTAACTTCCTGTTGCTGTTAAGCCTGAAGCAGCCAGAAATCAAAGAAATTCAGCCTCAGTTTGACTTCTAAAATTATTCGACCAACACTTAAATTTGCCTGAATCGACTGTTGTCACATTTCGGTGAACTGTGGAGATTTTAATCCGAGTTTGGTAGTGGCTAGATCGGAATACATTGACTTGCGCTAGTATTAGCATTAGCCTCCTCACCATGTTTTCAGGCACTCAGCTTGCCAGTTTATACAGCTGGAAAGAAGGTTGCGGTGTTAAAAGATTCCACTCTGGGTCCCAGTTTCAAACGCTTGCGGTTTCAAGGGCGCCAGTCATGTAAAAGGAAGGCCAAACTGCAACAAAAGTGTTACGTTTGATGCTAAAACTTGCGCCGTGTAAACTGCCTCTAAGACTGATGCTAATGGTGCTATTGTTTGCCTGCTAGCTAACAAGTCAGCCGCCGATGTTTGCATTACAGTGAGCTCATAATAAACAGCTCAAGTCACGTTATTAACGTAATGTGCACCACTTAATCATCTAGGCACACTTAGCGTTACTCTTCATCATTTCTCTCTCGTCTCTTTGTTGCGTTTTGTCCAGCAGCATGTTGCCTCTCCTCATGACAGGTTCTTGTCAGCTCCTTAAACTTAGACACACCAGTAAGAACGCTAAGTAATTCAGTTAATTTTTATTTTTTGCTGATTAACGTCTTTAATTTTCCCATGACAGTGACAGTGATCTGTGACCTGCGTTTCAGTGTCTGTAACATTTACTGCAAAAACTAAATTTGCAACTTTAACCACACAGTTCAAGCACAAAACGCTGATGAAGCACAACAACAGTATCAAGCACAAGCTCAAATTAATGTGATAATTTCAAGTTTAAAATAAAATCACAGTTTTATTTTTATTACAGTTAAGAGTAAAAAACATCGTATTACATGTCAGTGAAAGTGGTGCACCTAAAAATTTCAGTTAGCAGCACCAGCGTCACTTGTGGACCAAATTAGTTTGGAGCCAGCTGCTTACTTTTACATCTTATTTTCACTTCTTGATCTAAGTGTAGCAGTTCAAAATATAAAAGAACTTTTCAGTTGGTCAGCTTCGATCACTGATCTGACTTAAACAAAACTCCTTTCCAACTATGGCTAGAACTGGCAGTTATTTTCATCTTAGAGTATTTTGCCATTTTTTGGCTGAATAAAATAATTGTTTGATCTACAGAGTGTCCAAAAAAACAGAAAAAATTGCCCATAAGAATTTTCTTGGAACAAAATTTAAATCTCAACATGAGATGAGATGTCATACCAGCCATTTTAAAACCCCAAGTATTTTCTTTTCTTTTATAATATGTATATTTATGTAACTGTATACATATTTCACATATATTTTATTTCTGAAAGCTGTAAGTGAGAAGTGCTTTAAATTTTTTCTTTAATAAAAAGAAAAAAGAGAAAAAAAGTAAAAATATGATCAAATCAAGCAATCAAACTTTATTTATACTCAAGAGATCTTTGAGGGGTGACCCTCATTTGCAATGACATCGGGTCAAAACAAAACAAATGACTGAAATACTTGCTGCCTAATTTCTTAGAATCACAGGATGTTTCACTGCAAATCTCCTCTGACCCAGTGTGCAAGAGGAGTTTTTTATTTAGCTGGACACGGCAGTCTACA
>JAQFJB010018074.1:0-14270 GCA_029874875.1 Naso minor
ACATCAGAGATGTTCTGATCATAAAGAAACTGAACAGAGAAGTAAAACACAGTGAAGCTACAAATGTGAGCATGCACTACCTTTTATAACAGATCGAGCTTAAAGGTTTGGTATTTAGGATATTAAACTTAATTGGTACTGTAAGTGACAGGAGGATTGTTGCAAATTTGAATGTGAAGAACGGGTTTCTCAGCACCTATCGATGTAGCTCCTGCGTTGTTTTTAACTGCATCTGTCACAACATGAAGCTGCATTTTTGCTTTAGCCTGAGGTGCGTTGTTTAAAAATTTTGGTTCTCATTATTTACCTCATTTCTCAATATACTGGTGTGTTCAGACAGAAAGCGAAGTGAATTTTTCACCTCAAGTTACTTGCACGAAACGAATTTCGTTCGCCACAAACAACCCCAGTATCTCTGCGTTAATGGTATATTTGTGTTCAGTTCAGCCTCTGAATGAACTCTGCACTCAGCAGGAGCAGCTTTTTCTGTTCCCCTCAGCTGTTTCCCTCTCCTTTCTGTACGCTCATGAAGTACATTTCTCCTCAGCTCATTTGTAAACAAAAACAAAGACCAATAATTTCAAACACCCAACAATGGAGGGGTGCTCCTCTGTGGCTAGGGTAAAAATAAATCCACTTTTTAATCAAAAAAGTTTTAAATATAAAATCTGACGTCTTCCACCACCTGTAAACTCCTCTGGACTCTGGGTGCTTCTTCACCTCGGAGTTCCAGCAGCTGTCTGTCAGCAAGCAGCAGCTCAGTTCGCTTGGCAAAACTCTGTGGTACATGCTCATTTCCTGCTTGTGTTGAGTATTATCAGCATGCCTGTCTTCATGTCCTTTGCGTCTTTGAGACGTTTTATTTGATTGTGCCATGCGAAAAATTGCATTGCCTTTTGTCTGAACACACCGTATGACTACTGTCTTCTAAAATGGGATTAATGTGCTTTCTACACAGTGACAAAGACTGTGTACCTTGGATGCGAAGGGTAAAATGTAAAAAATATCTATATTTATTACAACCTAATTCCAAACCCTAATTCCAAAAATGTTAGGTGTGCTGTGTGTAATAGAGATAAAACAGAATGTGATCATTTTCTCATCTTTTGGACAAACTCAAGTGAAAACAGTTTAAAGACGATATTATTAATGTTTTACCTCATCACCTTTTTTTGATTTGTGAGAAAACACCTGTTTGGAACATTCCACAGGGATGGTATCGTGATCAAATATGAAAGGCTCAGTCCATCAAAAGCAAGGGTGAGGCTACGTATACCACTACATGAAACACACCATCATATAAAGGAAATACAATGACTTCTTTTAGCTCGGGGACACACCATAAAACCGCTTTCTGTAAACACATTTTGTTTGGAGTCTGTTGTACACAGCGTCCCAACTGTTTTGGAATCTCGGTTGTCCAAAGTAAAGTTTAATTTAATGCTTATTTCACACACAGCGAAGTATCTTAAGGGTTTTTGCCTTTTCAGCTGACAGAAATGACAAGAAATGGATTTGCTGTGTTGGCGATCATAATGAAGCAGAACAAGTAGAAGCTGGATTTCTGTGAGAAAACCTCCACACGATTCCGTTTTAGATGATCTTCAGAAAACAGGCATTTTACTCAGTGCAGCTTCTGATGATTGCAGTTGGAGAAATATGTGAAAAAACTGCATATATGCAAACACTACGATTTACACATTTCCCAGCTTAACACTCAAGGGTACAAATGGAGAGCACTTAACAAAATTCTTGCTTTAAATTTTTAGTGTTACTGATGATTTTTGCATTAAATTCTGCGAAGCTGCGATGATATTTTGTCTTAAGGTACAGGAAGTCTCTAGGTGAAGAACTTTGGTTTTGGAAACATAGTAAAACTTTTATTTATAGTGCGCTTTTCTAGATGTAAAGACATGTTTGTTCTTCTGTACAGTTGTGTGCTGTTGCTGTGTGATGTTACTAAATAAGTTCTGCAGTGTGTCAAACAGTTTGAGTCTCAGCAGCCTTCAGATTATGCGAGTCCAAAAATCACTTTTTTACTTCGAGTTGTCTTACATGGACCTTTTTAATTTGAAGGCGTTCATGTTGAATATTTACCTTTATTTTGTTTTTCGAGTGTCTTCACGCTGCTCATTTAATCATACTGACTTGAAAACAAAGCTTTGCTATTTACAAAATTCTAAAACATCTTCCACTATTTTAAAACCGTTTTGTAACTTATTTTTTGAACATGACATGATGAGGAAACAGATGATTAAGAAGAAAAATACATATGATGCTTTTTATACATATCTGAATCATGAAGAGTGATGTATTGCCAAATATACTGAGGAAACATATTTGTCTGATATTGTTTCTATTTAAAGGCAACATGCAACATGACTGCTGTTTAATGCACTTTTGAAAGGGCTTTTTGTCAGTCTGTATCCCATGAGCCTTTGTGCCAGGTAATGAATGTTTTCATTTGTATCTAGAGAGTGTGTGACTGTAGATGTTTACTGCTAGATTTGACAGAGGGAAGCTTTCGCTTTCTGAATGAGCCTGTAAATGATTATTGACAAATGTTTTATTGAAATATCATTTGCATATTAAAGATTTATATTAGAGTGGATTTAAGACTGTAGAGAAATAAATAAGTACTGTGTGATAACCTTATAATGACTGCTGGTTGATTTACTGTAACTGCTGTATATCAAAGTGTGTGATGGTGCTGATACATGTAAAACCTGCACAGTGATGGTGTCTGTTTAGCTTTGTTAGGGCCATTGGGTCATAATGTAATTAGTCTAGTATGTAAGGTCAGAGTTGTGGACTGGAATCACATGACTTTGACTCGAATCCTAAATTTATTGACTGTTCAAGTCCCTACTTGGAACCTTTAACTGGTTCTGAAGCAGTCTAAATTTAATACTGTTTTCTCACATCTTATCTGCTTTGGCAAAGGAGACCATCAGCGATAGTAGCATACTATCCTGTCTTTTATAATGCCTTTGCACAGTCCACTTAGTCACCAGAAATGCTACGAAAAGCTTTACAGCACACAGACCAGAGGAGATGATTTGTTGTTTACAAGCATGATCGATCCACTGTGTTCTTTTTGAAGCAGGAGGATAGTTTTCTTTCGATAATTTCAGTATTTTGTGTTTATGGCTCAACTGGTACTCTCTTTCAAAACACATTTCTGCACTAGACAAGATCGTTATGACAGTAAGCAGTACCGCTTTTGTCAACACATGCCATCACAATTGACACAAAATGAAAGTTGCTCAAAAGGGGCTTTAATTTTACTTCAGCCTCAAATATGTGATACCTTTCCTTAAGCCCCACACTTTGGCGGCCAAAGTCTTTCGCTCTAGTAGGCTGAAATTTGGCCTGAAGGTCAAATGTGTGTGTGTGTGTGTGTGTGTGTGTGTGAGAGAAGGTGTGTATTTGTGTTCATATCGTTTGGCTAAAAGGGGGCGTGGCAGTGGGTGTGGCCTTTTGCTAAAAGGAGCATAACTTCCAAATGGATTCACAGACTTGCACAAGATTTAGTGGAACCAAAGGACAGCTGATTAACTTTGGCCCATCTGGCAAAAAGGGGGCGTGGCAGTGGGAGTGGCCTGTAACAAAAAAGAGCATAACCTCTAAAAGTATTCATGTAACAGAGACAAACTTTGTGGAAAAAAACACTTTCATCGGTCATGGATTGCCTGCCCCTTCACATTCTTTCTGTCCAAATATACAGTAAAAAAGGATTTAACATTTAAACAGGTACGCAGCATTTTTGCATCCCAACATTTTTTGCTGCTGGTCGCAGCTTTTGCAAATTCGTGCTTGTTTAAAAAGTATGCCACCTACCCAATCATAATCTTCAATTTCAAGAGTCAAATAACATTAGAACAAAGCAAAACGTGGGTTAAAAATCTGAAATGGAGAGGCAACAACATACAGCATTTGAGTCTGAGCAAAGAACAGTGAGTTCGAGCTCAGTTGTCACAAGCAAGGATGAAGCGAAGTTTACCACTTTGAAACACAAGACAAAGGACATTACTACATGTGCTCAGAAACACTGGTGTCAGTAAACACAGTTTGTTTGCAAGGGATTGCATTCTGCTTTTATTTAGGCTATATTTTACATAATGTCCCTAAATGTTTGTTGCATGTAGTGTTTGGTGCAAAGTTAATGTCTGTTATTTTAATGATCAATTGAGCTTAAATATTACAAGTGTTTGTTTGCTGTAGCTTATACGTTCTGAGCAGTCTGTATTGTGTGTGTGTGTGTGTGTGTGTGTGTGTGTGCGCACATGGTATCGTTCTTGCGAGGTGTCTGTCTTAGAGATAGTGTTTATGTCTCAAAGGCCATTCTGTTTCTCAAGGTTAATGATCTCATTGTAAATCATGTCACATCCTCCTCCTCTCCTGCTTCCCTCACATCCTTCCTGCTGCCTTCGCTGAATCCGTGATTTGCACTGTGGCTGTGCACATGTATGGACTTGTGTGCTGGAGCTGGTTGTTTTTTGTGTGTGTATGTGTGCGCGCTTAATGCTAATGCAGCACAGAGCACACATCCATATGTAATCAGTTCTTACATGGGGATATTCACACACATGAGTATGCAGATGTGACTGCATTCTTGCACATGCATGTATAAAATACTCTCTCCACCTTCAGTAATATAGAAAAAATTCCCCCCTTACATGATGCTATTCATGAAAAGAAAATCTTCACGTGTGCCCACTTATAATATGATAAAGAACAAGCTGTAACCTCTGTCTTTTTCAGTTCTGAATGCTGTGTATCTGACAGTTGCACAAGAAATTGCGGTACACCTCAAACCGCGACAAGACTTGGCAGTGTTCAATTTCCTTTTTGTCATAAAAATGAAAAACACGTTCATTATCTGTGGCGTGCAGCTTGTCAGAGTCTCATGTTGTTTAAACGAAGACGGTAAAACATTTCACAACACGTTTCCACAGAGAATGGAAGAGCACAAAGTGTCAGCAATGTCGTGTTTGTCTGTGTTACCTGAAATGTGTCATGAATCATTTTTCTAAAGTGCTGTTGTGTGAAGCAAAGAGCTCTTCACAGTTTAACCTCTCGAGCAGATAAAAAGGTCTGTCATTAGTTGAATGGGATATAATGAAATAATCACATTCGTTAGAAGCCAAAATGTCAGAGGAAGAAAAGTTAGGGTACCTTTTTTAAGTTCATCAACCAAAACTAACATATTAAAAAAAATTCCCAGTCCAACTGCAACAAACATGAGCACATACAAATTCAGTGTCTAAATTTGAAATATTTCATGATTTTGTATATTCTTTAATCATATAACTCAATTTTAGTGTTTCTGTTTCACTTCTGTGCTTCCACCTGCCTTTTGGAGACAAATGCAGTATCTGAATGGTGATTTGTTAGCCATAAATAGCCTATAAATACTCAAGTATTTCAGAAAACAACAATTTTGTTCGTTTTGCATTCATGCAAACTGTAAACGCACATCCTTGAATAAAATATTGTTCAGTATGACAGTCCAGTGTGTACAGAAAGCAAACCTGTGCTGTTGCATTCTCTCTTAAAATTGAAGTAGAACTTTATTTGCCCACATTGGAGCAAATAATGGTGCAGCAGTAAAGACAAAAGCAAAAAAGGCAGAAAGAAAGAAAAAAGAAAAAAACAGTAAACATAAGACCAAGACCCACAAATGACAATATTAAAAAAACATGAAATTGTAAAAGACAACATATGGTAACAAGATAAAAACACTGACTGCATGCATGAGTCAGACTATAGCGTCATACATGGGAGTTAACAGTGCAGTGACTAAAGTTATAAAGGAGTTTGTACTTGCTGGTTTTTGTACATGGATATTTCAAGTGGGTGCCTGAAGAAAAAGTCTTACATACAGGGAGTGGGTGCTGCCTGCCAGACAGGATGGAATCATGCGTTCAACAACTATTTGTTCCATAATTAAGACAGATTCTTTGCTAAGTACCTCTGATGCTCCCACAGACTTTTAATTATGTTTTTCTGCTTTAGATTGAGAGAAGCAAACCAGCAGATAGAATAAAAAGTAAAAATCATCTCAATAAAACATCTATAAAACTAAGTCAATGCTGGCTGTTTTTTAAATAACATTTCAGTGTAACTCAAATCTCAGCTTGTTATTTATTATAATGCCCAAGTTCTTCTACGACTGAATGATTTCTACATCCTGGGCATTTATTGTAGTGTTGACAGGATTGTGGTGATGACGTCTGAAATCGATTTACATCTCCTTAGTCTTTGTCACTTTAACTATAAAAAGGCTTCTTGACACCATCTTAAAAAAAATCATCTGTGACTGGACCTGTGACACTTCCTCATCCGTCAGCAGTCTCATTGTTACTGTATCATGTGCAACCATCACAGTGTGATGGTTTCATCTCACAGTGTGTTGAAAATGAAAACAGGTTTATTGTTGCATTGTTTTAACTCGAGAAGGTGATGAGCAACATAAAAGAGTGCAAAAACTTATTTTGTAATTTAAGTTTCAAAGCTGGATTGATTTTGTAGGAGAATGACAGGGTCAAACATTCAGAGTTGTTGGAAACATACAGAGTTGTTGGAAGACATGCA
The DNA here is from genome assembly GCA_029874875.1 of Naso minor. Taxonomy (NCBI): domain Eukaryota; kingdom Metazoa; phylum Chordata; class Actinopteri; order Acanthuriformes; family Acanthuridae; genus Naso; species Naso minor. The sequence goes on from JAQFJB010018074.1 coordinate 6,598, forward strand.
GGGACAGGTTCCAGAAGTGTTGTGGTCAAAGCATGATACTGATGTTGGCTTTGTGAAATCTGCCAATCCAGTACGAGTAGAGGTAAAACCAGACGCGAGACTTCAGCGCCGTGCTCAATACCCCTTAAAACCAGAGGCAGAACAAGGAATCAGTAAAACAATTGAAGGACTGATTGAGGCCGGAGTGTTGTTCAAGACACACAGCGTATGCAACACTCCCATCTTTCCAGTGCTAAAAGCAGACAAACTGAGATACAGGCTAGCTCATGATTTGAGAATGGTAAATGAAGTAGTGAAAGACCTGACAGCAGAAGTGCCAAATCCTCACACACTACTCACAAATGTGCCGCCGGAAGCAAAATTTTTCACAGTAATTGATTTGTGTTCTGCGTTTTTCAGCATTCCGCTGGCAGAAGAGTCTCGATATCTGTTCGCATTCATATACAAAGGTAAACAGTACACATACACCCGCCTCCCACAGGGGTTTGCGTGGTCACCACACATGTTTAATCTTTTGTTGAAAAATGATCTGGACGGTCTGGCATTAGACAGCACATTGCTACAATATGTAGATGACCTGTTGATCTGCTCAGCCACTTTGGAAGAATGTCACCGCAATTCGGTGAAGATTTTACAAAGGTTGGCTGTAGGAGGACACAAGGTGTCTAAAACAAAACTGCAATACTGCCAAACACAGGTGGAATCCCTGGGGAGAATTGTCTCCCACAGCACGGTTGCAATTTCACCGTCACAGTTGGAAGGGGTGAGCAAAGCTCCACGCCCTCAGACGGTTGGACAGATGATGACATTTTTGGGGATGACAGGTTACAACTCTGAGTGGATAGAGGACTATGCAGTGAAGGTGGCTCCCCTCAGAGAGCTGACCAAACAATCTGATAATGCCACGATGTCATCCCCATTGAAATGGACAACTGATGCCATGGTAGCATTTGAAACACTCAAACAAAATATGCAATCTGCACCAACGCTGGGTACACCAGACTACACCAAGCCTTTCTATCTGTATGTAGCTAACCGAAGTGACAAATATGTGTCGGCAGTGCTGATGCAGGAGACATGTAGGGGTCGGAAAAAGCAACCCCTAGCCTACTACAGTGCGAAGTTAGACAATGTCGCACAAGGATGGCCTCCATGCTATCAAGGGTTAGCAGCCGTCCATTACACCTATGAAAAAGCATCAGTCATAACTATGGGATATCCAATCACCATAATGACCCCACACAAAATCGCTGAACTAATCAATCAAGGACGATTTGTGGTAACTCAAGCACATTGTCTGCAGTATGCACCACTGCTGACATATCCAGATGTGACTATCAAACGGTGCTCAGCCATAAATCCAGCAATGACCATTCCATTTGAGTTTGAAGGTGAACCCCATGAGTGTGTAGCGGAAACCATGAGATACACCAAACTCAGACCCGATCTAGAGTCATCTCCCATCCGAGATGCAGATGTCATCTATTTTGTAGATGGTTCATGCTATCGTGACCATGTGGGAAATCATGCGGGCTATGCTGTAGTGAGACAAGAGAAGGATGTTTGGGTGACAGAGAAAGCAGAGAGATGTGAGCAGCCGTGTTCGGCTCAGCTAGCAGAACTAAAAGCATTGACTGAGGCATGTAAACTAGCAAAAGGAAAGGCAGCAAACATTTATACTGATTCTGCTTATGCTCATGGTGTTTGTTTCTTGTTTGGTGCACTCTGGAAGCAGAGAGGTTACAAGAGAGCTGATGGGACCCCGGTGCAGCATGGTGACCAGATCAAAGAATTGCTTTCAGCCATGATGTTACCAACAAGACTTGCAATTGTAAAGTGTCAAGCTCATAGAAAAGGTAACGAGGATGTTATAAGAGGAAACAATGCTGCAGACGAAGCAGCCAAACTGGCATCCAGGTGTCAGGCAGCAATAATGTCACCATTGGTGTCATTTGAACCAATGGCTACGCCAGAGGACATCATTCTGATGCAAAAAGAAGCAGATCAGAGTGAGCGAAACCTCTGGAAACAGAGAGGCGCTACAATGAGTGAAACAGGGTTGTGGAGGTCCCATGATGGCCTCCTGGTGGCGCCAGTGACATTACTGACTATTTTAATCTCCCAAGTGCACAATGTAGACCACTGTGCCAGGGGGGAGGTGTTAAAGAAAATAAAACAACAGGGATACTGGTCGCCACACATGCAAGCAATGGTAGACAAAGTGTTGAATCAGTGTGAAGTGTGTGCTCAGAACAATGTGAGAAAAACAATAACAACACCCGTAGGACACATTCCAGTACCAGAAGGTCCATTCAAACACCTAGTGATTGACTATGTTGACATGATAAAACCAGTTCATGGAAAAAGGTACATGTTGGTGGTCATTGACAGATTCAGCAGATGGGTGGAGGCGACACCATCAAAAGACTTAGGAGCAGGAACTGTTATCAAATTTCTGATCAGAGAAGTCATTCCACGATTTGGTATTCCATCAGAAATCAGCTCTGACAATGGTAAGGCATTTGTGGAAAAAGTTGCTCGAGGCATTTTGCAGCAGCTAAAGATTAAACAGAGATTGGGAGCTGTTTATCATCCACAGAGTCAAGGAATGGTTGAAAGAATCAATGGCACCTTGAAAGCTAAGCTGAACAAGATATGTGCTTCTACTAAACTGAACTGGGTTGATGCTTTGCCAATAGCACTAATGAGCTATCGCATGCAGACGCACAGAAGTACACATCTAACACCGCATGAAATGCTCACGGGCAGGCCCATGCCTGCACCACAGCTGAGGGGTCCGTATAAGGGACCGTCACTTGAGCAATTGCAGGATGAGCTAAAAGCATATATGAAACAACTAACTGCTATCCATAGATCTATATATTTGCAGGAAAAAGCCAGAGAGGCCAAGCAGGACCAGGATCCGGTCCGACCAGTGGTGCCAGGAGATCAGGTGTACGTGAAGGTCTTCCGACGGAAGTGGCATGAGCCCAGACGGGAAGGACCGTACACCGTGGTGAGAGCCACGCCAACAGCCGTCCAGGTGGAAGGAAGCAAAACATGGTATCACCTGAATCACTGCACCAAAGTTATCAAAGACAAAAAGGGACTGATGGAGCCAGCAACGACCAGCCCCTGTCAGGCCCAAGAAGATCTGAGCGACTGCAAGCCGCTGGAAGGAAAGCAGCAGGCCACGAAAGGAGCCACTCTCAATGAACCAGATGAGTACGATGCAAACACTGACACCACCATCCAGGCAGCGCTAGGGCCCATACCAGACTTCCCACACCCAGGCCATAACACACTAAATATGCTAGTTGAAAATTATGTTAAGACACGAGTCAGGAAATGGAGTCAGATCAACATCAAAGAGTAAAGCGACAGTTCGCTCCAAGTGAGGGAATACAGTTAGATGCAATAGGACTGCCAACAGGAATCCCTGATGAGTTTAAAGCACAAAATGAGGTGACATCAGGATTAGAGTCCATACTGCCTTGGATTACAATTAATAAGAATGTAGCCTGGATAAATTACATTTACTGTAACCAACAGAGGTATATTAACCACAGTAGTGAACTGTTTAGAGCATTGGGGGAACAATTGCATGCAACGAGCATTGTAGCATGGCAGAACAGACAGGTTTTGGAATGGATGACAGCAGAGCGAGGAGGTGTTTGCCAAATGTTCGGGAAATACTGCTGTACGTACATTCCAAACAATACTAATGCTGATGGATCATTCACGATAGCCATGAGGAAATTAGAGAAGTTAAAAGTAGAATTAAAGAGGAATGCTGGTAGGGGAGGTAGCCTGTGTCTGGATTGGTTGGACCAAATTTTAGGAAAATGGGGAGCCGTTTTGGCTAAAGCAGCCGTGAGTACTGCTATAGTTCTAATTCTGATTTCTTTTTTGGCATGTTGCATCGTTCCCATCGTGAGAGGGCGTTGCCTGCGAGCCATGGACAAACGAACGGACATGATGATGGGCCTGCAGGGAGCTCGGATGGTAAATGTACTGGCAAATGGACATATGGCTCACATGCGCCCAGTGGTCCAAGGACTGCTGGGGGACGCGGACTTGTTCCCGACACCTGATTACGCGGACAATGATGAGTCTGAGGATGGACAAGAACTTGAAGAAAGAGTGGTTTGAATGGACTCACTGAACTGAATTGCACCACAATACACAGACTTATGCACCTATACTCACCATTATCACATAACAAATTGTGCATTTGACTGTTACATATATACACATACATGTGTTCATGTAATCATTGAGAATTAGTGTGTAATCAGGTTACGTGCCATATCAATATCTACTTCATTTTATTATCCATGGTTTGAATTTTTGTGGATGGTTCACGGTTCCAGGTGTTACTGGTAAAGTTGGTCGCCTGTGGGGAAAGGGGCCATGGGAGAATTTTCCTATTGAAGGTTTTTCGCTCCCATACATCTCGGAAGGTGTGAATCGTCTCATGCATTCTGATTGTGTGTGAATATTATCATTATCATAGCAATGTCATACGTGTGAGGATAACCAGAATGTCATACCATTTCGCGGTTACCATTTTTATGATGTTATGTTATGCATGTTTTGTTATTCAAGTTGTGTTAACCAAGTTATGTTATCCATGATATGTTAGCCACTAGTATGGAACATATAGTCGAAGTTAATCACACTCAACACATAGTTTAAATCACTTTAGTGATTTCAGGGGGGATATGTAGGAGAATGATAGGGTCAAACTTTCAGGGCAGGTTACGTCCCTGTTTGGCCGCCAGTAAGTGAGTGCCGGGTCGCTGTGACCTGGGGCCTCATTTATAAAACTGTGCGTAGGAAAGAACACTAAAAGGTGCGTACAGAGGAAACGCAGGAAATGCGTGCGCACAAAAAAAATCTGATTTATAAACGGCTGCGCATGTACATCCTACGCCTGTCTCCATTTATAAATCACAACTAATTCTAAAGTTGGCGCACCTGTGGAAGCGCTTTGTCCCCGCCCATATGTGCCTATAAAAGGTCGTGGAAACGCCCTTCATAAATATTCATTCATACAGAAATTCAGCAATGGATGAGCGACGGAGAGCAAAAAAGAGAAATTTCACTCAATGTGAGGTGGAAGTTCTTATTGACGAAGTCGAACAAAGAAAGAGCGTGTTGTTTGATGGACACGGCACCGGCATCACTAATGCCAAAAAAGCGGCAGAGTGGCAGCATGTGGCAGATGTTGTCAACCAAGTAGCCTCAGAGGGCCGGACTTTGGCAGAGGTGAAGAAGAAGTGGTCTGACATAAAGGTGGAGGGGAAAAAAAGAATTTCCCTCCACAGAAGAAGTGTGTGCGCCACAGGTGGAGGAAAGGGGGTCCTGGATCTCACCCCCACCGACGAAAAATTGGCTGGGATAATTGGGGAATCCCTCTTGAGTGGCGTGGTGACTGAGGCGGAGGGGGACACGGATGCTCCCCAAAGTGTGCCAGGCGCACCGGATGATACAGGTACATTTATTCTGATGTCTGAAATCATGCAGAGTACAGACACAATTGAGACGTAATTCCCAAAACAGTTGTTTATTTAAATGTATATATTTTCAGTGCCCGGGTGTTCAAGCTGGGTCGGCGGTGCTGCAGCAGCGGTCGGCGAGAGCGAGACCCCAGAAACACCAGCACCACGTGCACCCTCACGCAGCAGCCATGTCCACACCGAGGAAGTCCTGCAGGTGCAGAGGGACACGGTCGGCACCATCAGGGAGGTGACCAAGGAGCTGCAGGAAATAAGAACAGTTTTGTCTCAAATAAATGACACATTGTTAAAGCTTGTAAATAAATGATTGAGAAAACAAATACCTCTGCAGTTTTATAAGCGCTGCATGACTTCCAGACGCTGACGCACAGCTGGAGGATTTTCCTCAAATACTGGAGGGTGGGGGTCGAGGTCAGGGACATCACAGATTTCAGGTGGTGGTGGCACGTTCCCTTTCTGTGCCATGTTATGTAATACTGCACAAGCTCTCACTATGTTACACACCTTCTGAGGTGTGTAACATAGTCTCCCTCCAGTGGCATCGAGGCACCTCCACCTGCCCTTCAATAGCCCAATGGCCCGTGGTTCCTTCTGGAGTCTCTCTGCAGCGCTGGGCCCAACGCGTGGCAGATGTCCAAAAGCACGGCGCGTGGCAGTCGGAAACAGCTCATGAGCCACTCGTCGTCGTTGGCCAAAAGGTCTTGCTGGTCCCTGAAGACCCGCTCCCTCCGTAGTCTCCCATGTGCCACATCTTCCAGCAGTGCCAGATAAGCCATTGTGCGTCTTTACGCATTGTGACTACGTCCCTTTATATATCCGGCCTAACAGATGTGGGTGGGGTATACGATGATGGCTGATTGACAAACAGACTTTCGACCGTGCCATTTTAATTATAGGACTTATTACTATAATCATCCGAATTATTAATAAGATAACGAAAACCCTTATTTATATATGGTTTTTATGTGTGTTTTTAGATATGGTTTTTCTGTATTGACAGTGTGCGTCTGTGCACACCGTGTCAATATCAGTTGCAACGCTCTTTTCGTTTGCAAATATACTCTATATGATATGTGAAAGGTAGTATTTGTTCGTTTTGCACAGTTGTGTCAGTTTAATAGGCCTATAATTTGCTTTTATCCTTTCTGCCGTTGGTGTCGCAGTTTCCCCTTTCTCTATATTTTGTGCGTACGGCAGGGTCAGAGCTGCCGTGGTGGTGCACACATTTTCCCGTCAAGTTTGTTTTTTATAAATCCCAAAGGTTGTGTAGAAAGTGACGTACGCCGTCTTTTGTGCATACGCACCGTTTATAAATGAGGCCCCTGGTCTTCTGTGTTTTATGCTTTGTGTCTTCCTCTGCCTCCAGTGTCTAATTATGCATTAGGCTGGCAATACGTCATCCAGAGCAGGCTCTCATCACCGCACCCCTTTGAAAATAATGCCGCTTTCTGCTTAGAGAGAAAATAGTCAAAACACGCTGATTTGAATGAAATCCGTCATGCAATGGAGTTGTGTAGTCCCGTTGTTTGTACTAGCAACAAAGCAAATGACAAGAATCTACAAGTTATTTGCCAGTCAGAAGAAGAGGTAAATTCTATTAACCCGCTTGCGGAAATTGATCCTAGTTTCAAATGGTAGCGAGATGATCTGCACCCTTCCATCCCTAGAAAATTTGTGCGCCTCCAATGACTTGTAATTTCTCATTCTGCTTACTATATAAATTCTAATGATTAAAATTAATATGATAAAATCACTTATCACATTACAAGCAATGTCACATTGACATAACTACTATTTGTCTTCTAGAGAGATAAACAGTCTTTCATATAGCCTTTTCATATAATTAAATTCTCTTCATTATCAGCTGCATAAACATTTAACAATAAGAGTATGATTACAATGAACGGTTTTGAAACACAGGAGGAAAGGCATCGCCCAGTAAAGCTCATGTGTTGGACACTACTCCGCTCATTTGTTTTCCAGGGGTTAGACTGATGTGCATGCTAACCTAGGAATGTAGCAAGGACATTTGTCAGAGTTTGGTCATTGCACAATGCAACTGTTAACTAGCCTACTTTCTACACTGAAAAATAATGGTAATTTTTGGTAATTTTTTTAGTGGTAATTTGCTTAACTGGAGATTCAATCAGA
>JAQFJB010018198.1:0-14261 GCA_029874875.1 Naso minor
GTGATTTTGTACCTCTGCCTAGTGTGACTGACCCCTCGTGTACCGACCCTTTTTGGAATAAACTGTTTGATTTTACGCCTGCCTCAGCTCTGCTCTGTGGGTCTTTCGTCTGTCTGATTCAGTTCATGACAGCGGATGGTTAACCAGGCTAGTAATATACACTACTAGATGCTCAAAATTTCATATTAAGATATTTGTCCAATAATCATGTTAAACAATCACAAATCATGTTCTGAGAAGTGTGGATTTTTTAATGAGCAGAACAAAGCTTTACTTTTGGCAAACAATTCTGAAAAGTCTACAGTTCCAATCTCTGCACATACATTATTCTGCACACTGAAGCAGAAACATTCAACTGTAGGGGAATAGAGACTTTTGTTGTTATAATATTTTGGATGATAGTTTTTTTCCCTTTGCCCCTGCTAATTTTTTGACACTGTTCAGGTGCTCCAAAGAAGTTGAAGACAACAGAACCAGGCAGCGGAGGAGATGGGAAGATTCAAGGAGGTGGCTTTGATGCCAATAACAAAAAGTTCCAATCCACTGAACTGGTGGAAGGAACATGAGTGCGAGTATCCCCTCCTGTCAAACCTGGCAAAGAGGTATTTGTGCATCCCTGGGACAAGTGTCTCCGCTGAGAGAGTTTTCTCTCCAGCAGGGGACATTATCACTGCACAGAGAAGTGCACTCACCCCAGAGCACGTTGATCAGATCCTCTTTCTTCACAAAAACTTTTGATATTCTGTCTGTGTTCAGTGACACATTTGTTTATAAATTTCAGAGTCAGTCACAATGCACTTTTCTAGTGCATTTTGTGTTACAAATTTGCATATGCAATCAAAGTAAAATGGAACGGTTGTTTGAAAACAAAGTTTTGACTCAGTTTGTCCTCTGATCAGTATCGTCTGATGTACGTGTACAGCAACTTGTGTTTTTGAGTAAGTTAACTATGTAAAATATCGTGATATATCACAGTATTACGATATCGTGATACTATCGTATCGTGACACATGTATCGTAATACGTATCGTATCATGAGGTCCTTGCCAATACACACCCCCAGCTGAAACAGGTCTGAAGATAAAGTCACAGAAATGTGCTTTCCTGCAACAGTCAGTCAAGGTTCTGGGTCATCAGGTGTCAGCAGAGGGCGTAGCGACAGATGCTTCCAAGGTCTCTGCGGTGATCAACTGGAAGGTCATAAGTACAGTTAAAGAGCTTCAGTCATTCTCAGGATTTTGTAGTTATTATAGGAGATTTATTCAAGGTTTTTCACAGATCACAGGGCCGCTACATGATCTGGTAAACAAATGTTCAGGCGGAAAGAGAACAGAAAGCTGTTTTGAAGTGTACGTGATTATGAAAGTGTCTTATTCAACATTGAACTGGAATTTTGTGGGTTTTGGTTATGTATTTATTTTTTCTTTGTTTTGTTTCTGTGTATAGCCCAAGCCCACTGCTGTATTTTCTGTGTTGTATTTTATTATTTTTGATTTTATTTATTTCCCAATACGCTTTGGTTCCATCCAGATTTTTATTTTGGCAACCAAAGACCTTGAGTTTGCTTCCCATTACAGCGAATTAGCTCGTGTTACATGGCAGAGGATTATTTTATTTGAGTAAGAGGTCCAAAATAAAGTGCTGTAAGAACCACAGTTAATAGTGTCCTGTGTGGCAACTGATTTCCCGGGCTACATTTGGTAGTATTGATCAGGACTGAAGTTGATCAAAAGGTTAAACCCCAAAAAAGTGAAAAAAAACCAATCTGTTATATTTAAGTTTAAGTGGTGTCTACGAATCGGTACTATATCAAACTATATAGAAATAAAAAAATTTTAGTCTTGGGATGTTTGAAGCAAAAAGGAAGTAAGGCAATTATTACCAAGTATAAATAGACTAGACTGTATTTTGATTTGGGACAATATATAACTTTAACTCTGAGGTTTTTTAATTTATTCGAGGTACAGAAAGACATAGAACAACTTCTCAGCACTGTAGCGTGAAGCGGATGTGACGTTTCCCCTAAAGAGTAGCTAAGTCATACCGCTCTATTCAGGGCCATGGGACATTCAATCAGAAAAAATGAATGCAGTCCTATGGCAAGAAAGAAATCATCCTTTGGCCCCGTCTGGCTTGTGCCATGAATTACACGTATGAGGGCCGGTAATGTAGAAGATTTTTCATGTCAGTTTTGTCCTCAAACAGTAAAGTAAAAGGGTTTTTGTGAAACGCTCAGTGAACTACCTCTCTCATCTCACACAATAAACGGCTAACATGGCTGTAACTTTGGCACAGCTTCTTTTGTTCCTTCAGAACGAGATCATGTGTAGTTTGCTTCACTTTTTAAAAGCCACATTTACAACTTGAAAAGATTCAGTTGAACTCATATGAACTAAATCATTAGCAATGTTTCATTCAGGCTACATGGGTCGCTACCTAACACAGACTTTTCTTTTTTAAACTCTCTGGTGTTTGTGGACAAACTTGACCCCTCTGGGCCCCCCCCACCTGAAAGAACTGGACCTGTTGTGTTGTTGACACATGCACACACACACGCACACACGCACACACACACACACACACACACAGGCTACCCATCATCACCATGAGAAGCACTGCTTCTCTTTAATTTGAAGTATCATCTTCATGTGCCACATTCATTCTTATGTTATTTATGTTTGTATTTATTGTTGTTGTTGTCATGGTGCTGTGTGCCTGGACCTGCACAAAGTGAATTTCCCTTCAGGGACAATAAAAGAATTTGAATCTTTGAATCTTTCTTTCTTCTTTCTTTCAAATTTCAATTGTCTTTATTGGCAGGATCATTAATTCACACACATGATTTGATGCTTTGGACTATATGAACTAGAATTGATTTGGAGGCTGGATGTGGCCGATTTTACAACATTTCATCTAAAAATTATGACTTCTGTTACTCAGAGATTAGTTCGCTATATAGTTCAATTGTACTGAAAATCCCTTTATCAGTCAAATGATCAAAAGTCCTAAATTGTCCTGTGAGAGGTGAATCAAAGTTTATTGCAGAAACTTTTGATGACGCACCTGACTGATGGTCGCACGTGAAGGATTGTGTGGTTGCTATGGTTTGTTTCCACGCGCATCATTCGGACAGGTGCATCATTGAAACAGAAATCAAGTCCGAATCGAGCGAAAATCGCGCCGGTGGGATTTTTGCTGAAGTTGACTGGAAGATTTTTTGAAGAAGACCCTCATCGAGCACTCACGGAAATCGAGGCAGACAACAACTGAGCAGCGACCTAAAGTGCAAAGACTGAAGTTGTTTCAGCATGGCAGATGTAAGATTGATTGTTTTCAAGTCAGCTTGTTTTTCTGACATGTAAAGACATCATGACGAGTCTGACTTTAGCCTCCTGCTAGCTTAACGTGACATTTTAGAGCAACAATATACCGTGAAAGAAGTCTAAAGAGAAACTATTTGTACATGAACTCATTTTGACAGACGTTTGACTACATTTGACAATGTGAGGACCAAATACAATTCATGTCTGTTATTTACTGCAGCTTTGACGGGGACAAACTATTGACAGTAGCCTATAGGCTAAACAACAAACAAACAATTATTAAATATACTTTCAAAGTAAAACAGCTGCCATGTCAGCATATTAAAGAGCACGGTTATTTTCTTCTCCAAACAAATAAACATTCATCAGTCCTACTATTTGACGACAGAGGCTCACATATGTAAACATGCTATGTGTAATTTGTGTGTAATTTCTCCTGGTTTCTATGTTGTGGTTGAAAGAAGAAACAGGCCTATAGAAACATGTCTAACTCACATGTCTTCCACATGTTTCCACTGAGAGACTGAAGACAGAAATACACTGAATAGACTGGGCCTACAGTAAAACTATTGTATGATTGTTAGTGACATTTTGCTGAAATATGTAACACATAAAGTAGCTAAGGAGGGTTGGGAATGAATTTGTATGAACATGAACATATTATTGAGGGTGCAATAGGCCATGTGACATTTTAGCGTCCTTTACAAGACAGTTGGTCCAAAGTCTCATGACTTCAGAGCCGTGTGGCTGAAAAATGTGCTCAGATCATTTGAGCTGATCTTAAGCGATGGGTCCCAGTATAAAGTGGTGTTGTAGCCTGCAGGTTTGATTTGGTCAGGCTGTTTTTTACCTGGCCAGGCTGACAGAACAATGTGGTGTCTTCCAGTGGAAATTCATGATGCTGCCACACACTTTTGTAATTCCACAGCACAGTTAAAACTAGACATCAAGCGTGTACATATTCTATTACTACACAGCACTAATGTGACATGTGCACAAATAGTGGATTGTAAATTGTGCAGAAATATTAAATACAGCCTTCTTTAATATGATATTTATAAATATAAATTAAATAAAATATGTTATAAAGCATCAAGACTCAATAGCAGGACAACTAGCAGGATAAGTTATCCTAAAAATATTACATGTTCAAATTGACAGAAATCAATGTGGTTATACTTTGTTTTCATATTAACGACACATTTAGTGGACTTGAGAGGAAAATTACCGTCCTGATGCTCTGACATCTGTCTCCATTTTCTCTGCTGACACAGACGTTGGCAGGAACTTTAGTCATGAACTTTATGTGTCTTAATCTCCTTGTGTGGTTTGATATTAATGTTTATAAATGTTTTAATACAAATTATGATCCTCAATCTGAATAATGACTTAGTTTTACAAGAAAAATCCTCCTGCAATTGTTTGTAATGTTTACACTTTGATTTGATTTGCATTATTTATTTCCTTTTTCACTTTTAATGGAGGAGTTGTTGTGATGCTGGTTTGAATGTAAAGATGTTTTTCAGAAGTCATTGTGGTGAAAGGGTTCATGCAGCAGAAGTTTGAAGTTTGTCTTTGTTTGTGTTTGCAGACTGATCAGAGTTTCACTTGGAGAGCTGTCCTCCTGATCAACCCAAAACAGCTGGGCATGCCCAGGCTTGTACTTCGGAGGGTGCCAGCTCCAGTCCTGCCCAGCTCAAGAAGCCGCTCTCCTCTTTGCTCTTCTCCTAGCTCTCTGTCTGACTCCTCTTCCTCAACTGCCTCTTGGTTCAACAGCCACCTCCCCTCAGGCTCCCACAGTCCTTCACCTCCTGCTAGTTCCTCCCTTCCCAGCCCCAGTTCAAACTCTCCTTCTAGTTCTTCCTCTTCCTTTGCTTACCCCTCTAGCCCCTGTTCTTCCTCCTCATCCAGCAAGTCTCCTAGTTTTTCCACTTCTTCATCCTGTTCCTCTTCTTCTTCTTTGTCTTTCAGCCCCACTGTAGTGCCAGAGGAGAAAGAGTGGATTCTGGTGCCGGATGAGGAGGAGTCCCTGAAATTTGTACTGAGACTGGAGCCAACAGGGAACTCCTCTCTGAGAGCTGAGGAACCAGGCCAGGTTTGCACACCCCCTCCATCACACACCGTGTGCACATCCCGTCAGTCAAACATGAAGCGCCCACAGGTAAAAACTGTAGAGGACGTGAAGTGGGTGAGGAAGGCGAGGGCCCTTGTCAATATGAGAAACAGGCAGTGTGGCGTCAGGGGAGGTAAGAGAGCTGCTGGACCTCCACAAGGTGGACCTCCACAGAAACGCTCTCTGAAAAATTAATATGTATATATTTCTTTTTACTTCTGATCATTCAGTTTTTGGAATCAAATCATCTGGGTTTTTTTCAGTGAATTTTTGTGATTTTATCTAATCAGATTTTATTTAAATTGATTATTTGTGATTTTGTCTGATCAGATTTTCTTGGAATTAATTCCTTGTGATTTTGTCTGATCAGATTTTCTTGGAATTGATTTGTGATTTTGTCTGATCAGATTTTCTTCCAATTAAACTATTTGTGATTTTGTCTGATCAGACTTTCTTGGAATTGATTTATTGTGATTTTGTCTGATCAGATTTTCTTGGAATTAATTACTTGTGATTTTGTCTGATCAGATTTTCTTGGAATTTATTTGTGATTTTGTCTGATCAGATTTTCTTCCAATTAAACTATTTGTGATTTTGTCTGATCAGACTTTCTTGGAATCGATTATTTGTGATTTTGTCTGATCAGATTTTCTTGGAATTGATTTATTGTGATTTTGTCTGATCAGATTTTCTTGGAATTAATTATTTGTGATTTTGTCTGATCAGACTTTCTTGGAATTGATCCAATGAGACTTTTGTTCAGACTTGATTTGATTCAGACTGCACTGATGAGAACAGTGCACAGTCTAAATTAAATCAGTCAGTGTTTTTTCGCTGCTGTGCTGGCTCTGGTCTGGGTGCCTGTCAAAAGGGGGGGCGGTTGATTTTGGGGTTGCTTGATTCTCCCTCATATCACACCCTCAGTGAAACTGCTCTCTGACATGGATGGCAAAAACATGTGATGGAGGCTCACATGTCCGCCTGCATCCAACCTAGACCAACAATGGAGTCAGCAGTAAAGGACCAAAGTGCAGGGGTCCAAAAAGGGCAGAAAAGATGGCACTGTCAGCAGGAGCGTTAAGGTCCTCCTCACACCAATGAAAGAGAGGATGGTAATCAATGATGTGAGTTGTAAGATGAGTCCTCCACCTATTAATTATCAAGGCAGAATGAGGAGTGACTCATTAAACAAGCATATGTTAGACCTTGTCATTGTTTTAGGTACAATTGAACACACCTGTAATGAAAAACTCTGACTCATAGCTCCTACCTCACTGCTCTCAGCGACCATTTTCAACATCTCACCTCTTATGCAGCATTTCAGAAAAGTGGGAAGTCGGAGTTCCTACTTGTGAAGTCACGGTAGATCGATTTGTCCCGACTTCACAAGTAGGAACTCTGACTTCAAGCGGTGTTCCATTGCACTTTTCCCAGTAGTAGGTGTAAAACTTGGGACTTCCCAGTTTTCTGGAATGCAGCATCAGAAGAGTGCATGAGAAGTGGGAACTGATTGCTACTAAGTGAGAGATATGAGCTGAGAGCAATAAGGTGGTAGTTAAGAGATGGGAGTTGAGAGTGCCAAGGAGGGAGGGGAGAGGTGGGAGCTCTGAGGAGGTCGGAAGGAGCTGACAGGTGGGTTGGTAGGTGGGACTCCGAGGTGGGAGATGGGAGCTGCAGGTGGGAGCTTGGCAGTAGGTTGTTTTCAGGATGACAGATTTTTCAGCCCTTTGTGTGGCCACTCAAACCAGGTGTTTTTAATGGAGAGACACTGGGACCTCCCACCTCTCAGCTCCCACCTCAGACCTCTCAGGGAAGATGGAAACTGGTGAGTGGGAGTTCTGTGGAGGGAGTTGGGAGTTGAGAGGTGACAGCTGAGTGCAGCGAGGTGGGAACTGATAGGTGGGAGGGCCCAATGTCTCTCCATTAAAAATACCTGGTTTTGGTGGCCATAGAAATGGAAAATCTGCTTTAAATCAACCTGCCGCCCAATTCCCACCTCATATATCCCACCTTGCTGCTCCTATTTTTTTGCTCAAGTCTCCGTCCTCTTGCGTTTATTTCCCATCCCTCAGCCCCTACTTTGCACCTTCCACCTTTTTAAGTTCCCACATCCTACATATCGACTTACACGTCCCATCTCTCAGCTCCATACTCTTGGTTGTTAGGTGTGTCTAAAAATAAGACCTAAGATAATGATGAGGTCCGATTTGGATCGATCGATTGGAGCAGTGTAAACAATCACACAGGACAGACCCCCATCCATCTCTGAGAGGTCTCTGAGCTGCCGGCTGCACATGGTTACCAAACGACATTCTGTCATGCCCTCCACTTCTGCCTTGGCTTTTCTTCTTCGCTCTCCCTGTGCTCTCTCTTTCTCCCCCACTCTGTGTATTTGTGTGGGAGTGTGTATGTGTTTGTCTACGTGATTGCCTGAGTGGGAACAGATCTGCTGAAACCAGGAAGGAGCCACACCAGCAGCGTCTTATCCTGTAATGAAGAGGTCTTCAAATGTTCAACTCTTCTACAACCACTTTGCCAGATCATAGTGAGTGATCAGTTTGTTTGTGCCTTCAGCAACATTTTTGAAACTTTGATGATCTTTTGCTTTTTGCATTCCACTTCTCCTGTTCTCCTCCTCCTGACACTCACTCTGCGTTGGTTCTGGTCCTCGTCTCCAGCCACCATCCTTGTCTTCCCTGTATGCTGTATGGGATCCCCACTCAACTCAAACAATTCCAGGACGATGCTCAGACCTGCTCAGCTTTACTTTTCTCCACCTGGACCTTCAGCTGAGTGCCAATTCCTGTTCTGCTCTCATAGGTAAGAAATAATATGACAAAGCACCTCATGTGTGTCATTAATTTTAACATCATGGTTTTTCAATGTCATTCTCCAACCAAACTCCAATGCAGTCAAGAAAAGCTTATTGTAGTCTGTAGTCTTTGCATCTGTCCTCTGCACCATAATTTGCAACATGCGATGACTCAGCTGCCTAATATCCTGCACAAATTGCTTAAACAATTTAAAAAAACATCAGCCTCCACATTTTGATGTTTATCAAAAATGCCTGAATAAATGTGCTTTGTTTTACTCACTCAAAATTGAATCCGTACTAACAGGAGCATGAGACTTTCAAGAAGGAGATGCAGGAGGAATTTAACAACAAGAGGACCGTTTGCAGATCACCACAGAAGAAGCAAGACTGTGACATTTTAGTTCGTTTAGGGTGGCTGAGGCTGGGCGGCGTAGTGGCTTTGGTGCAGGAGCTGGAAGTTGCACTGGAACTGCAAGCAGACAAAAGAGAACACTGATGAGTCACGGTGATAACACAGGCAAACAAACGCTGAGAAATTCTCACAAGAAGTTGATGAAGAAGATAGAAGCCGACTCTACCGCTCTACACCTGTTATAACCTGATGAGGAGTGAAGTGAAGTCCAGGGTTTTTATCATGTGCTTGATGAAGATGAGACACAGCTGCGCCGAAGACCAGAGCTCCAGCCACTGGCAAACCACGCCCAGCCTCTGTCAACAGGAGCACAGCACAGGAAACCCCACACAACTCCACTATACCAAAAGCACCAACAATAAAAAGAGGTGGACCGATTAATCGTTTGGTTGATAGATCTGCGTCGATAGGACAGTTTGAGATGAATTCCTATCAGCACCAGTACTATCGGCATCCACCAGTGGTTGAGGCGCACTGATCGATCAGCGCTGAGAGGCTTATTTTGCCCTGATTGGTGCTGTGCCGGACTTTCTCTATGAGCTGCGTCACATGTGTGCTTGGTTCACATTGCAAATAGCGCCTCACAGCCAAACAGCGCTTTTAACAGCAAGCCAAACACAAACTGCGTGTGGTCGGTGTGGAAATTTGGTAAAGTGGTTTAATCTCTTCCCTCACGTTCATTCACCTGCCAGCTCCAGCAGCCTCCAGTCCTTACATAAATCTCTGTTTACTCCTGGATCATTCACTCCACTATCTGCACTGCTCAGCAGATTGAAAGAAGCCGCTGTTCTTCATATTTTTATGACTTAACACACCTAAACAGATGAGAGTAGCACACATGTCAGAAAAGCATCTAAAGACAGAGGCTGCTGACGCTTCATACATCCACATCAACTCACACAAAAGTGTATATACCATGTAACTTAATTGTGCTCACCTGATTATGTCATCACAACCATTTGAACTACAAGAGGGATGAACACTGAAGAAAGCAAAGCTGACCGCAGATTTCAAATTATCTGTTTTTCAAAGAAAAAAGGAAGTCCTTCAAATTACACAAATATCTGGATTTAACACTGACAGACAATTAACAGGTTCCCTCTGACATATGAAGGATTAAAATTATAAATAAATAAAATATAAATTATTAAATTGTGTATAAGAGATCAATATAAATGTAAGTTATTCATTCATTAAACTTGCCGTTTAATTTTTGTTAACACAACAGTTTTATACAGGTTTACTAATTCCAGAAAAAAAGAATCGCTAAGAATGAATTATTTATTTTAATACAAATTTAGTATTAATTGATTCAATATTTGTTTTGATTTTGCTGTATACTTTTTATTGTTTTGTTCAGTTTTTTTTTTTGAGTTATTATGTTCAGTTTTGTAATTTCTAAGCAACAAATTTGTAAAAAAGTTCAAGAATTTTTGACTATCAGCCGATTAATCGGTTATCGGCCTTTTCCTGATTTAGACCATCACCATATCAGTTATCGGTCAAATCCACTATCGGTCGACCTCTAATAATAAATCCCCAACACACCACACAGGCAGCCAAAGGAACAAGAAACGAGGACGAAGAAATTCAAGCTTTCAATCAGTTTTCCATCACTGGACCCCCTGCATCATTACATGCCTTATGAACATTGGCACAAAATTTGTTTTTATGTACGTAGTTTGCAGTATTACACTTTTCTTTGTTTGCATTTGAACATTCATGTTGTTCTGTTTATGTGTATACATTGCTTTTATGTTTCCACATTAGTTTTGATAAATAAACTGTGTTATATCTTGTAAACATTTGCATTATTATGGTTTATTCTGGAGTTGAACTGAACAAATAGTGAATCGTGATAACCTTTACAAAACACTTGTGTGCAGCTGTTACTGTAACACTGCAAAAAAACAGAATGTTTGTGGTATCTGGCCTGTGGACATCTATGGTACTTTCCAATACTGGCATTTTCCCACAAGCTAAACAATGAAGCTTTAATTGCATAAATAAACTTTGTCGAAAGAATTTAAGCAGTTGATGTAACAGCAACTATCATTCAGTGGGGTTTCAGCAGATTGTAAAATTACTGTTACAGTGAAGCTTTCTTCAGAAAAGGGAAAACAGAGAAGTTATTTGTTCCGTTGTTGTTTTTTCTAAGACCAGATTTAAACAGAAGAAGGTAAACATCCAGAGCAGCTGCTGATCCAGTAACTTGTAACTCAGACAGATTTTCATCATTTTCTTATTTTCAAGAGTTCTAGCAGTCAGAAAATCCTCATTACCTTTACAGAAAAGTCTGTCAAAAACAAAGGGGAAATATACATAAACAAATTGTACAAGAGTTTGAATGAAGTTGTAATTTACAATGTGTTCCATAAACTAATGACACCTGCTGTCCAAATGTTGCATTGTACCCTCTCATGTTCCTGCCCTCCTTTTCTGCACCCTGTGTTAATGCCAAGACAGGATCTGCTGCTGCAGCTGCAGGTACATCTCAGGCCACTCAGTGATTCTTGCAGAGGTTTTGCAGAGCGCAGCATGTCGACAGTTTCACCAGTTTGAAGTTACAATTCTTTTCATGAGGCAATTCCACTTTCTTATCTACCAAAAACATTTTCAACCACCACTAAAGCTCTGCAGATTTTCACGTTGTAGATCTGCTGATCCACTGTCAGCAGTTCAGTGTCAGTGAACAGATTTAAAGGCCAGTTTTGCAAAAGATAGGCAGGTCTGCTAGGATGTATAGAAGCTTGTACTGACCCCAACAATGTTCCTGTTGTAAGCTGGAGAGTGTTTGTCATGGCTGACCAACTCCCACAAAGTGGACAGACTCCAAACAGCATCATGCAGGCTCCCAGAAAGTCCTGCACATACTTTCCAGAAAAGACCCTTTCCATCTGCAACAGCTTGAATGATGACAGAGTGTCAGAGTCTCAGTGGTGCTGTGCTGTCAAGATGGTTGGATGTGATTTATCCAGACACTTGAGCAGCCCAAATCTAACACATACAGACACCTTATTTGTCTCTCGGGCATACATTGCAAATTCTAAGGAACTCTGAGACAAGCAGCAGCCGGGAAAAAAAAAATCATAAGATAAAACTGTTCTCATCTGTTTTCCATGTAGCAGTCACTTCTTCAGGTCTGGAACACATAATTGTTCTGGTACCAACAACATCTCTGAAGCATCGCTGAACTCTTGCACACAGCAGTACACAGTTTTTACGGTTACTGTGAAAATATGTCCAACTTTTCTGCACTCAGAGCCGCTGTTCTCTCAATATTTACAACTAAACAACGTGCTACCTACCAAATGTCAATAGTAAGCTGAGATTAGATGTTTTTTGTTTGCTGGGAGGTCCAATGGGTGAAGTGCACTGGCAAGAGAAATCTGTACAATGCTGTCATTCACCAAACTCTCGAATATTGTGCATTTTATTTGGTTTACCTACACACAAGTACAAACTGTCCATCCTGGGCAATTGTTAAACTGTTAAACCAGACTTCAGCAAATTAAATGTAAAGATTTTCTTCACCCATACCCCGATTTAATCACTTCAGGAGCTTGAAGTATCTTATCATTACGTAGCTAGAAAAGGAAAACAAATATTTAAATGAAGTCATTCTGAATGCAAGTTGAGTATTTCACTATTTATTAGGCTGAAGAAATGTCAATAACACACTGTCATTTCAACGAGTACGTCTAACTCTTTTATGTAGAACAAAAATTTTTTTAGTCTTGAATGTTTAAAGCAAAAAAGATGCAAGGCAATTAGTACCAAATATAAATAGACTAGGCTGTATTTTGATTTGGTACAATGTATAACTTTAACTCTAAATTTCCTTCTTTTCTTTCTTTTTTTTTTTTTTTGGTCTATGGAAAAATGATTTTGTTTATCATAACTACAGCAATAGAATAAAATGGTGGAGACGTTACATTGATGACATTTTATTGTTTTGGACTGGTTCTGAAAAGGAATTGTTACTGTTTTATGATTTTTTAAAATAATAATAATAACACCAGAAATATCAAATTGTGTATTGAATATTCAAAAACTAATACATACTTTCTAGATTCGAGTATCTCCAAGGGCGGAGATGGCAACTTTCACACCACGGTATACAGAAAGGCGACAGACAACTACAACTACCACCTGGTGGTTATATGCCTCCGTGCAACATGCAGCTGGTGGACAGTCAGTACAGTGTGGTCTGGAAGAGAGGCTGGCTGGTGTTTGTGGTAGTGTTGGCTGTTTTGTGGTGGAGGCGCCTTGTTTGTAACAAATATAGGATTGAAGAGCTGTAGCATAGGCCAAAGGAAGTTGTGGGAATTGGCAGTGCTGGTAATGAAACACAGGAGGCAAACGGTCAAATTGAGGTGGTGAAGACTGCTGTCATATGAATCCTGCAGAATGTACAGCCAGGTCACATTCTTCACTCACTGCACACATGAAAATCAGGGAAAGTACTTTGCTGCAGTCGCTGCATCCAAATCAGACAAGATAAGACAACCACACAAACCACTCTGCATTTATCCCTGAGGACTGGACCTTTGTATCAAACAAATTCTGTCAAGGCGTTCCTGAAATATTTACAAGCTAAGTTCTGACTGCAGTGACCTTGCCCTTTGACCCGTGACCTCCCAAATCTAAACAGGCCATCCTTGAGTCCAAGTGGACCTTTATACCAAATTTAAAGAATCTACCTTAAGGTGTTTCCGAGATATTATGTTCTCAAACATGGCCCAGACAAACGTGATGCCACAATGACCTTGACCTTTGACCGCCAAAATGTAATCAGTTCATCCTTGAGCCACAGTAAACACTTGTACAAAGTTTGAAGAAATTCCCTCAAAGCGTTCTTCAGATATCGCGTGGAGGCACAAAAATACAGCGCTAAAAACAGACAGCGTCCATCCTAATTTACTAAAGAACAATATACTCTTTGGCCAGTTTCAACGCCTTAGACGTGTTTGCGACACTGAGCAAGAGTTTGAAAAGCAGGCTACCATCTTATCAGACTGATTTTTCCAGTGAGACTAGGTATTCTTGAGGAAACATCTTATCGGTTCATGCTGCAGTGCTGAGAAGTTGCTGTATGACTTTCTGTACCTTAAATAAATTAAACAAGACTCTAGTATATGGCTGGACCTGTTTGGTGAATGCGTTTTTGTTTTGTTTTTTGTTTTTTTTTGGCCAGAGTGTTTTAGTGGTAATTAGAGGTAATGTCTAACATGAGCCTGTTTGGATAGCGGTAGTGGTAATATGTCATTGGAAACAAATCTAAAATGTTGATAGATGTAATCATATTCCTGACATCAAACAATTGAGAGTGAAGTTTAGAAAGAATGGTTCAGTGTGGGATCTCCTCTGTCCTCTCGCTGTGCTGCTGCTAGAGGAGCGGCTGGTTGTCTCAGTCAGTGGCAGTACACAAGAGTTTGAGATTCATGGAAAGCTAAGCTAAACGGTGAAACGGCACACAGACAGCTTCCTTTTTAGGCTAGTTTGTAACAGTGAGCTGTTAGCTGCAGAGTTAGCGTGCTGTGCTTGTGACTGTGTAAAAACAGAGCAGAGATCGTCTCCTCTCAAATATAAACGGAC
>JAQFJB010018383.1:0-14256 GCA_029874875.1 Naso minor
GTACATACAAGAAATTACTTCCCATGAAACTGAAAGAGATGAAACATGTGCATACAAACAATACATACTATACTATACAATACATAAAACATGGACAAGTAGGATCATTGGTTTCCCCAGGTGAACCTGGGTACTGACAGGGGACGCGACGTGAACGCTGATCCACTGTCCCCCATACAAACAAGACATACAAACAGCAGTCCCTGAGAGAGATTAAACATGTACAGGTAGGATCATTGGTTTCCCCAGGTGAACCTGGGTACTGACAGAGGACGCGACGTGAACGCTGATCCATTGTCCCCCAGACAAACAAGACATAACAACATCAAAGAAAACATATAACACAGAAAAATGCATGCACCAAAAAACATTTCCATATTTCTAATCTAGTATCTAAACGTTCCCCCCTTCAGTCCGTCATACAAATTATTGATTTACTAGTGGTTACTCGTGGTTTTCTTGGTCGAGATGAAGATGTTATATTTTGATGTGTTTGTAGATCATCTTGATGATGTTGAGGGACTATTTGACCCTACTCCACATCAGACTCGGCATCAAAAAGTCCCTCTTCATTATCAAAATGATCTGCAAACAACACATCCAAATCAAACATATCCCCTTCATCTTGAGCACGAAAACCACATAGGATGGCTTCGTGGTCACTGAAATAAGTGGACACCACTGCACAATCCACAGCATACTGCGTTGTTTTAACGTAAACATGGTCAATTAATGTCCCCTTCTCTGTAGTTTCTTGTGTTACATGCTGATAAAATCCATTTTGGCCCATTAATTTACAAATTGATGAATGTTTGAGAAGGTCTTCATTAAAATCTCCCATTATAACAATTGTGTTACTGATTGGATTTAACCAATCAAGTAACTTCACAAGATTTTGTTTGAAAAGTGAATTTGGATAACATGGCGGACGATAAATTACTGCCATCAAAATGTTCTCTTTGGTAAACAGGCACACCAAACACTCCAGATTTAAATCGGGCACCTGCAGAATCTCATAGTCCAAATTATCTACAACGTATAAACCCACTCCGCCATGTTCTAGATTTCTAATCTCAGATAATTTGACATCACTGCTGCTGTAACACAAGGCTCGAGGACAACTGTGGAAAGTGTATCCCTCTATTTGGACGCAGTCTGTTGAGGATTGTGCACTGAGCCACGTCTCTGTGACAGCAATACAGTTAGGCTGTAAATGCTGCGTGCAAGACACCAAATGAGCGGCGTGGTAACTTAAATTTTGAACGTTCATCAAATACACAGAGAAACTGTGAGTATCTAATGAAGGCTGTGGCTGTTCAATTAGAAATGGGGGCATGGTATCCAATGCCTCCTTGATGGTGTCCTTGCAGTAAATGGCCTTTTCCTCAAAATCCGTAATCACAAGGCCGGACATATCCCTAACACGGCTGAGGGCGACATACGCCTGCCCAGCTGCAAAAACCTTGCCTAAACACACGACAGCCTCCTCTACAGTTAATCCTTGCACTTTGTGAACAGTGCAGGCCCATGCGAGTTTCAGAGGAAACTGACGACGCAAACCGCCGCGTTTCGTCGCCGAATCCTCCACGGGATCAATGGCAGTAGAATGCGGGCATTCTACAGCAGCATGGGAACGTTGCTTCCTCCTTTGTGAGCCTATTTTTGGATCGTCAAATTTCACATAAACTGTGAGGGGAAAGTCTTTATTTCCTCCAAATTCAATATAAGTCACCGTTCCACATGCGCCATTGACCAGACCGTCTGCCACGTCAACATTTTTGCAAAGCATTACACGTGCTTTCGGAGCCAAACACAAACTCTTGGCCAAACACGTGTACGATGTTTTGCCGTGATGCCCGACTATGCGCTTTAATTCACCTGATTTCCTACTGTGAATAAAATCTTGGGCCTCTATTGTAACATAATCTGGACAGGTTGCGAATAACCGTTCCAGATTATGCGCGCTGGTTTGCATATTCGTGGGATAAATATGCAAAGCCGCGCTTCCTTCCCCTGTCTCCCGGGACTTTAGGATGTCTATGTCGCTTTTTAATAAGGGGGTTTGCTTTGACCGAACTCTAAGTCTATTTAGCAGCTCCGCAAATACACTATCTTTTTGCCTCACAATTGTTTTTAGTTCTACTTTTTTAAAATGGCACCAGAGGTCCACACCCACCTGACTGGTGTACAGCGGCCTCCCTTTAACAGGTGGCAACTGATAAAAGTCACCGACAGCTACAACACTAACGTTGCCAAATGGAGAATAGTCCCCTGTCTGTTTAATTTGCCTTAACCGGCCATGCACATAAGCTAAAAGATGATGATCTACCATACTGATTTCGTCAATTATTAGAATTTGTAGGTGACCAAACTGAGCCCTCAAGGAGTTTATCTTATCTTCACCCAGAGGGATATAAGGCAAACTAACCTGCATGCCAATACTGAAGGTGTGGTGAATTGTGGCTGCATGTAAATTGTATGCAGCTATGCCTGTGGGAGCAGTTAAGAGTATGCAGGTCTCATCTGGTTGGTACAGACGCGACAATAGTCTCCCTGCCTCGTACTGGATAGCTCTAATCAAATGGCTTTTTCCAGTACCTGCCCCACCGGTTACGAACGCATGGAAAGGCTCAGGGTTTTTTCCCCATCACCTTTTCTAGGCACCATTTCCTAATCCTATCAAACATGCTCCTCTGCGTCTCATTCAGAGAATGGACCAGAGCTAAACCCTCCCTCCTAGACAAAATGTTGGTGTTTCTCTCAAATTGAGCTACTTGTTTACCACCAACAAACAAATCGGGGACATTTTCTTCCGATTCAATTAACTGCTCTTCCCCAATTTCCCCCTGCTGCTGTCGCCGCCTCTCCTCTAAACATTCCATGCGTTCAATTTGCTGTTCAGGACAAAGCTCCCCCCACGCATCGCCATCGACGTCATCGAACAAGTCCGCCATCTCCTGCGCGCGCTCTAATCGAGGACAGTCCACTTCAAACTTTGCCCTGTTTTTATCGACGACGTCTCGCACTGGCCGCGCGGTCCCGCCAGCCGACGTCACCTCACCTTCCTCATAGAACTGTTTGTAGAACTCAAAGCCTTCCGGCTTGAGGTCTAAGTCAGTTCTATGCGGAAGGAACAACTGCAGCAAACTCTGAAAGTGGGCTTCCTCCTGCTTGTCTAATTTAAACCGCATGTAGCGAATGACGGCAAACTGAGTTCGTGTTCTCCGCAAGATGAACCCTAAACCCCCTTTTAATGCAATTCTATTGTCAGATTTTTCATTCTTGCTGAGAACACGATACTCCGAACAAAATGTGGCTATGCACATATCCTCAAACACGTCGCTATCGGGCCTGTTCCTATACCTATCTACAATACCGGTCATCCACATATCCTCTGACCTAAGACCCTCTGAGGAAGCCTTTCGCAACAACACACTGAGGGGTAAACTCATCCGCACAATATTATTCCCCGTTGGAATAAACACGACCTTCCTGGAACATTCCTTCAAATGCATGCTCATTAGCCTATACACTGCCTCCTGAGCGCAGACATCTCTGTTGTGTAAATATACACTGCCCAGTTTCTTTAAAGCATCTTTAGCAGAGAGATTTCCTTGTTTATTTGCTTCTTTAAGGGCATTGCTCAATAACAGACCAATTTCTCTCTCTGCTTTTGTGACGTACTTTATAATGTATACGACGACTGCGTAGGCATCAGTGACAAAGCTAATGTCCATGTTAGCGTTCCAACACTTCAATAAATTCCTATTATACTGGTTAACCCAGGTCTCGTTTACCCCTCGCTTATAAACCACCTTATTCTTAGTCTCTAGCCGCCTATAAACGAGCTCAAAGACTGCCTGGTTGATGCCCACACTGGCAAACAACTCTTCTACGCTACCAAAAGGCTCCTCCCTCTCCATGGCATCCTTTACTCTCGACATAATCGACCGCGCAACCTCCTTTGGCAACTTCTGTCCCTCATCGTCCAGACAGCTGCACTGTGGTCTGTTTTCTGAAATACAACCACCCTCTGTCCTCGTTTCCTTTTTTGCACAATCACATTCTTTGATTTTGCAGATGAACGTGCGCGCAGAGATCGGTTTTGGAAAATTGAAACGGCATTTCGTTTTATTTTTACGACATGACTTTGAATGCCGTTTTGAATGCGTTTGAACCGATGACACAACTTCCAATAGTGTGTCATCGTCTGAGGGTAGCTCACATGTCACATATTTATCAATAAACTCTGCAACTTCTAAATCTGTGTTTTTATAAATTTGGGGAGCTCCCTCAATCCAAAACAACACATGAGCATGGGGGGACCCACGCTGCTGGAACTCTATTCGATAAAAGTAATCTACAATCTTGCCAATTGGTTGAGACGGGGACATGAGTACTTCATTCAAAAAACAGTGCCACCTGTAGTCAAACATCCGCGCGGCTGTGACCGGGTTGCGACGCAACAGCTCGCACCTATCGGCCCACTCTAACTGTTCTACTGTCTGCTGTCTGCCTTCCTGTCTCAGGATGCTGGCAAGGAGATTCTGCCAGCGCAGATCAGCAGAGGAAAAGGAGCAGAACCATGTTGGAATCCCCAATTGGCGGACACAAGCCAAAAGGTCTTTCTGAGCGGAAGACCAAAAAGCTGGCGTCCCGCGAATGGGCCGAAGGAAACGAAAACCGTCATCGAACTGTAGCAAGCGCTTCAGAGACTCGTCGTCTTTGAGCATGCCCGGGCAAATCCGCTGAGAATGCTGACCCCCCTTACCTTTACGCATCGCAACCGAAATGCTACATATCACTTGGTCCATTTCGGACATATACTGGCTAAAGAATATATATTCCACATTGCGCGCAAAACGGCCGTCGGCATGCATTATCCGATTATTAAAATAGCGCGACAATGTTAAGCGATGCATGCGGCTGGTGTGGAATGTATTTGTGCTCGTCGGAAACAGCACAGGGAAACACATCGCCTCATTTAATTTGTCAGAAAGCATTCTAACTGGACTATTACCTTCCGCGGGGGCAAGACTTACAACATGGTCAAAATACTGATCTAATGCTTCCTGACCAATATCAACAGGCATAAGACAAGTGTCCTGAAACATGCAGTGCTGTTGTCTGTCATGTAACATTTCATCTTGTGCCATGTCTGCTGATACCTCTTCTGCCCTAATTTCCTGCTCTACAGCCTCATCCTCACTGGACTCTCTGTCAACAACAACCTGGTCACCCTGACCATCCTCCACAACAACCTCTTCCTCCCTACAAAAATCATTTATCCATTCCTCATTGAACTCAATGTCTTTATACAAGACATTGGTTCTCTTTAAATAATCTAGAGCCCGCCTGACACGCCACGAGTCAACAAATTGATACTCGTAGTGTCCTTTGTAAGTTAATTTCCGCTTCAACTTAACTTGAAGCAGAGACCCCTCCGTACTGGACCGCGGCAACACATTGGTAGTCTGTACAATGTTGGCCGGAACACAAGTAACGGGCCCATGTACACCATTCTGACCACCCTTAGGCAACGCCAACACCTTCATAAAAGGGATGCGTAAAGCTATCAGGTGCTGCTCTAAGCTATTCAGACATCCCAGTTCTGGAGGAATGGGGTCTACATCTAGGTTGTTGTTCCAACATTCAGCTGGGATTTCACCTTTACTGATCTTACTATGACAAGTAAAGCAAATCCACAGCTGACCTCTGGACGCAACAATGAGACAGGGCTCAACACACTTATCATCACAACTATGCAAATAATGCTCACTAATGCAATTATTTGCAATGCCAGCCGTTGCTAAACTTGCTGCATATGCTTCCCTGTCACAGCGCAGCACCTGATATTTAAACAGCAGCCTATGACAAACACTACACACGAAATCGGGTCCATGTCTAACCTTATCCAAAAAGCTATCCATGACAAAACCAAAATCTACAGCCCTCTCCAGCCTCTGCTTACGACTCTGCTGTACACTACCTATAACTTGCTGTCTATGTTTTAAACTAACACTATACTGCCTTTTGCTGCCTTGTTTAACCCTTTGCCTATGCTCAATATTATCTTTGTACTTCCCTACACTACTCGCTTTAACCCTTTGCCTATGCTCAATATTATCTTTGTACTTCCCTACACTACTCGCTTTCACCCTTTGCCTATGCTCAATTTTATCTTTGTACTTCCCTACACTAGTCGCTTTAACCCTATCCCTATGCTCAATATTATCTTTGTACTTCCCTACACTGCTTGCTTTAACCCTGTCCCTGTGTTCCAAATTATCCCTGTACTTCCCTACACTGCTTGCTTTAACCCTATCCCTATGCTCAATATTATCTTTGTATTTTATTTTACTGGCCACTTTACTCCCCAATTTAACCCTGTCCCTGTGCTCAATATTATCTCTGTATTTCTCTACACTGCGTAATCTATTTCTCTCCCTGAAGTTCAAGTCCTCACTATACATTTTCCTATAAAGCAGGGCACGTCTCTCTCGACGTCTGACATTAAATTTCTCCTGCAGTCTTTTCTTACGCTTTAAATATTTTGTTTTACTAGTTTCCCTACTTTTGGTACTACTCTCTACAACCTCTACAAAATCTTTATCTGAATCTAGAGAGTCGATCCCATCTATTGCCTGCCCCACGCCATCTTTCACTGACGACCTAGTGCTACAGCCTATACCCTCACCTAATTTACAATAACCATGACAACTTTGCAGTCCAGGCTTTAAAACACAAACAACGCACTCAAAATGCTGGCCCCCGACATTCTCCAAGTAAATGCAGTCCGCTGACAAACACTTACTGCTGCAACTATACTTTAGCCAACGACCATCATCAAATGTAAAAATGTCAATACCTAAATAATCTGCAGTGGCCTGGATTTCAACCTCTGTGGCCCAAGTCTTGACACACTTCATCCTGGACTGCTCAATATACTCTAAAAGCGACATATCGCTCCTCAAAAGACCCCGGTACCTAGCTCCATTCTTTTCTAGCTCTCTACAGGCTGCCAGTCTAATCTTACGATGGTTCTTCTGTGAACCACTGACAGCCTGAGAAACAGCTCTGAAAAAGCAGTTCCCATCCGGAACTATTTTCTCACTAAAGCAGGGAACACCTAAGTAGCCCACCTCTCTATGCACCAGACCACCGACTTTCATATAATCGACTTTTAATTGACTACACAAAGCCTTGCAAACGTCAGCACCGAGGGGACGGAAAAACAGTTTTTCACTCTCTGATGCTGTGACAAACACGACATCAGAGTTGACTGTAACGCTATCAAAACGCTTTAACTGCTTTGACACGTGTTCACGGGACATAATCTTTCGCTTTTTGCCATCGATAGCAGCGAATATTGCTGTTGAGCCACTGCTAATGTCACTTAAAGTGAGAACAGAAGTGCCAGACAGTGCTGGGCTCGCTTCAACTCCAGCCCCACTCTGAGACACAGATGGGGCTTCAAAAAAACTTCCGGGGTCACTAAATCCTGGTGCCGGAGCAGTGCTCATCTCTAGGATGCCAGTCTCCATAGAAACACTGGATTGTGCGTGGCTCACAGCTTGACCTGCATCACTCTCAAACAGGGAGGTGGTGGCACAGACATCAATGATGTCACTAAGCTCAGGTGCTGCAGCAGTGTTCATCTCAAAGATGCAACTCTCTGCAGAAGCTCCAGACAACGCTGGACTTGCACCTACACTAACCCTAACGCCACACAGCTCAAAAGGCCTCGGCCCTGGACTGAGAGCGTCAGCCAAACAACAGATGTAGTGATGCAGGTCATCTAAACAGGAAAAGTGCAGTACTACACTGGTACCGTTGTCATCTACCAGGCCACAGCTACTACGTGAGTGACTGTCGACCACAGCGAACTGTCCATCCTCACAGATGATGGCAGTTGTAGACGTTACCAATGTCAGCAGACACATGCTGTACTGCCTGAAAATCCCCTCTAATCCATTACGCAGAGTCACAAAGGGACCGTTTTCCTGCTCAACACCCACATCACCTGACGCTGGGTGTTGACTAAAATTGAAACTAAACAACAGCTCGTCAATAACTACATGACGAAGTAGATCCGGCACGGACAAATAATTCGACGGATGGCTAAAAATACCCAGGTTGCGCATACTACTGTAAAGCTCGTCGCCAGAATACAGGACGCGATCGAGATCCTGTGTCTCCCACAAAAACACGCTTTTCACCACATGCTTGGCTATGCTACTTGAAGCAATGGCCATGCACTGCATCCCTCCGTAATTAAACCTGCTATCTCCCTGGTGAAAAGATCCGCGCACAACCTTAGCTAACCTAATTCCCCGACGATCCCTCTCGATAACTGCCACGCGATCGCGGACGGACTGGGGTTCACTAACACTATCACTAAGGAAAGGAACAGAAGCAAGCCTACCTTTGGCGACCTCCAGCGGCACCCAGGCTTCCTCCAGGACAGCAGGCTCCTCCCTGACGACCGCTGGCTCCCCACGGACCTCTGGCTCCCCACGGACCGCTGGCTCCCCACGGACCTCTGGCTCCCCACGGACCTCTGGCTCCCCACGGACCGCTGGCTCCCCACGGACCGCTGGCACCTGAAATTGTACATATGGTGCATCTTGACACTAACCCTACGTTCACAGTCAGCGACGAGTGCAACTCTGTGCTGATGGCTGTGATTTGACAATGGGAACTCAAGATCTCTGGAGACTTGGCGGGAAGAATGTGAGGAAGAATGTCATTGGACATAAATAACATTGTAGCATGTTGGAACGAATGCGGAGAAACCACCCAACATGACATTATATGAGGTAAACGCCCACTGGGCTGCCGCATCGTCAATGATCGCCGGCTGTGCGAACGCAGAGTAAGGGGAAAAATGGGGGCACCAACCTGCTCCCTCCGTTCGGCGCGCCTGATGGCCACACATCTCCGACGACACCTTCCAGGAGAAGCCTAATGAAATCAAAAGAGACATTTATAGAGACTGTCTACTTTTTTCATACTTTATTGGATATTTTCCAATTATGCATCCCCTACTCATTCAAATTTTCAAACATTTTATTAACAACTAGTGGTAATAATGGTAATAATAGTAATAATAGTGGTAAGGTGGCTTGGGCATTTTATAAGGATGCCCCCTGGATGCCTCGCTGGTGAGGTGTTCAGGGCATGTCCCACCGGTAGGAGACCACGAGGAAGACCCAGGACACGCTGGAGAGACTATGTCTCTCAGCTGGCCTGGGAGCGCCTCAGGGTCCCCCGGGAAGAGCTGGTGGAAGTGGCCGGAGAGAGGGAAGTCTGGGCTTCCCTGCTTAGGCAGCTGCCCCCGCGACCCAACCCCGGATAAGCGGTAAAAGATGGATGGATGGATTATTACAGAGAAAAAGTTGTATACACATGTATTATACATCAGTCTCTTTGATTTGTTATTGACACTATATGCAGAAAGTAGTTTTGGACACAAGTTACCTGGCTGGGTGGTGGGACAGCAGTGCAGTTGGAGTCAGAGGAAGGAGCGAACTCCTCCATGGCATCCAACATAGCACTGCTGAACCACACAGGGTTGGACGGGATGGGAAGGGGCTGTTGCACCGGCGGTGTTCCAGCCTTCCAAACAGAAAAAAAAAATTTAACTTAGTTTTTTTATGTCTACAGAATGAGAGTGAAAGGTTTGTGAACAAACAATAGCAAGACTGTGGCGGCTATTCTTTAAGTTTTAGCCACCTCCTTCATAAAAAGAGACATGCTTAACACACTCCAATAAAATATTCACTTGTTTTATTTTACTTTTGATGACAGTGTCAACAAAATATAAAAAAAAATTAACTGGTTTAATTTTTTGAATATTAAAAAAATAACGAAAACAAAATATGCAAAAACGGCTCTTAAATACAGACAGCAACCCACAGCAACACATTACCTTTCCCTCCTGTCCAACCCTGGTCCACCTACGGGGATCCCGGCGACGACGGGGCAGGGGGTCCAGCCTCGTCACCGCCTCCCCTGTGGACCCCCGGGGAGCCACCCGGGCAGGCGGCGGCGACGTCTGGCGAGGGGCAGGAGGCGCAGGGGGGTCGGGTGCAAACTGGGTGAGTGCAGCGTCGCACAACAGCTCCACCATGATGGGCGAGCCACCTGTGTCGCTGAGGTGCACCTGAATAACAAACACAGAACACATTGGCTCAATAGGTGTATCCAACTACACAGAAAACATCAAATTGGTTGTCATAACAAGATATGCTGTACTTACGCCGTCAGAACACCACAGCTCCAACCGATCCAGCAGGAAAGCGCCGGTCACAGCCACGTATGGGAGACCTGATACAGATGTGAGAAAAATCATTATACTTGCATTCATTAAATTTGCTGTGACAGCTACAATTACGACAGCACAAATATAAAAGCTTCAACGTACCCATGCGTGCTGCGACGCGGTGGTACTCCTGACGCAGCAGATCCTGCAGGCCCACGGGTTTGTTCAGACGCGGGGGAAAGTCCAGAACAAACACCTACAGACAGATATTTTATCACATTTTTGTCTCAAAATACAAGAATACAAAATATAATAAATAACACTGGCTGCTTCAAACAGCTGTACTGTAAAATACAACAAAAAATGGAAACGAACGCACCTTGGGCCAGCGGCTGCAGACGCTGGTCAGGAGCGCGCCGAACTCCACTGCCGCATCGCAGATGGTCCCACGGTCCAAGTTGTTGCTCGGGGCCAGCACGCAGACGACGTCCGGGGTCCACGGGAACTCCAGGCGCCGCATCTCCGTCCTCAGGTCAGCTGCCACTCCACCTGGAACAGACAGAAAAGAAAAAGAGAGAGGTACCTTGGGTATGGCGACGTCCCCATCCACCAGGCCCCTCAGGTGGGAATCTCCGATGACGAACACGGTCTGAAACAACAAACTCTGCGCTTTAGAACAGACACACGAACCATGACACCTAACAACCAACAGAGTCTTTATGAAAGAGAAATTCTGGTACCTTCTTTTCCGGGTCGAAAGCTGGAGGGACGAACTTCACCTGACGGCCAGTCAGGTCCGAAGTCGGCCACCTCCGCACGCGGTGGCGGCACCCAGTGCCGCGCCCTGTGTAATGAAGATAAGAGATTGTGGCTTAAACACATGCTCAGCTACATTTGAAGAGTACCTATAAAGCATATGATAAGCTGTTTAATACTTACGAGCGACGAACTCGGGGACAGGAGGCTTGGGGGTCCATGCCTGACGCTCCTCCATCCTCCTCCTGGAGGCCAGGGCCCGCCTGTGGCCCTTGGCACGCGGCATCTAAACACAAACAAACACACACACACACACACACACAAGAGAACTGTTAAACTGTCGCAGAGAAAACAAAAAGATCAGAGTAACACTTTGTCAACATTCTTCCAGATAGGCTTCTGACAGTGTTTTTTACCTGGCCATTTCAATCAATAAAATAAATCAAACTCACCTTAGCAGGACCTACGTGATGGGTAGTGTGTTCAGTGAGTGTGTCTGTGTGCTTGATTTATGTGTGTCTGTTATGTATTTGAGTGCGTCTTTATTTTTGTGCTCACAACTCTGAAAAAATCCACCAGAAGCAGTTCACACAACCTGGAATCAGAGAGTAGACATTGGCTCTGTTTAACAGCGCAAGGTTAAGGAAATATACACAATTTGCTTTCAACAGGTTACTAACACAGGCAAACCACTTTAAAGACATCATTTTATATCAGCATTAACACTCACATGACTTCAGTACTGCAACAGAACATTAGCAGCATATTCTTTTAAATTAAGAATGATCACAAAGCTGTAATTACTTTAAAAAGAATATGTGCAACAAAAGATTGCTGGAAAAATAGTCAATGATAAAATCTGGCCTACAGCTTGAGCAGTTGTTGCTCTAGGTATAGAGTAAAATCATACAAATGTGATATGTGGCATGCTCCATCATTTCTGGGTGATTTTGACCCAAGGTCAAAATCATGATTATCTCATTTCTTACCCTCTCTGCCAAACAGTGATTCATAAAAGCTTACATACCACCAAAATGAAAAGAACTCCGTTTGCTCTCACAATCAAACTTGGTTTAAGGACTACTCTGAATGGGAGGGCAGTAACACATTCGTCAATCACTGACAAGTGCTAATGTTAGGGCTATTGTTGACTGTAAACGATACGTTTGATTCTTTTGCGCTTTATTCTAAAGCTGGAGTAACTTAACCCCTTCGAATTATGAATAAACATGTAGACGACATGGAAACGGACATAGTAACGTCCATCATTATACTAAGCAGTCAGGCGTCACAAATCCACAAAATCCACTAGTAAACTGAAGAAGCAATGGCGTAAAGTTTCAGTGATGGGACCCGGTGACAGCATGACAGGGCCCGAGCAAACATCGTGTGTTGCTGTCCTCAGCACCAAACACGCAAAGCCCCAAGCGCACACGCCATATACGCGACAAAAAAACACCAGGGGCAGTCGGTAAGCAGCCCTAATCTCAACTATCGTTGATACACTTTTAATATGCATTATTATACAAACCAAATGCACGCGAAGACACGCACAACAGTGGGAAACATAACGTTTACGCTAAATAACGTTAACCCATCAAATGAGCAAGCCATCACTGCCCCATTTCTCCAATCGGAGAAATATCATCAACTATAGGAGCGAACACAATGTAAGAATCATCATAAATTAGGGAAAGCACGATGGCCGTTGGACACAATTTACAGCAGACACTTGTTCTCGAATTAACCACTGCTGATTTCACGCCCCAACCGCACGCATAAATGAATAAAATAAAAACATAATCTAGCGCACTGCGCTGGGCAGTCAAGTTCTCCCAAACCCAGGTAGCCTCATCATTATCCTGCTCCGATGCTTGTGCAAGCGAAGGCACCCGCAACTCGAGAGAACTGCGATGCCTTCCTAATATCAATTATCCACACCTAAGTAACGTGAACCCATCAACTGCGCAAACCACCACAGGCTAAATTTCTCAAAAAGAAACATTCACGGAAAATATCACCGACAACACAAGCAATCACAATGTACAAATCAGCATAAATAATGAAGGCACGGCGGCCGCTGGACACAATTTACCGAAAACACTTTTTCCTTAAATTTCACCCACATTACATTTTTCTAGCCTTAACCGCACGAACAATTAGATAAACGAAATACAAATTCCTTTCCAGCATTGCACCTTGTGGTAATTTACAGTTGTAAGTTACCAATCTCACTTCAGTCATCGTCCTCCTTGCCACCAATTTTCGACATGGACTCTCGTTAACCAATTTTAATTGACGTCGTGAACATTGAACAACGTATGCTATTCAAACAATTTACCTCTTTTATTTACATGTAATTATTCGCCTTGTAATTTAAATGGGTACATTTGACGGGAACAGGAGCTAGCTACATCCACATCAATTCACCCTCCGAATGATAACGGAGTTGTACGCCCTTCGCGCCAAAAATGACTGCGTTAGTGGGGGGAGGGGGGGGTAAAACCGAGTCTACATTACTTTTTCACACGATGGCTAAGACATTTCCAATCGTAGTTGCTTAACAACTCCATGCTTTTCAACTCTATTTTGTGAAAGACTTGAGAATTTTTTTGTTAACTTGGCAGAATATTTAGAAATAAGCGTGTCCTATAACTTACTAGCTCCCGTCACCCAAACCCCTCCAAATATGCATATCCAAAATGGCTCCATTGATATCGCAACTAATGAACAATTGATAATACAATAAAGGGATATTTATGTAGCATCCCTGGAATATGATTAACTACCGAACAAAGTTGAGTAATTATCGTTAGCGAAACCACAACGATAAAAAAAGCACACGTCCTCTTACCTCAGATGCAAATCAGAGGGAACGCGCGATGGGCAGAACGGAGTATTTATATCACAGTACAGCACAAAGAGCCAATCACAGCCCTTCGGTGAGAAACGTCCAATGAAACCAGCGACCCAAGGTGACCGAAATCTAACCTCTCCTTGCTGTGTGCGTGCGTGTGTGTCAGACAAAGGGGGGGCGTTTCCTTGACAACGGTACCTGTTTATGTTTAAAACCCAACTGATTGTCAGCCTGTGCTGTAATGGGTTTAAATGTGAAACACAAGCCTCAGAAAAATGGTCATATAGAGAAAACGACAAAACTTACAGCTTAGTCCTTTTACGGTGAGAGTAAGGACAAGTT
The DNA here is from genome assembly GCA_029874875.1 of Naso minor. NCBI lineage: Eukaryota > Metazoa > Chordata > Actinopteri > Acanthuriformes > Acanthuridae > Naso > Naso minor. Next base: position 14,220 of record JAQFJB010018383.1, read on the forward strand.
GTTTGAGCAAATGGCTGAGTATTGTGTTATTTAAGTC
>JAQFJB010022161.1:0-14119 GCA_029874875.1 Naso minor
CATTAATAAAGGTACCTAGAAAACTTCCTGTGTGGATATAAAAACACTCTATCACCACTGAAGTGGTGTTTCCATGGCAATGGGAAAAAAGGCAATAATTCTCCTACCTTACACTGTGAGATGTAGTGTCATGCACACATACAACGTACACACATCACCTGTACAACACACTGCTGTCACGCCTTGGCACAGTCAACACAGCTGTTCACATGTAAAATTCAATGGTTATTCATCCTGATATGTGCCTACATAATAATCTGAAGGTTATGGAGGTACAATGTATGTAATGTTCACCTTCACTGCGCCTGTACAAACAAATACTCTCGTGTATTTTGGTGTTTGTACTGCGTCTTGACATTGCAGGTGCTCCGGCATTGATCTGTATGTGGACACTGATTTCTGCTCTTTCATCAAGATTACATCATTATCCTTGGGCAGCTGTGCAGTTGCTAGCTGTATAGTGCATCGTGTAGCAGCACATGAGCTACAGTAGATAAAACATAATTTGTGCGGAGCTGTGTAATCAATGACAGGACTGACAGTTGTGGTTGAGGTAAAGCTGCTAATTCTGTCTGATTTTCTGTTTTTATTTCAGAGTAGAAAACAACACTGGGAAAGATTTACATGTTTACCAACTCATGCAGACACAGAGCAGAGGGACTCACTGTTCACTTGTTCAATCAAAATTTACGTGTCGGGCGTCCAAACAACTTCACACTTTGCTGCACTTTCTTGGGTCCTCAGCAATTCTCCCACCAAGTGTGAAGTCGCTCGCATTAAAAGTTAAAAAATAACACATGATGAATTTGTGTGTTGCAGCTTTGCGTCTGCACAACTGACATATTACAGAGGTCAAGAGCTACTAGTATGTCTGCGTCTTGAGCAGAAGTGGAAAAAGTACTGAAAATTTTTACTCAACTACAAGTACTGTAACATTGCTAAAATATTACCTAATTACAAGTAAAAGTAAAAATGTAAAAAAAAAACGTACCTCGGTAAAAGTACAAATTACTGTTTTAAAAAATTAGTCATAGTACCATTTGCTAGTAGTTTCCGAATGTCACTGACCGTCTCACATGTGATGTCTTCTTTAAAAATCTAAGCCGTGAATGATTCAGGTGGGCCCTCCCCTCGCCTCTCTGTGAATCATGAGCGCAGTGAACCCTGAGCGCTGTCTGGCAGGCTGTTATGCAGCCTGAATACGGGCTGCAGAGTTACTCCTGCATGTGTGTAGAGCCACCAAAATATTTTTCCTGTGTTTCTCAGACTTGAAAGCACCTAAAAATATGTTGTATATACCGATTACTTTTTTTTTTTTAAACTTTGTCTTCCTTTTTTTAATGATTTAGAGCATTATAACTTTGTTTCACTGCACAGGAGACGTTGTTGAGTTACCTCTCTCTCTTGCTGTGGTTGTTCTGAATCCACAGAGGTGCAGGACTTTATAATGAAGTAAAGAAATGAGCCCACAGTGAGTAAAAATGTGACAAAAGGAATAAAAATAGCCAAAACTGCTTGGGGATTCTGAGGGTTTGAATTTCTTTTCTTTATCTGATAAACGATGAATGAAACTAACTGCGACATTTAAAAAAAAAAAGAGAGAGAAAACAAATATATACAGTGTGACCATAGGGAGGAGTGGTACACTGGTGACAATGTTTGTTGTATTTTGGAATCGTGGCCGGCTGTCCCTCTCGCTCTCCTCCTGCGTTGTTCAACAGCTGCTGCTGCTGCTGCACCAGATAAATCTGCATCTCTGAATGAACTCGTGGCTCCTGCGCTGTGCAGCGATGTTCACCTCAGCTCTCCAAACCTGTGGCTGCTGCAGCACAGCTTTTTTTATGCTCTGAATGTCAGAGTTTCTACTGGCCGGTTTTTGATCGGATTGTTTTATTGGCTATCGATGCAGTTTAGCGCCAGTTAGTTCTCCTGCCCATCATTCACTGCAGTTGTTTCCGGGCTGCAAATTTTTTTTATTTTGTTTTTTAGTTAGGCCTTCAGTTTTTTGTTTTTTGTTTTTTTTAGTCATTAATTGATGTGATTGAAAATGTAGCGAAGTACAATACTTAAAACAAAACCAACTTAAGGAAAAATAAAATTACAGATTTTTTTTAAAAAGTAGAACTATGCAAAAAAACTACTCAACTACAGTAACCGTAATTCGTTACTTTCCACCTCTGGAGCTAACGGCATCTGTTACCTTTGATTTACCTTTCCCTGTCACTTCACTAATAACAGAAGAAAATTTGAAAAAAGTCTCAACTCCATCTAAAATAAATTTTCTTTTCAGAGTCAGAAATGTTTTTCTCTCTTTCTCTCTTTCTATCCATTGTAATTAGCACCTACTTATGTATGATGGTCACTGGCTATTCATGGGCAGGGATGTATGGTAACTGCTGATTAGTGAAAGCATGCTGTCAACTTGACCAGCATTCATGAACATACAATAAAATCCAAGTTTCCTGTGGCATTTATGTATCTGGTGTTGGTTTTTAGGCTTTTTATGTGCAAATCTACAGATTTACTCATATTTAAAGACTCTAGTCTCTCTATCTATAGAGAATTTAGTCCGTAGTAAGGACATAATTTCTCCTGAAGTGGATAGCCCAAAAAGAAACATTATCCTAGCAGCTCATGACATAAATTGTGGATGCAGAGAGAAGGACTGAGGATTTTTAGTCGAAGGCTGTCATTATGAAGGTTACAGTACACAAACTGCATTTTATTTGTGAAGTATTTACCATGTCACTCATCCAGGTGTGGCCCTGGATTAGACAGGCAGGTGGCCTTGCCCCTTCCTCCCTCAGCCTGAGGCAAGCTTCAAGGCATTCATGCTGCCTTAACCCTGCCGTTTCCCACCGGGACTGAGAACTCTAAAACTGGGTCAGCAGATCCATCAATATTACACAACATGGAGCCTATTAGAAGATGAATTCTTTATACAAACAAAAAGGGAGCTTTACCTTTCCGACTGCTGTGGGTGGCTGGGCCCTTCACACAGAGCCTGTTCAGATTCTGACAGCTGTCTTGTTCATCAAATAAAAAGTTGACAGAGACAAGCACAGAATGAGGCATGTATTAATTTCCACGCTTGGTTTATAGGCTTATGACTGCACTTAATTCAAATTTATGATTGTGTTTCATTTTTGAAGACTTTCTGCTTTAAAGCAAATTGCCCCATACCATACCTGTAACATTGAGTGACATGGACATACAATACTCCACACTACCATACTATTCAACCTTAACTAAAACTGTCAGTTTCATTAAAATCAACAATATGTTGAAGTCGGTCTCCGAATATCTTTTGACATCCTTACGCTGTCTGTGACTATTCGTTTTTACTGAAGACACAATAACAGTCTGTGTTTACTGAAAGTCACAGAGACAGAGAAATCGCGAACAGTTTGGCCAGAGTTGTGGGATTTTATTGGGAGTCAGAGTCTGAGATTTTTAAAACACGTTTCACTGCTTCTCCACTCTAGCGATGACATCACCCACTCTTGCCTGCTAAGAATTCTGCAATACACACCTATTATAAACTCTGAAGAGGAACAAAAATGGCATAAAACTAAAACTGTAATATTGAAAAAACAGTAAAAGATAGCAAAAACATGTGAATACAAGATTAATATTTCCAAGTCTTCTGTCTTGAATGAAATCTGTAGCTGAAACTATGTGGAAGCAGTACAACTTCAAAGAGGGGTGGGTTTGAATATTTTTTGTAAAGTTTTTCCACGATTTCCCAGTCATTCGTATGGGTCTTTTTGTTTGTTTGTGTGTTTTGTTTTGTTTTGTTTTTTGCTTTCACAAATCATTACCAAAAGTCATAGCACATTATTTCCCCAGAATTCTGCACATTTTGATATGTATTATGCATGTGTGCTTAAACCTGCAGCATGAGCTACGCACTGAATTTTGGCGGAAGAAAAATAATAATAGGAAAATTAAGTATGAGGAATAACAATTGAGAACCTGTATGTTTTGCACATTAGGCACACAAAGTACATTACAATGAATTAAGATTACAAAAATACGTATGATAAAATAAATTGTTTTTCTATCATATTTTTATCCTGAATAATGATTTTATTCATTTTGAGATGAACAATTTTACAAAACATAAATTACCGCCTATGAGCCTCCAGTGAGCACAGCCTGGAGTCTCAGACGAGGCCCCAAATCAGCCCTGAGTTCATCCAAAAGTTCCAAAATTGCATCACTAGGTAGGTGAAATGTATTCATTTTCCTTCTGTCATACCAAAAATGCTGACATGACTGTAAAAAAATTTGTTCTCTATGCATTCTTTCTGTTGGCCTGCGCCTCTTCATCTTCCCAATAACAGCAGCTTTCTGTGTGCAACACTGGGCAGATCAACATCACTCTCTCAAACGTGTGAAATACAGACGCAAACTGCAGTCATCGCCTCTCTTCTATGTAAACCCTGTATTTTGGATTTGCCCTCTTTTTGCCCTCAGACTTAAAAGACAGATAACTTTATTGTTACCTTTGGTAACAATCATTAGATGTCTTTTAAGCCCCCATCTTCTATTGCACTTTCATTATTTTGATTATGTTTTCAGCAGAGAGCACAGAGAGTCTTTTGCACCTGTGTTCTCCTCATTAAAATGTGGAACTGTTACATTGTCAATATGACTCGCATTGCGGGGAGTATTTGATCTGTCCATTTAGATCATGGTCGAAACAACACGAATCAGATTCATATCAGATTTATTTCCACATATAGATAAGGCCTGAATCGGATCTGAGAATATCAGATTCTGTGTGCTGTTTTTACTGCTTACATGTGCAACGTACAAAATCCAATCTGTGCCACAAACGAGGGAAAAAATTGGAATTGGGCCATTTGAGCCATGCACTGTAAATAAAGCCGACTTCAATCCATGGCAAGTTGAAACTGCGGTGTCTGTAGTTTGGATTGCTGCCCCGTCTGATGTGGCCTCTAACAGTCTATGAGGTCCCTGTTACCAGAGTTGAGAGGCTGGAGAGGACAGTCAGCTCATCAAAGAGACGTGTGGACTCCCGCATTGTCTCAGAAGTATCAGCTTGTACTGGCATGGTGGTCTGAAACTGCCTGTCTAATGCTCGTTGTAAAAGACATGGAAATGTTAAGTGGTGTCCTCTCATGTACCAACACTAAAACAAAGCTAAACACAAATATGTAACCCAAAGGCAGCTCTTTCAGCTGCTTCAGGAAAAAAAACAGCCGTTTCCTGGCTACGTATCCGTGTTTAGCTTTGTGTTTTAGTGTCGGTACATGAGAGGACACCAGTAAACAGAGTTCACATCTTTTAAAACGACTGTTTATTGTATTTTTTGATGGATTGGACTCAGACGTGCACGTGCTCCTCCATTTATTTCAGCCAGCGGTGATGGAAGCAACGAGCTCCAGCAATCAAACAAGAGTTACTGTGCAAAAAACTGAACTTCTTTAAAGCAGGAGAAGCAGCCACAAACATGTAACATTTTGCACTTGACGAACTTGTTCATTACAAGTCTGGTCACAAAACCAAAGTGTTTCCACTGGACAGAGTTTCTTTAATCTTTCTTCTTAACCCAACAGCTTGCTTTCTGCCCTCTTACAATTTATACTAACAAAGTCTTAAAGTCACAAGAGAGGCAAGGTGTTGTTACTCGCTGCTGAAACTTCTGTTTGAGCTTTGTCGGAGGGGCTGAGCACATCCACTGGGAAGGGGTGAGTTTGATTTACAACACAAGACAGAACACGAGTAACTGGTAGACTCGTCATACAGCACGTACTCATTTTCCCTCGATTATCTTGATTTTATTATTATAGGAGTCCATAATTGTGATTGAAAATGAAATTCAATTAACTGCTGAGCCCTAGTACAGGATGAGATGTGGTAATCAGTAAAGTTAGTGTGTGTGTGTGTGTTGTAAAGTTTACCCACAGCAAAAAGATAAACTATAGGACAACATGATGGAAACAAAACATGGTGTACCTGAGGTGACAGCTGGAGCAGGGAGACAGTTGGAGCCTCCTGCAGGAGGTGACGATGATGATGATGATGATGATGATGATGATGACCTTTCCTAGTTAATGGAAGATTTCAGTTCAGTCATTTGGTGGTAGTGTCATGTTGTCAGTTCAACATCTTACCTTTGACATTAGTCCTTGCTTGTTACACTGATCCATGACCCAAATTAACACCTGAAAGAACCAGAAACTTAACGGCTGAGACCTGACGTGAGATTCATGGCTGACTCGGCTTTTTGCATTGCTGACAAAAGGACAGAATGTAACCAGACCAGTCAGCATTTCACTGCAAATACATGGAAGTGCACTGATCAGACGAGACAGGCAACAACAACAAAAACAATCCCCGTTTAGATTTACGTCATTGTGCCAAACACTGCTGTCATCTTACAGTTATGTGTTTGTTTGTTTTTTATTTGTTTATTTATTTATTTTTATTTATTTATTAATTTATTGGCATTGGTTCAAGACGTTTAATCTACAGAGCAGAAATGACAGATGGCTTCTTGAAACTTCAATGGGTTGGAAGTTTCTGTTCAAAACAGTATGTTGAAAATTTAGGAAAAAATGAATAAATTAGGAGGACAAAGACTTCAGCACCGCTAGGTATAGATCGACAAACCTTTATACCCACTGGAGAAACAGTCTGCTCGTTTTACACTGCAGGCAAATACAAAGATGAGGTCTTCAAATAAACATGAACACAATAAAGGCTGACACTGGAAAACAGTAAATAAAATAAACTTGAATCTAATAACACCACCTAAACGTTACCAGTCCCACCAGATTGCTGATCTTCCCATTTTTTGGATGAAGTGTATCTTCTTGTGCCTCTACAAGTCAGTTGTTATTTTCCTCACCACTAAAACAGGGAAGTTTCGTCCTCCTTACATGCAGCGAAGACGATCCAAGTTGTGCATATTTTTGTCAAATTTGGATGTGTACAATTCTTCCAGTGAAAAAATATTCGAAATATCTGCTGCTGCATATAATGACATTTCCTCAACCCCTTTATGGCCAAAAATGTTAGTGACTTGTTTTGACTTATGGAGAATCTTACTTAAAATGAGTTACAGAGTTTTTTTATTTTATTAATTGTTTATCGATGTTATTTGTGGTCTGAAAAAAAATCAGTGGAGATAAAGGTGAGGAAAGTGGACTCTCATGTTTCACTTTCTTTAAGGCAGGGTGCTACCAAACTATTAACACTGGTGTTACCTTATTATCTGGAAAACAACAGACACATTTTCACCTTCCAGCCCTTAAAAAAACAGAAATGAACCGCTGCAACTTGTTTTTCATTGGATAACTAAAGGTGTATTTAAAAAATTGGGATGTTGTGCTTATATTAAAAAACAAATAGAATAATACAGTAATTTAAATCAACCAGTAAATCACACAAGTAAAAATGAGAAGAATGACTGATGTGTGATTACTTCATTCAGAACAGTTGCTTTGCCCCATCAGAGCTGTGGACTGGGCATTCAGGGTGGCCTGTCAGGGCTGTTGTCATGTTGGGGTGGACTGAACAACAAGGCGTGGTAGAAAAGTAAAAAGCCATGTGCTAAACTACAATGTGTGCTGATTCTAACAAAACTAATATGAAACAGAAAAGATAAAAAGCTGAAACAGTCAACAGTGAAATGTGTGGTATGTATCCCATCATGAACTGGAAAAAAAAACAAGTTTCGTCGCGGCCACGAGTTCCACGGGGGGACTGACATCATTTCCACATGTCTTTACACAGAGAGCCCACGCCGGTGCTGTGTTGAAGGCTCGCCAATAACCCGTCTTCTGTTAATGTAATGTTATTTAATGTTATTTAGACAGAACTGAGCAGAACGTCAGACGCATCAGTCAGGCATTTTACACAGCCAGCTGGAGTCGCGGATTCAAAGGAGACGACACCGGTGTGAGGATCACCAGCATCAGCATCAGATTCTTCTGTTAAGACAAATGCCACATGTGCACCAAACAGTTAAATAAAAGATTTAACTGCATAGAAACAGCTGAAAAACACAGACAATAATGACATAACGCAGTCATTAAATCCATCAAGTACAGAGCTGCTTCTGTGGATTTCCTTCAAGCTTAAAAATGCCCGACATGAGACACGGTCATGTGTAGGTTACGTGTACAAAAATCTCCAGGCTACATGTTTACAGTGGGTAGTTTTCACCGTGTACATGTGTACATTTTATGATTAAAAAAAGAGATGGTGAGTTTTTCACAGATAACCAGGCTGCTGCCTGTACCGGCCTTTTTTTTCTCTCTCCACAGCGGTGCACTATTTCTTTAACACAAGTTTAACTCACGCTTAGGTTTGAGAGAAAGGTTAGCACAGAGATAAAAATCAGATTTTCATTTTTTCCCAAACATTTAATACAATTATGTCTCCTAAACATGTCCTACCCCAACCACAAACAATTTACCAACTGATTACACTGAGTTAAACTGGTAGGAAAACTCTGACCCCTGTTATTTTCTTCATGAGGAACAACAGGAACAAAAACTAGAAATTGAGTTTTCATTTCATTGTTTTACAATAAAACAAATTGTGATTGGTGTGTAAACTGCGTGCCAAATTAATCAAAGCACAAAGGCCAAATTGCCTTAAGTTACCATTGCTGACAAACACCATCCTATTTAAAATACATCAACCTTTTTGGCCTTGTGCGTCTGCAGTTAACACACAAATTGAAGTTTATTTTACTGTTGTGGAGCATTTTCTTTTGAGAACAGAATTTCACTGAAACATCACTGACAGAGTTTATACAAAAAATCATTCAATAGCCATGTCTTTTTGTTGTTAACGTCAAGATGTTGTCAGTTAATATCAATGAGTCAAAACAACTTTAGAGCACCTGTAGAGTTAGGTATGGCAAGAAAAAGGTTGTGCAGGAGTCAGTTTCAGCCACTGTGTTACTTCATCATATCCTGGCATCATATCCCATAACCGCACATTGAGTTGGCGATAACTTACTTTATGATGTAGGAAGTGGGACTGGTTGCCCTGGAGGGGCTGACCCACACCTTTGTTTTACCCCCGTCATCCAGGGTTAGTCGGACGTATCAAATCTGTCCGACATCTTTGTGTTCGTGGTTTAAAAATCTCCCTTGTCTGCATTCGAGCCACCTGAGACTATTCAGATTGTTTTAAAGAAATATAAACAAGCGCTTTTTCCACCTGTCACTGAATGATTATCTTTGCAGCCAGACTTCACGTGCACTGACGCAGCACTGTGGAGATACAACTGGTTTTTAATCAGACACAACTATGGTAAAACGATATTCATAACACTGAATAACACCTTTGCTAGTCCACAATTGTGCAAACATTAAAACATGGTTTAGAAGGAGAAGAAAGGAGAATGTCTTTTGAAAATGAATATTAATAAATTTGTATATAATATGTCATGCAAAGTGCTCTTTGGTGCTGAGTAGATAAATATGAATGCATGGCATATATGCATGGCAAAGAGAAAAGGTTGTGTGGATCACTTGAGGTTTCCATTACAACATAGTATGTTCTTGGATTTCCTTTACTTAGGATTCAGCAATAAGCTGACAAGATGAGCAGCTTGTGTGTGTCCTTACTTGGAAGTAGATGTGAGTGTCAAACACAAGTGCCGAAAAACATAAAACACTGCTGCTGCTTTTTTTAAAAGATATTTTTGAGCGAGCTCTCCTGAGCTGATCTGTTGACTGAGCTGAGTGAGAGACACCCCCAACATACACACACACACACACACACACACAAACGTTACTCAGTCAGCCCATCAGCATAATGCACTGTGACATCACATTACTGCCAGCACTCAGCACCCGCCCTCTCCCTCCACACACACTGTTAATTAGGTTTGGACCAGCTAGCATTCCAAGAGATGGAATGAAACAGCTGTTGGGGACAACTGCTCTCTTAGACACACACACACATGCACGCAAAGCACATAAGAAATTCAGACACTGTGCCATGCATACCTGCATTGTGTAGAGCAACATGACATGTAAGACTGATCTGTTTCTGTCACTTCCTCAGTCATTCACTGCTGCTCACTGTGTCCACACATGCACACTGAGGCAGTTGGATATAATGCAGAACATCGCAGTCGACGAAAATGACACCTTTTATCTCTTGACTCTCATGGAAAAATACAACCACCCTTCAATGTTCAATCTCATCCAGCCTTGTAGTTCATGATGGCAAATTCAACAGTCTGCAGCGGTTTAGGTCTGACTGATTCTGAGCAAACTTCACAGTGTTTCCATCACCACATGGCCATCTGACCGATGGATTAAAAGCCATCAGGATGTAGCCAGACCCCTCTCATCAACTACCAGCTGTTGAGGATATAAAGGAGGTGATGTTAAAATGGCTACACGGTGTTTTATTGTGTGTACATACTGCTTCCTAGCTGGGTAAGTACTAATAGCCACTACTCTATCCTGGGCGATGGGCACAGGGGGGAGGGTCCTGCAGCACCCCGACCCGTCACAAGAAGCAGGTTTAGTGAAACTTTGAGTCTGTTCACCCTGAAATGAGGGAAACTCGGGGTTTTCCGTTTCATAAAGGGAGGAAAGTCAAACCCGAGAAAGAGGAGGAACTCTGACTTGTTTCACAAAGAGACGTAACTTAAGCTCTGAGTCAGTTGCTATGGTAACTGACTCTGTGAAGCCAACCTGTTCATTTTAAGGTTTTCTTCAGCAATCCTCGAGTTTCTCTCTGTCTCCTCCCGCTCTCAGCTCTAAAAAACACGCTGTTTCATTTCCTCATTCATTCATTCAGTCTGTATATCACACACATTTTACCGACTGTTTGACCAAAAAAAAAAAAATCAATGTTAGTTGACATAGTCTGCTAGTCAAAGTATATAGAACGCACTTTTGTGTTGAACATGCCATGACCTTTTGTGGAGGATTTTATAAATGAAGAGGTCACATTACTGCGCAGGGATTAACACACAGACGTCAGGAGATGATTTTGAGATATTTTATCATTTCCAGATGACGACCTGTTGTGATACCGCTTTTCTTTGCAGTGTTTTATATATCTGCATAATCTTATCCGTCCTCACATCACTATCATCATCACCCAAACGTTTATTTATTTAGGCTTTATTAATTAATTAACCATACAGGATAAAGGTGAGAGGACGTGTGAAAAAAACATTATGTGGTGGACAAAGCTGCACACTGAAATAACCAACGATTGATTTTTATTTTGTTAATAAATATGATTAAAGTGAGGCACCACCATGAGCCTGTCACGCCTGAGCCTCACCTGCCTGTTTAAAGTCTGTTCTTATATTTGAACTGCTTTCAAGTCCGCTTAATTTACCCAATTTTAGGTTCAATATGATTCAGTATGATTATATATGAAGTATAATTAAATATTAAATTAATAGACTATGTTTAAACTTATGTATTTACTTGGGCAGCAAATTTCCCCCAGGCCAGTTATCCTTTGCTGTGTTACAGCTGTGTTACTTTCTTTTCCTCTTAAAAATATGTTCATGCTCACTGTATGTACACACGTGGGTTTCAAAATGCACAGGATAAAGGTAGGCGGAACGTGGTGAATCGGAGTATCGGTGAATTAATGTCAGCTTTTTATCATTGTTTTATCGTTGCCTCACAACTGTCTAATTAAATGCATCATATATAATCGAACACGTTCATATTGATGTGAATTTCCAAAGGAAAACTCCGTAGAAAGACAGCAGCGCTGCCTGCAGCCGACGCTGCCTGTGTGAATAAATGGAGACACAGACATGATGTTATACTGTCCGCACTGACCACTTCCACACCCTTCACCTCCACCTGTCCTCCCTCACTGCTACCTGTAGGCCCTGCCGGTGCTTGTCGTCATTGTGCCAGTGATTGCAACATTTATTCCATTAGTAACAAGTCATTTACCAAGTCAAGCTGGTCTCTTCTTATGGAAGGCACAATATACCTTAATAGCTTACATCCAATAAACCCTGAAACAACTGAATTTGCTTTATCTCTTCATTCCTCCCCTCCCTTTCTGTACCTGTTCTTTATCTCTGAAAAAAAGGAAGACAAAAGCTTCACATGTTTATGTGAGGAAGTCATCATTTATTTTAATGTTCATTTGCTGAGGTAAAAGGAAGGCAAGGTGACAAATAAACTGAATGGCGTAAGGGGCACTCGCAGGTGAGGCAATCCATTAAGTCCCTTAGACTCAAATCATTTACGTAATGTCTTGTTTGTTTTAGATGCATGTATCAAACTGTCTCTGTACAAATTGAGTGTGGCCAACCGTGAATCTCTGAACACCATTATCCTGCAGTGTTTCGCACTGTTTATGCATCACTCCACATCATCGGTGCCAACTAGAAAGGAGGCAGCAAAAGTTTAAAGGCTGGATAAGCAGGTTTGTAGTGAGAGTAGCTGATTTAAAAGTTTTGCATCTGACAGTTTGTTCTTTTGAACAGCACAAAAGACCTCTAGCAGCTGCAAGTAGTTCTAAACTTAATATTTCAAGGGTACCATTGTTTAGATAATCAAGATTGTTCTAAATTATGAAATGAGAGGACAGTTTTCATTCTTTTATCTCTCTATTAACTGGTGAAATGATACTTTTCATCAGTGCCTTTTTTGGAATTTTGAATAATAAGGTAAATATATAATGCACACTAATGATCACCATATTCCATATTTTACATCTAAAGTTCTGTACTCGTGCTACTGTGCTAAAACTTAAAATAAAATACCTGATACAATATTAAGTCCTTCTTTTAGATTCTATCTGTATTTAATGCTGGCTACACACTTAATGATTATCAAATCTTAACTGACTGTAAACACATGGAAGACCACCAGTGTTTCTAGTTACATGTAACGAAATTACGTAATTTAATTACAAAATAAACACTGCAAGGTGAACACTGCCCGCTTTAAACATTTGGAAATGGTTAACAGCTGAAATCATTCGTTAAAGTTTTTTTAAAGTAATCAAAAAGTAATCAAAAGTAATAAGTTACATTACTTTGACAAAGTAATGGAAATAATTACATTACTTATTACATTTTAAATGGGGTAACCTGTAATTGTAATTACATTTCCAAAGTAACCCTCCCAGCCCTGGAGACCACAGACACAAGGACAGTTTCAACCATTTTCTAACATTATGATCCAAACACAAACACTAGACTCGAGACCACACACCTGCCATTTGAAGTTTCACAGTTACACAGACATGAGAGCTCACAGAAATTAATAATAATAATGCAACAGTCGATGTTACAAGTTGCTGCAACTTTGTTAGCCCATTCACTCACCTGTTACATCAAACACCACCTCGGTTTCTGCCCACACCTTGTCAGTCCTGTTGTGGTTTGTCTTGCATTTGACAGCCCTGACATTATGATGCCATTATTTCACAAGCTGGTGCTCATTTTTAATTTTGCACTTGGCTCAGGGCATAGTTTTGTTTGTTTGTTGTTTGTTCATTAACATGTTTGCAACTGCATAAGTAGGCAACATCCGGTTCATGACGGTTTCAGTCTGCTCGCTCTTATTGGCTGTTGTTTATATATCGTAGGTGGCAGCCCGACCTGGAATCGTGAATATCAAACAAATCAGGCCTAAAATCATCTAGTCTGTAGCCAGCTGAGAAAAGTTTAAAAAAAGAAAATCGTGTTGTTTGAATAGCTTATGTTTTTACTTCTCAACAGACATCATCTGAGCTTATCTAGGTCAGACTTTCTGATTTCCATTTATATATATTTTGGTAGTTTATTACATGTACGGATTGGTTTTTAAATTGGACCCAAAAGCAGAACACCAAGACAGAAGAAGAATGAATAAAAAGGATTTTTTTTATGTGTGGTCATTTGGATGGAGCAGGTATCAATGGAGATGAGGAGTAGGTTAGGCATTTAGCTCCGGCTAACTGCTTCTTGCATCTACTCGATGATAACGTGATGTTATTTCAAGAGAAAAATGTCAAATTATCTCTTTGCACGATGCACAGTGGGTCAGAGTATAACATCATTTATATGATTATTTTACAGTTTGATGAAAAATAACATTAACTGCCACTCTTGTTTGTGCTATTACTGTGGTTTTTACAT
>JAQFJB010022858.1:0-14100 GCA_029874875.1 Naso minor
TGTGATATGGCGCTATATAAATAAAATTGACTTGACTTGACTTGACTTGACTATTTCCTTCTGCAGATGGCGATCAGTACTGCCACTTTTAGGATAAGCAGCTGAACTCAGCATCATATTGTTGCAGACACAATGTTTTTTAGCCACATTTATAAATGCCTACTGAAAAAAATCAAAATCTGTTCAATTGTATGATAAATTTAGCATTTTTTCAACACTTTAGTTTACTGCCAGACAACCATTTTGGCACTTTTTTCCCCCACCGTAGTTCTTCCGTATATCACTGTGCCCACTCACACAGCTTCTGCTCCTCTGCACACGGCATCACTCCGTATCACCCCCCCATCACGTCCACTCAGCTGTTTGGCTCAGATGGAAGTGAGACCGACTGAAATCAAACTTCACTGTCCTCAAATGGCTTTACATTTTGTGACTGCACCTTATTTTGACCACGCTAACAGCTAACACAAGTAATCCAGGTTGATAAGGTAATATGATGGAATATTTAATCGCGATTAATCACAGTTTGTCCATAGGAAACTTGCGATACTTGAAAATTAATCACACCGTCTTTTTATTCAGTTCTAAATGTACCTTGAGGGGATATTTTTCGAGTTTTTAGTACTCTTATCAGCATGTGTTTGGACAAATATGCTTGTTTTATGCAAATGTATGTTAATTATTATTGCAGCAATCCAAAACAATGAAAAACACTGTGATATATATTTTGATCAAGCATGTGGTGCTCTGTTAAATTTGGTCTGTTGTGGTCAGGGCTGGATTGCTCACATCTTTTAGCTACTTCAGTCTCGTCTCCTTGTCTTATTGACTATAACTCCTTAGTGTCTTATTAAACACTCAGCCTACTTTCTCCTCCACTTTGGCTGTCTTGTCTTAAGTTGTGTATCTGTGGTGGCTGCATCGCTTCCGGATTTTCCAAACTATGACTGGCCCGAGGGTCCGAACGTATGTGCATTAATCATGTGTTAAAAAAATTAACGCCATTAAATGAATTTGCATTAACGCGTTAATAACACATTTGTAATTAGTTTTTGATTTTAAAGTTGGGCAACATAAAGATACTTAAATCTTCACCATGTTAACTGTTTGAAAATATAAAAATAAAACTTACATTTTGACTGAAATGTACTGTCAAATTAATAAGTGTAGAAGGTATGTGTGTGCGTATGTGTGTGTATGTGTATGTGTGTTTGTGTGTGTGCAGCAGATAATGTAGATGCATCTGATGCTGTTTGTTTGCTGCATTGGTGTTGTTTGTTCACATCACTTCCTGTGGGCATGAGACGGGGATGGACAGACAGAGAGCAGAGACAGAGTTTATCTGTGTCAGGGTGTTGACTAGCTGTCTGTCTCTCTCTGTGCCTATCAACTCCTTTTTTATCTGGACTGACAGCTCTGACAATGCTGCTGTCACACACACACACACACACACACACGCACACACACACACACACACTCACTCTCACAGGATCGAGAAAATAAACAGGACTTTGAAAAAGTTTGGACACTCCTTGTTTTCACACAAATATGTTCCCCCCATGTGAGTGTTAATGTCTATATAAAACTCTCCTTTTTGCTGCTATAATTTCTTATATAGTCAGTAGACTTTGTACATGTTACTGCATGTAACTGTAGTTATTACCCATGTAGCATATGGTCAGATTGGGTGGTTGTATCACCGCATTCTTTTCCCATAGTGGTTTTCCTGAACCTCCTCTAAGTGCTTTAAGCAGCCTAGACAGTAAACTTTATTGCTTATATGCTCTGTTGGAACATTTTGTATAATTATTAAAGATTTTCAGCCACCACCTGGCCTGCCAGACAATCTTTTCTTTCTTTCTTTTTTTTTTTTTTTTAAATTTTCAAGCATTGTTATTAAGGGTTCCTGACCAAAATGCCTCTTGACACAGTGGAAGAAGTCTACAACCAATGAGGGCAGTATTACCACAGCAATGGCAGCAGCATTTTTTGTCTTACATTTCTATTTTTTGGATTTTATTGCTGAAACACGTATGATTTATAAGAGAAAGACATTTATCAGCAGTAGAAAAGGAAGTGCAGGTTTTGGATTGAGAGCAGCAGACTTGTGCGTCCCAGAGGAAAAGGGAAGACAGTCGTTAGCCCAGCCAAAGATACTCAAGGTACATTATTGGTCACATATACAGCGTACAGTGAAATGTGGCCTCTGCAAGTAACTCATCCCTGAGGAGCAGTGAGCAACTATAGTGCAGCGGCCACGGACCTCATACCTCAGGCAAGGGTGCTGACTGGAGACAGGCCTATGTACATGGTTTGACATTGGGGGAAACCGGAGAACTCTCAAACACAGGGACAGAGAATGGGGAGAGGCCCTGCCCTATGAGGCAACAGTGCTAACCACTAAGCCACTGTGCCTTAACACAGTTCTTGGCTGTTCCTGAGAACATCTGTTCACCAGAAAATTTGATGAAATGGGACCTTTGCTGGCAGAGCAACAGAAAACCAGAGGCTGTTCTCACCTCACTACCTTTTTTCTGCTGTTTTCATTCCTCTAGACACAAATTCAAAAAATGCACAGAACTACATCCTGAGTGTATACAGTATGTGTATATCCAAATGTGTTTAAATAATTCCATATTGCCCCTTTCATTTTTAATCTCTTTTTGTTAGGTGTATATATTCTGTATGTGTAGCATTAAAGTGATACATGCACGGATTTACATTGTAGGCTTTTTCTCTTCATGGACGTTAGTCAAACGTTAGGGCAAAGACAAAATTACGTTGGTCACGGCTTGACCGAGGTTGGCCATTTTTGTAGTTTTTGAGCCCGGTGGCTTCTACGGCGGAGCACGGGGCACTTCGAGTGACGCATACAAAACGCTACTTTAAAACACTTAGAAGGTTCAACATCACATGACACTTCCTACAAAGTATTATCAGGATCGCCATCTTGAAGCAATTTTCACAATAAAAATCCATCACTGAACACAATATCCATGTAATGCGAATTCAGTAGAGAAGAAATGTGGATAGCTCTTGAAGCTTAGTTCAGCTAAGAAACTGAATTCGCGTTACATGGATATTGTGTTCAGTGATGGACTTTTATTGTGAAAATTGCTTCAAGATGGCGACCCTGATAATACTTTGTAGGAAGTGTCATGTGATGTTGAACCTTCTAAGTGTTTTAAAATAGCGTTTTGTATGCGTCACTCGAAGTGCCCCGTGCTCCGCCGTAGAAAGCCACCGGGCTCGAAAACTACGAAAATGGCCAACCTCAGTCAAGCCGCGACCAACGTAATTTTATCTTTGCCCTAACATTTGACTAATGTCCATGAAGAGAAAAAGCCTACAATGTAAATCGGTGCGTGTATCACTTTAAGGGGTATATCTTTCATTTTACTTTCCAAAGAAAAATAGATTATCCTGATATCTTGAAACATGGAACAATGCTAAGTGGCACATATAAGTCAGGGCTGTGTTTGGTCTGATTTTAAACAGAAAAATAAAATGGCGGGAAAGACGCGATAGGGTGACAGAATCTTGATACATATGTAATCAGAACTGCCTTGTTCAACAGTTTGATCTAAGCTTCCGGAGCCTGTTGAGTTGTGCTGGTTGAACCTGCAGACTGGACGCAACTACCAATCGAAGCAGCAAAGAGAGTGACATGTGACTTTTAAAGGTTGGACCGTAAAGGCGACCCCGTCAGTCGTTTTCTCAAGCCCAGCCCGTATGTGACGAACAGCTGTGATCAACCCGACACAGGCCAGGATGTGTGTAAATCTGTCCGACAGGGAGGGGGGCCAAACCTACCTGCCTGATCAAATAAACCGTGATTAGTTCATTCAGATGCTTTATTGCTAATAATGAACTTAACTGCAAGGAGACAGGATGGTTAACACAGTACATCTAAAGCAGAAGTAAAATGTGTCAAATTCTACTGTTAGGAGAGATAGGGGTTATAGTTCCTCTTTTTCCTTTCTTCTTTCCCTGCACATTTTGGACTGGTTTTCATTGAGAAATAATGAAGAGGTGTTGTTAAGCTGTGTTAAGACGACGTCACTGTGAGGTGCATGCGCATCCGCCGGAGTTAGTTATTGAGCTGATGAGGCTCAGCGGGAGTTTTGACTAGGTGCTGCACGTGAGACGCTGACACGGCAATGAACCAGAGCTCCGAGCCTTTCCAGCTAAAGACATTGTGAAGAAAACCAGCCTGACTTTTATAACGAAGATCCATCTAACATCAACCTTAAAAACCTGAACTGACCTGCCAAGACAGAGCTCGCCGCTCATGAGAACCAAGACCAACGCTGGTGAGGACTTGTCAGTGGGACCTGTTGCCCCCGGCTAGCCTATTGCTAGCCTTTGGCCTGGTGAGCTACCCACCACGACTCTCTTGACTTGAAAGCCAGTCCTTCTTCTGTTTCTTTCCCTACTTTTACATCTCTTCTATACACTCCAGGTTAGGACCAGATTTGTTACGGAGCACCTAAACCCCTAGACCTGACTCGTCCATAACACCACCTACAACCACTACAATGTCTGAGTGTTACTAGCTAGCTTGATCCTCTTCTGTCCTCCTTTTAAACACAACACTTCACCACACAGCCATTACAGCTCTTGTAACCTTCATCTCTTATTTTCTCATACTTCCAGTCATTTCTAGCTCGGCTTGAAGATGACAAGATTTAGCGTGCCTGGTATGCTCTTAAAGGGAAAAATCACGACTTTTCATGTGGTTGTTCAATCAATGTTGATGGTAATCGTAGTCAATTGAAGCAATAAATTCCTCAGTTTGTGCTATATTGACAGAGAAAGTTGAGTTTTTTTTAAATTGTCCTGCTCACAAAGCCATATTTGCTGTGCCTACATGTACCAGGACTCATTGTGTTCGAGCTCTTGGTTACAGTGTGAAAGCACAAGCAAAAGTGTCACCAATAACGTTTATTCCTCTACAAGCTGTAAAATAATTGCATAAATGTTATATTCTGACCCACCATGCAATGTGGAAAGAGACAATTAGACATTTTTTCCTTGAAATAACATCAATAACATCACTTTATCATTGAGTGTTGAGTGTTGTGTGGTACCCGAGACTGCTGAGGCCCAGGTCATCACCGCATCGATCAGTAGAAAGACTCTCATTAAAGGCTCGCGTTCTTACCTGCATGTAGTAATCACAAAAAAATACAATACTCGCCAGGTTGCCAAGGTTGTTATCTGTCACATCAGAACATTCCTTTTATTTTACACTGTGTGGTTTCCATAACGAGAGGTTTTGAGTGTGCCTGCCAGAGCCTGAAATTCATCTCAAAACAAACATGGCACTGCCTTGCCTTGAGTGCGACGGGGAAATGCAAGGGGTGAACAGTTTGTAGTTCTTCAGAGGACCAGTGACGTCACCGATTCTCTGGAAGAACAGCAAATTTTGAAGCTGCACCCCAAGAGACAAAGAGAACAAAAAACTTCTGTTTAGTTTCAAATTATATACTGAATTTGGCTTGATAGAGATAAGGTTGAAAATCGGTGAAGTTTCCCTTTAATATTTTGCTCTCTCTTATATTTACTGTTTGCCAAATGTCTTGTTTGTTGAATACATTTTGATTGCAGATCATACCAAGCATCCCTCGCTGTCTTTGCAAGATGTTTAAATTTGCAGTTTGCAATTTTAATATGAGCCGTTAATGGTTAAACAGATCAAAATACTCTCAGCTTTGTTCACAGGGAAATGTAAACCCATCATATTGTTTGTTGTTCTTTTTTGAAAGATAAAGAAACATATTTCTTCACACTCCCATGCTCCTGTATAGATCATGCACCTCCTGATTTTACTTTCAGTCTTAATATTGCTAAATAAGTATTTGTAGGCTTGCAGCTCACTTTGTTCCATGACTAATAGTGTAATTTAGGACTGTTGATGTGCAGCAGCGAGAGAGGCCTTTGAAGTCGAGTAGAGCAGGACGCTGACACTCACATGGAGACTTGAGCAACTGTCTTCAATATCAAAGAGAACAAATAGTCGTCATGGAGGCAAACATCATCTCTGTGTCTCTCTTCTTCCTTCATCATTTCTTTTTGCCGTGTTACTCACAGTATGTTGTCGATGCTGCTGCGTCAAATTTCTTGTTTAAATCCTCTCATCCCTGCTACAAGTTTATTTGTTTTCTTTTGTCCATCATCCCTCCCCTCATGTCTCCTTTCTTTGGTCCCTCATTGTCTTTCTATATCCTCTCACTGTCTGCCCATCTTCATAAGTAAAAGACACAAAAAGCAATGTTTAAGTTTGCCTCAGCTCAGAATGACAACGATAGATGCAGACATTGATAGGGTTGTTCAACAATAGCAGTGATACAGCAATAACTAGTATGGAATTTGTGATAAATAAATTTACCTTGTGATACTTTCATACTTAATAATATTGCACAAAATCTTCAATGGACATTTAGCTGAATAAGTCACAAGTACTGCGAAGGACATATATTACTCACATGAACCAGCATCTAAATAAACTAATGCGTGTTACTCTGTAACAATTCTTTGTAATCCGAGAATATTTGTTTTCACAATCTGCACATGCTTATGTCTCACTAGAATAACATTTAAAGGAGAAGTTCAGTTTTTTACACATTAAGGACACACTCACACTAGGCAATCCGTCCCGCGCATAAGCATGTTTGACCCTTCAAGTCCAGCTTGTTTTGACTAGTGTGAGCGCTCCGTTCTGTACTCAAGCGCAGCACGCTTTGTCGGCCCTGGCAGGATTGGAAGAGGTGGGCTTCAGTACGGTACAGATGCACGTGCATGAGCACAAGCACGGAGCGCCGACATCGCTGTGACTGTTTGTGGAGGATTCACCTTAAATTCAGGCAGACAACAGCAAACAGTGTCCGCATACAAAGCAGTGGAAAAATCTGCGACAGTCTTGAAGAACGCGGGAACCAGAGAACAATTTTGAAATGTTTTTAAAAGATGAAAGCAATGCGGGTAAAAATACGGGTCGCGCTCTGTAGATCAGGTAGCTCAAGCGTGCTCAGGCGCAGTTCTGATACAAAAATCGCCACATAGTATGCTTTGCATCAAGTTTCATTGATCTTACTATAAAATCCATTTGGTTGTATAGACATCGCCTGAGGTTTAGATATTCCTCTGGCACAGGAAACCGGAAGATAAATTGTTTCGGAAAGTTCGTAGTTTTCTGTTGATCACTAGCGGTGTTGTGCAAAAATTACACATTACCGTGTTCCGTGCTGCTGTCACGGCAGGCTTCACTGTGCAGCAAAAGTTTTGGTGCCATATGCAAAGGAGTGACAGTTGGTAGCGTGTCCTTCTTGGGACATTGTATGATGATGAGAGGTGGCGTGCAAATATTCAAACACGCAGCGTTGTCAGGCTCTGTGGCTGTCTTGCGCCCTGTCTTGTCCATCAAGACACTCCATTCAGGCGCCCAGAATTCATGAAGTGATGCAAATGGCTCTCTGAATCCGATTTGAGTGAGCAGAGTCTTCCAGACTGAAGACACATCAGTTCAGTTTGGATTTGAAACGTATTTCAAGCCACCTCGCCATTTGGTTTGGATCTGATTTGCAAAAGTCGGATGTCGTGTTTTTTCGCTGTTCAGACTTAAGGCTGTTTTATATTCGAAGGACAAGTGTCGGCAGGTGACTTTAGAAAAGTGTCGGACGACACAAATGCTTAAACAAAGTGCCGTGTGTGGCATAGGCTGCAGTCTCCATGGTAACCAACTGAGCGCTTCTCCATAGGCCCACAGCCCAAACCAGCGGTAAAATGGTACGTTTTTCTGAGACATTGAATTTGGCAGAGGAAGAAGAGATTTTTTATTTAAACTCTTTTAAACTGGAGGAGAAAGAGATGATGGAGGAAAAGACTGTGGTCTGTGCACCCAAAAAAACGGACTAGAGCGGAGCGAGGAGAATGTGTGTTGGATAATCAAATGAGAGAAATGGACGAGGAGCAGCACTTTCGGTATTTTAGGATGTCAAAATATCGTTTTGATGACCTCCTACCTCGGATTACACCCCATATCCAACACCAAAACACCCACAGTAACCACGCTGGAGTTTTACAGAGACAAGCTGTAGCGCTACGGATCCTGGCATCTGGGTCGTCACAGCAGTGTGTAGTACCACTCGCTCCTCATGGCATTTTGACAGCCTTTTTTTTTCTCCGTAGTGAGTAGAACGCTGTTTCATCTCTGTGGCAATGATAAAACACTCATTCCAGCCAACCAATCAAAATGTGAGACAAATCAAAACAACATCTGTGAGGTTAAGTTTTGACAGGTGCAAGACACTGTCGGACGACACATTCTTATGTCTTTTTAACGTTGTTTTTGTCTTAAGACACTGTTGACAGACGCTTGTCTTTTAAGTATAAAACAGGCTTCATTAAAATCAATATGGATATTCCAAAAATCCAATTTGGACTGTCAGTCTGAACAAGGCCTTGGATCCTTTGCTTGCATCGTGTGTGGAAGGCAGTGGTGTGTGGTTAAAAACTGAATTAGTTGTCTGTAATAAGTTCAAGGTACTTGAAGCTGTCAGCAGTGTTATCAGTGAACCGTTGTGTGAAGTAAAAAATGGAGTGTTGATGAACTGTGTGACTGAGTTATTGTCACTTAGCTGTGGACGATACACCAGGATTCCCTAATTTTTTTTGCAGATCCACTAGTGGAAACTTAGGATGTTGCGATTTACTGCCAATGTTAACTGTAATGTTAAAAAATGAAATAGTGATTGTGTTAATAGTGCACATATTGCTGTATTTTGTAATAAATTAAAAAAGTTGTTTCTGTTTGTTTCTGATCTTGCTTTGTCATGCTATCTGACTATTTGAAGAGATATCTTGCTGTCTGTCTTCCTTGGCAGGACGTTGAGATACGGACCAATGCAGCTCTCTACCTGCCCCAGATCAGCGAGCTGCTGAACCGAGTACCTCGGCAGATGCTGCTGCTGCTGAAGACCAATGACTTGCTGAGGGGCATCGAAACCACCTTACAGACCAGAGCCTCCTCCTCCTCCTTCATCAACATGTCCCGCTGCTGCATCCGTGCCATAGCCAGGTGAGAAAGATGCTCTCTTTTTCCTGGACAACTTTTTTGTTTTGTGTTGTTTTTATAAACTTCGTCAGAGATTTTGTTATTTTGCCCATGGTGAAAAGATGCTGCGTGGAAAATACTGCCAGTGTTACAACAAAATTTATATAAAACATGTTGACATGGTAACTAGACAAAGAGTTTTGCTCTTAATTCACATCAAAAGTGACATTAAATGACTCCAATATGTTAATGCAGGTGGAGTGCCTTCCTGCATTAAAAGGACCATACCGGTGTTACTACATGTCATTGTCCTTTGTCAACATCAGCCACGTTGGTTACATTAACCCCGCCCATTTTTCTGAAAATAGCTTTACCTATGATATTGTGTTTGTTGATATTTTGTCCATATTCAATAAATAAATGAAAATGTGTGACGTTGTTTAAAAAGAACGTCAAAATCCTTCCTCACGCTAATGTTCAAGCAAGGCAGCACTTGTAAGGAACTATTTGTCCAGGCGTAATAACGTAAGTCTGAACAGCTTCCGGCTCCCCTCTCTCTCTCACTCAGCGATTTTTGTCAAAATAATCACAGACATTTCTTTAACGGGGTGAATTACCTACACCCAGCAACTTTCACTTGTCCTGTAATGTTTTACCTTGTTTCAACATGAATGGCAGTGAATGGGGTTTGGAAATGTAGTCTGAGATCTACTAAAGTACACATGGTTGAATTTTAACAACATTTGTAGAACATAGGGGCGATCTCTGCTAATGGTGAGAAGTCAGAAATAAACTGGTACGGTTCTTTAAGCTTTGTAGGTAAAAATCAGTTAAGTTTTCAGTGGCTGCATGAACTTTTATTGTTATTTGGAGGCTGCATATTGTTAGTCTAAAATATTAAGTTTGTTGACAACTAGCACAGTCACAAACCCTCTACAGAAAGGCCACCAATACGATAAACACAACCTCTGCAGTAGGTTTAAACTGACCATTATTATATACATTTCTTTTTTGATTTTCCTGCACCAAGTCCTTATGTGGCAACAGTGAAAATGTACTTTAAATATTTCTGTAAATGTATGACAGCCTGAGGAGTAGATAAGTGTCACCTAACTGGTGACTGAAACAAAAGTTTGGAAACAAGTAGCTGATTAGTTCAGTTCCTTCATGTGTGCAGCCGTTGGAGACTTTGTAGATTTATACAACTGTTATAAACTGACATGAGCAGGAAGCTAAATCCTCGTGCTGCAAAGAGTTCGGTGAGAAAATAAGACCTATTAATCTGTTGTTGTTGTTTTTTTATTTCTACTGTAACTGTTGTTGCACATTCCTCTTTATTCTATTTTTAAACTTTAAAGTGTTTGACTTTGGTGTCCCTGATGATGTAATAAATAAGACAGTAAAAAAGCATCAAATATTCTCCTTTGACCCTTGTTAGATTATTGTTCGGCTACAATTATGGAGACATTCCATCATGTTCCAGTACACTGAAAGGAAAAATAAAAACAATACATTTGATTCCTCAAGGACCTGTAGGTAATATCCTTCAGTTTCTGAGATGTATGCACACATGGTGCTGTAGTGAGACAGGAAATGTGTCAGAACCAAAGACAAACTAAGCTGACAAGCAAGTGTCTTAAAAAGAGAAATTGAATTTTTCCATTTTAGGTTGGGAGAGGAGAGATGTGGGCTGTCACTTCAGCTCCCAGTTTCTGATGGCTGAAGGACAGAGCACTGGACACACACACACACACACACACACACACACACTGTCTTCTGCCTTGCTTGGTGCTGCTCTGCTGACAGGGGTAGAGCTTGTCTGAATAAGTACATCCTATAAATTATTAACCAGCTGTAGTGCCACGGTGGTCATGTAAGGTGCCAGGGGATCCGGCAGTGCTACCTCATTCCCATATCTCAGCTCGAGCATTCTCTACTTACAGCAGCTGTGTGAAACCTTTTCTACAACTCGCACTGCGTTCAAGTGCTGTCAGCAGCCAAAACCAGCCAGTCTTTGGCATGCAGCACCTTTTTCTGAAATTTCTGATGTTTCCTAACATAAGAGAAAGTAGAAGGTAGATTATCTGTCTGCCGGTTAGGGCCTTTGCACGTTCTTCCTGTATCTACATAGACTGTAGGAGTATCTGTGGGTTAGGTCAATTGAAAATGCCCATGGGTATAATAGTGTATGATTGTCCATGTGAGATCACTGTGTGACACACTGTTGACCTTCACAGGGTATGCCTGCCTATTTCCTATTGTAGAAAGGCTTCCTCCAGCCCTCCATGACCCCGATGAGGCCTAGACCAATGATGAATGACAGTAATAATTGCCCGACCAATATATCAGTTTGCCAATATTATCCAAAGATATCGGCCTATTGCAGATATACCTGTATCAGTGTATATGTAGTCCAATAAGTGCTGATGTTAAAACTGTATTTTTGAGGCTAGAAAAAATGCTTGGACTAGTAATTTAATATAATGTTATGACATAGTTTGTCCAGCAGAGGGCGATCCATTACTCCATTGTTGAAAAGTGAAGTGTGGACTGTTCAGTGCACTGATACATGAAATAAAGTTTGTTAGATATCCTGCTTTCATTATGCATCTTTGTCTAACGTATTTGATAACCACATTTAAAGTAATATATAGAATTTTGGCTGACATATCAGATATCGAAATTCTCTTACTCCGTAATATCTGCATTGGCATCAGCCCTACTGGACCTACAACAGCTCAATTAGTTGATGAAGATCATGAGATGTGATTGAACAGTAATAAGAGCAGCCTTTGAGCTTGGATTTTTTTGTTATGTTTATTGTGCTCAGAGGGGCAGTATGAAAATCATTGCCTAATTAATAAATTTTAGTAAGGACATCCCACTCCCTTTCGAGCAAGCAGGAAAGATAAAATTTACAGTGAAAAATAAGTCTGTAACCTTGTTAACAATCTAACCCTAAACTGCAATGGACAGTACCAAAAAAATTCCAAGGTGTTGAACGAAACAAAAAATAAGTTTGGTTTATGCTGAGGGATAAAATTCTGCAGTGAGACTGATTACAGTTGGCATTGTTTCCAGGGTGAAATGACTCATAAGCTATGTTCAGACCGAAATCGATGAACCGATGTTTATCGTGAAAAACGCCAGTACGGTGTCACTTGATAATAATGGGATTATTTTTTTGAATCATCACTTCAGTCACGTCAGTTGCACCATGTGCTCAGTCTGCTTATATCAGCTCGTCCAGAGGAGGGGGGACGGGCCTCATTAATTATGGCTGATACAACCATGTTTACTGCACTAAATCAGTTGTAAAAGTCCTAGACAGGTTGAAAAACTTAACGTCTGCTGAATAAAATCATCTGGAGCCTGTTAAGCTGTGTCGCACAGCTCTGTGTCAGCCACAGTTAGCATTAGCTAGCAGAGTCAGGAGGAAGGTGGGCTTGCCATTTTCTATCAATATAATTATCATCTCTGTACAGTATCAGTTGTGGAAGTCCAAGAAATGTTGGAAAACTTCACGGCGGAGTGTCTGTGTTTATAACATCAACCCGTGGTGTATAAAGTCGAGTCATAGGAGCTCCACAGTATTCACACTCGCTCGAAGTGAAATCGTGTGTAATTGCGTCTTTTATGTAATCTTGTGGCTAAGGCTATGACAGTAACCACAATACCGCGGCTATGTGACGTAACCGCGGGGTGGATGTCATTACCATGACAGTGCATTTTGGTTTTTGTTTATTTAATTACATTTTTGCTAACTAAGGTCACATGGTTTTTTGGTATGATATATAAACACATTAAACAGTATTTAGTTATGTCCTACATTACATGCTCATGGCCTCTAGAGCAACAATAGTTTCTAGTCAATCTGCCTGCACCCTCACTGTTTGAACTGCGCGCCTCCGGCGAGCTGTTGGAACACAGCAGGACGTCACAGCTTTACCAGGCTGCGCACGCTGCCACGGAAGGCAGTTGATTTCTGGCAGATGATAATTTTTCCAGAATTTAATGGCAGCAGGTCCTCTGCGGCAGGAGGGAAGACTTTAGTCCAGCCAACAGATGATCCACGAGGCCTGGGTCAGATCAGTAAAGTACGAACGGATCGTAACGAGCAGTAAGTACTTACCGACAGCGTGACTCGCAATTTGGTGCAAGAGAGGGCGCCAGTTAAAAGTTGCATAGTGTTATCTTTTCTACTGTTGTCACTAAACTAGAGCATGTAATATCTCTAGTTAAGAAGAACAGTCAGACGATAAGTTATTAGGCTACTTGAAATCAAAAATCGAACAGATCTGACAGAGAGTGTGTGGTCTTTGACTATGTTTTTAAATAGAAGAAATAAACTGTGAAACTCAAAATGAAATCATATTTTATTTACTTATTGATTTTGCAATAGTGAGGGACATAGGGTCATAATCATTAACCGACATTAGTTAACTAACACTCTGATAAATAAAATATAATGAAGAAAACATTAAGTACATTCTCTATTGTGAACGTATTTTAAGCTTAATTTCTGCTTCTTGCTGGCCTGTAGTCATGACTAGGAGATGTTTTCTGTACGCAATTACGCACACAAGGCAGCAGCATCAGGCGGTGTATTTAATTGATTTTATCTCTAGATCACAGACATAAATAAAAATGCATATTAATTCAATAATATATGAAGTGCAGTGGCACATATAACTGGAAACATGAGAATGATGGTCCAAATGACATTAAAATGGCGTTAAAATTACATGAAAAACTTTTGTTTTTCCACATAATTACCACAATACCGCAGTGGTTAGTTGATTCATCACTGCAGGGAGAAAAACTCTTCACTGTCACAGCCCTACTTGTGACGTTCATCGCTTTCTGTCTGAATGCAGTTAGTCTACAGTAGTCACTGGTATTTATTCGCTCTAGTTACGATCAGCAGTGGTGTGAACATGACACCTGGCTAGACATGTTCATTTTTACGCATTTTTTGCAATGAAATCATTAAGTTCAAACTTTGTATATTGTATATTACAGTCTGAGAACACAACCAAAAAGCC
>JAQFJB010024837.1:0-14041 GCA_029874875.1 Naso minor
TAACAGGGCTCTCTCTCTCGCATTTGACTGTCTTCACACGCTCTCACGCCACACCTCCAAGTTTATCTAGCACCCCCCGCCCTCCCTTACTCACGTTACTCTGTTATGCTACGGGTACCGGAGCGTCTGCCTTGGCGGAGGTCTGAGCTCTCTGAGTGCTTTTCTAGTTATCATGGTGATATTGGCTAAAATGAAAAGGTGAAATTTGAGAGAACTCGACAGAGTATTAACAGAGTAATAATGCAAACGAAATAATGCAAAAGTCACTTTACCTACATTCAATTACTATTAATATCCAGTAACTTACTAAGAAATTCAGTTACTTTTTGAGAGTAGTAACTATTAACTGTAACAAGTCACTAATTTCCAGTGACATATCCAGTGCTGGTCTCATAATGGTATAATTAAAGATGTCCCTAATTCATCTTTCTCCTCCCTATACCAACTTGAATTACTGGAACGTCGCGTATCAGAAAGATACAGAGTGCTGATGTAATAGCAATGCCTTAAATGATAAAATATTTTACTAGTAATTAATAACACTACTAATCATGTAAAAATGTAATGTAATGGATGTGGTTTTAGTTAACTGCTGTTTATGGATTTTGGCTATTTGTGCAATTAAAAATCCCCTAAGTTGTATAAACGTGTAAATGATGCTGTGAGAAATAATAGGGTCCTACTGTATCACATCAGTGCATAGAGTTTTGTTACCCAGTCCAGTATTTTTTATGATGTTGGAGGAATTTCTAATATTTCTATTAGCTTCAGTGTAACCATATAACTTAAGGGTTTTTTTTCTGAAGGTGATCTACGTGGCCCGCAATGCCAAAGATAACGCCGTCTCTTACTATCACTTTGATCGCATGAACCTGACCCAGCCAGAACCTGGAGACTGGAAGAGCTACATCCACAAGTTCATGGAGGGAAACGGTATGGACAAAACACAATAATGATAGAGTCGTTCATTGAAAGAGCAGGGCATTGATTTCTTGACCACTCATGATGTGTATGTGTTTTGCTCAAGTGGCGTGGGGACCCTGGTATGACCATGTGAACAACTGGTGGAAGAAGAAACAGACATGTGCAAACATCCACTACATGTTCTACGAAGATATGACTGAGGTAATTTAGTTGTTTTTGTGGGTTTTTCCATTAAGACATCTTTTCTGAACCACTAACCTCTCTTAAAAAATGTAGCGATGACATCTGACCATTGTCTTTCTAGGACACTGGACGAGAAATAGACAAACTCTGCTCCTTTCTTGGTTTGTCTCCCTCAGCCGAGGAGAAGAAAAGAATTACAGGTGAAGTGCAGTTTGATAATATGAAAAAGAACGACATGGCCAACTATTCTACAGTTCCACTTTTGGATTTCAAAATTTCTCCTTTCATGAGAAAAGGTAATGTGATAAATCAGTTACTAAATATAAGTGACATGAAACAAAATTATTTCTCTACCTTGACCTAAAATAGCTGACTCGTTCTCTGTGTTTCTGAAGGGAAAGTTGGTGACTGGAAGAACCATTTCACTGTGGCTCAGAATGAAGAGTTTGATGAAGACTACAAGAAAAAGATGAAGGACCCCACACTGAAGTTTCGCACTGAGGTCTGAACAGCATTGGAGATGCTGTGTTTACATGGAGATTGGTCTCTAAATTCAAAATGTCAAAATCAAATAAGTTGTCATGTTTACTGGTAATTATTTTAGTCTTAATAAGGGAACTTATACCAATGATTCAATTAAACAACGATTCTTTAAATTAAAGTGGGTATTGAGACCAACTGTTTGCTTGAACCTTTTAAACTACCACCATTGATACTGATCACTGAAATTAATAAGTTTTTATGTCAAAATTTTATATTTGCAATAAAACAATGAGAGCTTATTTATATTATATTGGAGTTTTTGTGTGTGTGTGTGTGTGTGTGTGTGTGTGTGTGTGTGTGAGACATTAATTAACAAAATAATCAGACAATGGCCTTTAGGTTAAGAATTTGCATTTAAAGGTACATTGTGTATATCAGAGGATTTAGTGGCATTTGGTTAGAATACAGACTGCAACACTCAACTTCCTACCTCTCCCTTTTTGGAGAAGTTACAGAAGCTACAGTGTCCATCAACGATGAGGCTAACTCCGAAAAATACATCATCAGCAGCAATTCTGAATATTTCAAATCATGTGATCAGGTGAAGATGTGTTTAGATATTTAGTCTATAATACTATATAGGTCATAGCTCCCATGCGATGTTGGACAGTAACCTGTCATTGTAATTGTATTACTTTCCCAGTAACGAATAAAGTAAGGCTTTACAGTTTTCAAGATGGTAATTATATTACTTTTACTAATCCAAGTAGCGCTGTGTTGCTGCGTTACATTTATACAGTGTCCTTGGTAGATGACGTATGCGCACAGGCTGGCAGGTCAATGCGAAATCACATTGGTTACTTGTCAGAAAGCAGAATGAGGAGGAGAGGTACTCGTTCAAAAGCTAAAGGTATTGTCATTTCATTTCATATTTCATTTTCAGCTCTACTTGTATTTTCTTGGTTTTTGATTTAGTTCTGGTTTTATTTATTTCTGTTATTTTTCTGTTTTTAGAGTGCATTTTGTTGCTCCCTTAGTTTTTTTGTACCTGTATCACCAGGTTTGCTTGCTAAAGTTAATTTTTTTTGTTTAGTTCCATTTTTTTCTGGTGTCTTTGCTTTGCGGTCCTTTTTTAAATCCCTGACAGAAGGTTGCAGGTGAGTTGTGTGTATGCAAATACAGATAGAGTGAATAGTCCTCAAACTTGCTTGCACTGCACAGTCAGATCACTATCCAAGGACTGTGAGTCCATGAACAGAAACTGTTGACAAACCATCAGCCACCGTGTCCAGGCTGTCTGCTGCTTTAGTCTCAAATTACAGTGTAGACAGTGTTATGTAAGGAAATGAAAGCAGAAGAAAAATAATTTCCTCATCTGAAAGTATTGCATAAATAGTGTGCACTGCACTCTGGGTTATGTTTTTCATCATTTGAAGACATTCATTATTTCCTGATTTTGTTGAAATGCTTACCTTGTCACCTAGTTTCAGATACTTCACTTCCTGTCCTTGTGTTTCTTCTAAGTTGTACTGCTCCGCCCCAATTAGATTTACATGCCCCTTTTCATTTGTCCCTCCCTACAATATTTAGCCTCACTGCAAGGTTGTCACTGTTAGTCATTCCAACCGTGTTTCTGACTGCCAAATTCTCCTGGTGTTTTTGACTCTGCTCAGTTTTCCTGGATCTTGCCTTTTTATCCTTACCAGGTTTGTTTACCCGATCCTCTGGCACACTCCACAGATGCTAAACTTTCGCAAATAGAGGCTGTGTTTGTATTTAAAATTAAGATTCTGTCTGAGTCATGTGATTGAGTCTGCTTGCCAGTTTTTTCACCGGTCTTTACAAGAAGTTTACACCATTTGAAATACATCTTAGAAACCATCAGAAGTCAGACTGAATTTTGGTGCCATCAAGGTATGCCTCTTACTTTATCTCTTTTTGAAGCTACAATGTGCCTTGCTTTCAACTGTTGTTCATTATCTGTTAAACATGTAATGTTGAGTGTGTGAGAATGAACTGAGATTAAAATTCAAGTAGGAAAGCTTTGAACCGATTGTTTCTCATTTCTTTTGAGATGTCTTTTAATAATTAGCCTACTTTTTGAAACAATCTGACTTCACAATCTGCAACTGATGGTGAACTGTGTTGTTTACAATTCTTTCCACACAGTCAGTTTGCACAAGTGTTTCAATTCTTCTCTTTTTTTGAAGATGGATTCAGTTATTCGAGGAGAACTGTTCGATTTCCATGGAGTCCCAATGATTCACTATTTTACAGACAGCTGGGAGGACGTTCAAAACTTTAAAGCCAGGCCAGATGATATCCTAATTGCAACATACCCCAAAGCAGGCAAGTCTACGTGAACAGTAAAGTAAATGTTTTATATATGATAAAATGCAGGTGTACAGAGGTGAGGCTTTGGGATCATTTTGTCTTCCTGTCTTTTTTCTGTTTCTTTAAGGAACAACATGGGTGTCCTACATCCTTGACCAGCTGTATTTTGGTGGGACAGCCCCAGATCGTCAGACATCCATCCCAATCTATGACAGAGTACCTTTCTTGGAGTTGTCCTATCCTGGTGCAAAACTAGGTGAAACAGATGATCAAACAAACTCACTTTATTTTGTTTATCCCAAACATGCAAACACGGAATCTCATTCAAACTTCAGTCCATTGTGAAATTGCAAATGCACACTTACAGATGGTCAAAGACCATGAGTAACTGCAGTGTTAATGATGATAAAGTGATACTTAAACCTCATGTTTTGCTTGTACATGCAACATGCACATCCTGTTCATGCACAACAGGAACAGTCTGAATCTAATTGTGCTTGTGACAGTGTAGTTATTTGGCACTTTTTCTTCAACAAACTTTATTCACCATTGTATCTGAAAGGTCTATACGCTTTTTCATGTTTTTATTACAGTACTTTAATTGCACCTCTTTACTTAAAGGAGTGGTTTTATGTGGGGTTCTATGAGGCACTTTTGCCTAGTCACTAGCAGCAATCTCAGAACCCATCGGTTGCATTCACCATCTGACTTCCGGTAGACCGTAATACAGCCTCTGAGGGCAAACCCCTTCATTCTTGGGCTACTGCTGGAGAAGGCAAATTTCAGTTTCCGGCTTCCTTCTCCGCGTTTACAGTCCAACCGTTTACAGTCCAATGTGAGAATGGAGTTGGGCTTGAGAGACCACATCTACCAGCGATCTTTACACAAGTAGTCAGTTTACACGCTGTTAACAATTAACAGTCCACCGTTAATTACGCAGACTACAAAAGACTACAACGGGAAACCAGGGCTTTTCCGGTACCAACATCGCCCTACCTTGCCTACAGACTCTACATTCAGTGAATGTTCAGAGTCTGTTTATAGAGACTACTAGCAGAAGATAACTCTTTGTATGGATGAAGCACAGCACACTGCCAAGACACAGATTATAGTACTGCGGCAGCAACACATCTATTAGCCATCAGCAATACCACCCACTTAATGTGTGCGCTAAGTTTAAAATTTTCAGTTCTTTACAATGTAGTCAGAGAGCCATTTCCTTGGGGACTGCGGTGCCTCAATTGCAAAAGTCTGTATTCTTCCATACAGCCAAGGTAGTCCCAAGTCAAACGGGTGTCTGAGGGCCAAGTAAAACGCTAAAGATTTTACACATATAGCATACACATAAAGGGATGGATATACTTTAGGTGGATGGTCTTGTTTGTGGCTAAAAGACTTGTTGCTGTTGATATCCTTCACAGTTTATGATCTATTTTGCCCTGCTGGCAAACTGCACTGCTTCTCCATACAGAGAGTGAGTTGACAGTTATCTTCTGCAGGTAATACATTGACTATATGTCCCTCATACAACCCCACATAAAAAAGACAAACTATCCCTTTAAGCAGTTGAAATCTTACTCTATCTTTACCTCATTACACAGGGGTTGACCAGGCAAAAAACCTCCACACTTTGCCAAGACTCATCAAAACTCATTATCCAGTCCAGTTTGTGCCAAAATCTTTTTGGGAGCAGAACTCCAGAGTAAGTGCTTTGCATGTTATTGGCAAAATATGTTTCTTATAGGATACAGAAATTTAAAAATTAACTTCAGGAGTAGTAAAGGCTCATTTCATTCAATAGATGAAAGTTTGTTAGGAGAAACAGTAGAATTTCATGGTAGCTTCAGCCCAAATAACAACAAAAAGAATGTTTCATGTAATGGTGAAATTAGAGATGTCCCTATTTAATTTTTTTTTCTTCCCTGTACTAATTTGGACACCATAACTATGTTCATCCAACAGATACAGAGTTCTTTAAAATACAAAAATATATGATTAGTCATTGATAGCTGTATACTACTAACCCTGTTAAGGTTCTATGTTATGGACAGGCATCAAGTAGTCTTTTGTTTATGGCTGTGTTGGCTTTACTGGCTATTTGTGTAGTTAAAAATCTGTTTAGTTGAATACAGCAGAACAGGACATTGCTGAGAAGTGAGATGGTCCTATTGTATCAGATTGGTGCATTTTGAGCACAACCTTGAAATAGTACTTTTCGGAAATCGTTTTTTGTTTTTGTTTTTCCCCATAGGTAATCTATGTGGCCCGCAATGCCAAAGACAATGCAGTCTCTTACTATCACTTTGATCACATGAACCTGACCCAGCCAGAACCTGGAGACTGGAAGAACTACATCCACAGGTTCATGGAAGGAAAAAGTATGTATAAAAATAAAAATGACAGAGTTGTTTTTTGGAGGAGATGCACAGATTTCGGTTGGACACTACTGATGTATTTTCATGTATTGTTCTGTTCACCTAAGTGGTGTGGGGATCCTGGTATGACCATGTGACCAACTGGTGGAAGAAGAAACAGACTTCTGCAAATGTTCACTACATGTTCTACGAAGATATGATTGAGGTAATTTAGTGGTTTTGTGGATTTTCCTGATTTCAGACATCTTTTCTGAAAATTTTCATATAGCAGATAATCATGCATGATGATATCTGACCGTTGTCGCTCTAGGATACTGGACGGGAAATAGACAAACTCTGCTCCTTTCTTGGTTTGTCTCCTTCAACTGAGGAGAAGAAAAGAATAATAGGTGGCTCGCAGTTTGATAACATGAAAAAGAACAACATGGCCAACTATTCTACAAATAGAGTTATGGATTTCAAAATTTCTCCTTTCATGAGAAAAGGTACTTTGATAAATCAATGACTAAATTCATTCCACACAAGATACAACCACATCTTTACCTTTACTCAAAATAGTCGACTGATCCTCTGTGTTTCTGCAGGGAAAGTTGGTGACTGGAAGAACCATTTCACTGTGGCTCAGAATGAAGAGTTTGATGAAGACTACAAGAGAAAGATGAAGGACCCCACCCTGAAGTTTCGCACCGAAGTCTGAACAGATTGGTCTTCAAAATTTGAAATTCAAATAACCAGTGACTACTATTTGTCTTAACAGGAGAACTTATTTCTGGAAAACCTATCCAATGATTAAGTTAAACAAAAATCATTCAATTAAAAATAAATAAATGAATAAAAATGGGCACTGGAGAACAGCTGTTTATCTGAACCATTGACACTGATCACTGAAATAAATAAGGTTTCAATTAGCCTGTTTGTATAATACTTCAAATGCCAATATGACTTAATGCTTGAAGGCCTGAAGGATACAATAAATTTGCCAAAATATCAAAACCTATCTATTGTGCTTTGTTGTCAAACTTACTTACTTTCGTCATGGTGACAATTGCTTTTTGTGCACATTTACCACACACTGCCTAATAGCCACAAGTGTGGCCAGAGAAACTGAAATGCAGTTCAGAGATAATTGTTACTGCAAAAAAGTAAGATAAAACATTCAGCTTGTTAACAGTGTGTCGAAGTTGGAGGGGCTGACAAGAACCCGTCATGGGGAGGGGCGACATGTTGCTGGACAAATGTAATGGAGAGCTGACGGAGAAATGAGGAGGAGTTACATTAACATGAGTTTTATGGTGTTGGCATGATTTGCACTTTTAACTCAACTGTCAGCTCACTGTAAACGTCAAACTCACATCAACATAAGCTAGCAGGCAAACTACAGTACAGTTAATATCAGTATGTGCCTGCTACAAAAAATGTGAGTTTAATTTTCATTTCCATTCATTGTAATGGTAGCTAATGTTCACATCTCTCTAACCACAGATGGGCCCTTAACCCTTTCAGGGCTCTTGGCGGTGGGTAATGCAGCCTAATGAATGGGCCGGCTCTGGCAAGGTGTACAATGACTAGGCACCCTATAGTATAAATTGGAGCAATATGTGACCGTTAGTGAAGAGAGCTATTCCCTGTAGAGTCCAGTCAAGGGCACTGTTTGTTTTAAAAGAACTAGGGTTACAATACTGTAACCACTGTTATGTAACAAGAGAGGAAAAGTTATGCAACAATGACTGGACTGAGGAAGTTTTTGCCTGAGAAAAAATTACAGTGGAGGAGGAGAAAAGACTTGGAAATACACAGAAGGAACTGGTAGTGATCAGATCATCTGTCGATCTGAACAAGGTTTGTCTTTCATTCCGCTCAATCCCTGTCAAGCTAAAGTTTGATTTACTTATCTTATCTCTCTGCTTCTTTTGAGATGATCCATTGAAGTTGCTTTTAGAAACAATCTGCCGTGACCATCTGCCTCAGACAGTGAACAACGTTCTTTGCATTTTTCTGAAACTGCAGCAGTTTGATCACTGTCACACATTACAGGTTTTCTTTTCTTTTTATTTAAAGATGGATTCACCCTCTCGGCCAGTCCTGTTTGATTTCCATGGTGTCTCAATGACGAACTATTTCACAAACAACTGGGAGAACATTCAAAACTTTCAGGCCAGGCCAGATGATATCCTTATTGCAACATACCCCAAAGCAGGTCGGTTCACATTATTCACGCACATTCAAGTAGGAATGCTTTACAGCTCAAAAAATGTGTGCGCATGCAGGTAAGAGTCTGAGATCTTATGTTTTTAACTTTCTTTCCTTTATAAGGAACCACATGGGTCTCCTACATTCTTGACCTGCTGTATTTTGGTCAGACATCCCCAGAGCGTCAGACAACCATCCCAATTGAGAAAAGAGTGCCTTTCTTAGAGATCAACATCCCATCTGTGGTTTCAGGTTGAACAGACACTCAGTCACCATTTTTCGCAAGATAATACTTTACTTTTCCACAGAGGGAAAAAGGTCTTGCAGCAGTATAACACAGAGTAAAACATCTTCACATAGGAATTGACCTGGTGGCAAACCTCCCAACCTCTCCAAGACTCATTAAAACTCATTTCCCAGTCCAGTTTGTGCCAAAGTCATTCTGGGAGAAAAACTGCAGGGTGAGTGGTATGCTATGTATGTATGATCAAAACATGTTGAAATAGAGGACAAAGAAACTTAACATTAAACTAACACTGATGAGATAACAACAAAATAACCAAAAACTAAATTTCTGGACGTGTCCTTCTCCTGTTATTACAAACCTTAGATGTGTGAAATCATGCATGTAAATAAGGATGGGCTCAGTGTCTCGGCTGCCTCCCAGTGTGAAAAAAAAAAGTCAAAATATCCCTGAATTAGCACTGCTTATTTTAATTTTGAATTGGAGTCTGCACAGTAGTGACATTCATACAGAGATCTCACCCATATGGTATGATTCAGTTGCAGGTTAGCTTTCAATTATGATATTACATGCCCTTTTGTAGCATCAAATAGCACTTGAATATACATCAGTGGTATTTTAAAACTACCTAGAATGACAGAGACCATCTTGGGGTGGGGGTTTGTGTCTTAAACCTCAGTCAGGGTGATTGGGATGTTTTGGCTCCACTTAAGGAGTTTGTCATGGCATCCATCTTTGTGCAAGTACTGGCGTGAAAATATATCACGTCTGATGTTTTAATTGAAATGTTTCCTACTTCTGTAGGTAGTTTACGTGGCTCGCAATGCCAAAGACAACATGGTCTCTTACTTCCATTTTGATCGCATGAACAAGGTCCAGCCAGAGCCTGGAGACTGGAACAGCTACCTGTACAGATTCATGGACGGAAAGAGTATGTGTTAAAGACAATGATTTTAGAGTTGTTATTTTTGGAAACACTACCGTTGTGTTTTCATGCATTGTTCTTTGTCTTTAGTGGTGTTTGGATCCTGGTATGATCATGTAAACAACTGGTGGAAGAAGAAACAGACTTCTGCAAACATTCACTACATGTTCTATGAAGACATGAGTGAGGTATGTCAGTTGTCTTTAGTGTGGTCTGCCTATTCAGGCAACTTTTCTAGAGCTTTTCTCTACTTGGTTAGAAAGCAGTGATAATAACTCACCAATGTGTTTTTAGGATACTGGACGGGAAATAGACAAACTCTGCTCCTTTCTTGGTTTGTCTCCTTCAGCCGAAGAGAAAATAAGAATTACTTGTGCAGTGCAGTTTGATGAAATGAAAGAAAACGACATGCTGAACCATTCTAAAATGCCAGTTATGGATTTCAAAATATCTCCATTCATGAGAAAAGGTAATGTGAGAAATAAAAATTTTAAATATTACGATGTGAAACAAAATCAGAAATTTCACCTTTCTCTAAAACATCTTACTGATTTCCTGTTTCTGCAGGGAAAGTTGGTGACTGGAAGAAACATTTCACTGTGGCTCAGAGTGAAGAGTTTGATGAAGATTACAAGAGAAAGATGAAGGACCCCACCCTGAGGTTCCGCACTGAAGTATGAACAGAATGGACATGTTGTGTCTATGCTGAGATTTGTCCTTGACTGACTGGAAATTTGGAGTTTCTGTTAAAAAATCAATTTATATTTTTCTCCAATGTGATAGCAGAAGTGTATCATCAGTGAATGCAATTATTTTATTTAGTTCAGAATTAAAAAGAAACAGGGCTAAATTCAGATGATTTGTTTTTTTCCTCTGTTTTTTATACTCTTGAGATTCCCTGCAAAGCACCCACAAATCAGTTTAAAGGCTGTTTTTCCGTTACTACTGTTATTTGCTGCCAAACAAAACAAATGCCAGGAATGAATCCCTGCAGTTCTTGCTGCATGTCACAACACTGGCTGTCTGTAGATAGCACCAAAGAAGTGTTTCACATTGGTCAGTATTTAATATTTGATGTAGCTATCATGTTATCATGTTAGCTGTTTAGTCAAAATTTGTAGTTTTTTTAGACTGTGAGTGAGACTACATATTTTGAGACGTTTCTAAAGAATTACAATCTCCAGCTCAGGGATTGCCTGTCTAAGGCAGCCCCTAGAGGTGCTGAGCTACCAATCCAATCTCCTATCTCCTCTAAATTTACATTATTAAGCACAATGCCTCACCTTGTGGGTAAAATTTATAATTATTTTATTAGTGACTTTAAAGGTAATATAGCAGGCTTAAAAACGTGGGAAAGAGACTTGGGAATAATACATGAGGAAGAAGAGTGGAGCAGGCTGACTGGGGAGATGCTAAGTCCAATGAGAGATGCCAGGTCCAAACTCATCCAGTTTAAAATATTTAATAGACTATACTGGACACCAGCGAGGATGAATAGACTTGGGCTGAGTCAATCAAATCTGTGTGGTGCTGCAAAACAGATAAAGGAGACCTTCTCCACATGTTCCTTTACTGTTCCAGCATAAATATCTACTGGCAGAGGGTGCACTTCTCAGTGCACTTGTTTGACTGATGGCTGGGGGTGGGGGTAGGTGGGAGTTCATTTTGTTCTTTCAGTGGTACTGTTGTAAAGATCACATACATTCAAATGACATGCACTCCATTTATGTGGAAGAAACATGTGTATAGTCTGAGTTCACATTGTCATATTATAAATTATAGATTATCTAATTTTTGTCATGATCAAGAGATATACAGAGAATATGCCCTCACAGAGATGGATTGGTTTCAATCACTTTGTTCATGAATGTATGTAAGAAGAATTGTGATCTCAGTAGAACAGACTGCGATAAACACACTTTTTTGGTTTGGTTATTTTCCTCGGAATAGTCTTCAAAAAAGTATGTAAAAACACCAGCACCAGATCACATTTGATCACAGTCTTATATTTTTATTTTGTATGTTTATACTTATCTCAAAATCATATTAAAATAAGCACTTCAAGGTTAAATAAGCAGTGTGAGAAACATTCAAAGTCACACGAAATCAGCTTTGTATATGACTTAACAGTCTGTTATTTAGCTGTGTTTACAGTGTTAGTTGGATGTGTAACTGGTGTAGGCTACTTAAAATCAGAAAGCAAACTAATCAAAGTTGATTGTAAAATGGAATGAGTCAGCTTTAAAATATTACTCCACTGCTTTTGCATTGCAGCTAGTTTTTTTTTCTTATATCTCCCGCCCATAGTGATGCTATCAGACTTTACACAACTCTCACTGAACCACAAATGGCTTTATTCAACTTTTTTCATATGCACTCTGTAATCCCAATGCTTGTAAACAGACTATGATGTGTGAAATCAGTTACCTTCAGTAACCTGAAATCAGTCAACTAAGGTGAATGGCATCAGGCCAGATGGCCCACCTGACCTCAACCTGATCTCAACCTGTAGTTTCTGCATGGAAAAATACAACAGAGTGGGAGGCGCTTCCAAGATAAAGGCTGCATGGCTCTAATACAGAACTCAGTATCCTGCTCACCGCACCATCATGTCTCTCCATGAACCAAACAGATCAGGATTTTTTTCCCCCCAAAGCCATTGAATATAAATTTAATACATGTTTTCTGTTTCTTTATCATTTTAGTAGTAAGTCTATGCTTTAATTTACAGGTGAGAGCGAGTGTCTTAAATGTTTTGTGATACTGATTAACTCTGAAGTAACATACCATTTTAGTGTTACGTACAGCGGAACTTTTTTGACAATATCCAAACTAGTGTTAAGAGGCAAACATCACAATCCCGACAGAATTTTAGATGCTGAGGCACACAGTTAGCTTTTAACTGAGAGACAAAAAGTTAATTTATCACAGGGGACAAGTCTTTAATGGAGTATTCCCTCCCCTCAGGCGCTGCCTTGTCTTTTTTTTTCTGCCTTGTCATCCCTTGGTATGTCAGACATCCGGTCTCAGTTGTTTTAACAACAACTGACATGTGCTAATGCTTATGCTTTCTAACACTTGCTCCCCAGCCATAACAGTATCTTAGAGAGCAAGGCAAAAAATCTCCTTCTGCACGTAGCACATTTTATCACCACAGAGACAGATTGTCGTTTATCAGAATATGTAGCCCTATGTTATAATTGTATAGCGTAACCTCAGAGGTATTTTAAATGGAGCTGTTTCCCAATCGTTTAAAAGTGCATACAGTCTGTTCAAGCCCCAAACCGAGAGCTGTGGTTACATATTACATATTTGCTTTGTCATGGTTCAAATGGTTCAAAAGCAGAAAGCAGGGTATAAAAGTAACTATAAGCAAGATGTATGACTAATGTGGTGCATTGAGTTGACATGTATATAAAACATGAAACATGCAAGTCTTTCAATTACAAACAAAACACTTTTGTAAAAGTAAAAAACGAAAAAGTTATTATTAGCAGGATTGCTAATGACATTAATTTTGAAGATATATGGACGGGTTTGGGGATTGAAAGGCTGCTGGCGTTACTAAATTCACCCAAGTGCACGCACTAAAATCTTTTCAGAAGTCACTTCAGGTGAACATAAGCAGGTCATTTAAAGTCATCCCCATACAATAAAAGTTGTTGATGTTAAATTTTAACGATGTTGTCATACGAGCTCTGATGAAAAAAATGCCGATCTATGTATGATATAAAATCGGTGTCACACATTCACACGCATGCCTCTAATCAAGAGGTATTAAGCAAAGCACACGTGATGCACCCTGGCCAAACGTCCTCCTTTTGCTGCAAAACAGGACGTGCATATGTTTCTCACGTAAAGTTCATCTTTTATCTGCCATCTTTCAGCCACAAAATCGTCTCATGTGACAGAGACAAACAGTAGTAAATGAGTGTGGCCAAGGTGTGTGTTTGCTCAGGCTTTGTCGGGTTTTATAGGTGCGTGCGTACGACGGGTTCATGTTTGGCTGTGTTGCCAGACCCTGCTGATAAGGGTATGAGACAGCAGTTTTTGGGAGGGTTGGAGAACCGACATTAGCACCGCAGTCCAGGAAATGAGGTAAGAGCACGACCTTTTACTGTGTTTTGACATTTTAAACACATGAAAAAAAGCTGATACAGAAACAAATTAAGATCACTGTCATAAATTAGAATTTATGTCTATTATATATTGAATATATTACAACAGAAAATTCCGTCTTGAGTTAAATGAACAATGCTGGAGGTGAACAAAATACAAAAAAGAGAACTTTTACAGCCTGGGTAATCCAAACATCCAAGAGGAGAGCGTAACACTTGGGATAACTTAAATCTTTTTCTTCTTCTTCTCCTTCTTCTTCTCTGA
>JAQFJB010024954.1:0-14040 GCA_029874875.1 Naso minor
TTAAAAAACAAACAAACAAACAAACAAACAAAAAAACCCCTGTATTTTAAATACAAAAGGTAAAGAGCTGCTATTGTTTTATTTATTGTCACTGAACAAAGTCTTAAAGTTTGCCTTAATATATGTGAGAGTCTGAAGACTCTCCTGGATGACAAAATACATCATTTGTCACTGTCTCGTATAATCAGTATTACAGAAACAATTTATAATCATTTTCTAATCTGACAACTTTAGGCAACCAAATCATTGTGTTCGGCAGCTGGGCAAAGGCCACATAAGAGGTCAAAGACACCAGCTGTTAGCACTACCGACCTCACTCTGCTGAGCAAGTGCTTTTGTATTTAATATTAAAATATTATTTTTTTGGAATAATTCAGCTTCTGGATCAATAGACACATCTGACCCATAGACTATAATCCTGGACACATGGACTTCACCTCCTTC
Source organism: Naso minor (assembly GCA_029874875.1). Lineage (NCBI taxonomy): Eukaryota > Metazoa > Chordata > Actinopteri > Acanthuriformes > Acanthuridae > Naso > Naso minor. The sequence continues at coordinate 445 of JAQFJB010024954.1, forward strand.
TGGATCTATAGACTCTCATATATCTTAGAATTCAAAATGGAGCAGCAACATTGTGATTGTTTTGTTGTTGTGTTGTGTACATGTGACATCTATTGCACATCTGTCCATCCTAGGGAGAGGAATCCCTCCTCTGCGGTTCTCTCGGAGGTTTCTTATTTTTCCCTGATTCTTCAGGGTTTTTAAGTTTTTAAGGTCTAAGGCCAGAGGATGTCACACCTGTGCAGTTTGTGAAGCCCTCTTAAAACAAATTGTAATTTGTGATTTTGGGCTATACAAAAATAAATTTGACTGAATTTGAGCTTCTTTTTTTTTTCAATTCTGTTTTTATTGTGATTTTCACGGTTAACAATTCACCAATCACCTCCTATTATCTGTACATTACAACAGATTTGTCCAGCAAGACATCCACGATTCCACAAGATACAGCTAGGGATGATTGGTCCTCTCTCAATCACACAAAAGATGAAATTAATAACATACAAAAATTAAGAACATAATTAAGAACATAACTCCTTTGGCTTAGAACAAGAATGCTGGGGTGCACATCTGTTATACCATAGAAAAAATAAATAAATAAATAATATACTGATGCATAAGGGTTGAAAAGGAAAAACATAGATGAAGAAAGGAGATGGATATAAGACCTATACAAAGGATGGACGGACCGGAGTGACATATCTAATCCATCTTTCCCATCTTCTCAAAAATAGATCCTGTTTTAATCTTATAGCAAAAGTAATTCTTTCCATCTTGAAGATGTCATAAATGATGTCAAACCATTCGTCTACTGTAGGTTTTTCTAGTTTTAGCCACTTTCTTGTTATAGCTTTTCTAGAAGCAGCACTTAGTATCTGAAATAAGTATTTGTCATTAGAGGATACATTTTCCCTAAACATAATGACACAAACTCAAAAGTAATATCTATCTGAAAGACTATCTGTAGATCTCTTGCCAGAAAGGCAACACTATTGCACAGGACCAAAATATGTGATAATGATTTGCTTCCAGGCACCCACATTGTCTCCAACATATTGATGAATTGGTATAATGTCTTTTTTGAGCTGGAGTGATAAAAAATCTGATGAGGGTTTTCCAACAAAACTCTCTCCATATTGTTGAGTTTGAAGTTTTCCATTGTATCTCACATAAATATTCCCAATCTTCTTCGCTTAAAGCTAGATTTCCTTCCCTCTCCCATTTCTGCTTTACATACAATGAGCTGCCCTTCATTTGTTGCAAACCCTTATAGAGTTTTGAGATGGTTTTTTGGCCTGGGCCTGAAACATATGCATCCATAAATACTTTTAGTAGAATGTTATCCCATTGCTCTTGTTTAATCTCTTTCCTCAATTGTTCAACATGGTGACGAACCTGTAAAAATCTAAAGAAGTCATCATTATTTAGACTGAATTGTCTCTTTAGATTTTGAAAACTGTTCACTGACCCCTTACACAGTAAAGTGCAATATGCTGTTAATCCTTGAGTTTTCCAGGCCTTGAATCTTGCGTCCAAATTTTTAGGTATGAAATCTGCATCAAATGCACACCATCTCAATATTTTTATCGCTTCTTTCAAATTCTTCTGAGTTATTACCTTATTCCAGAGCTTAAGTGGTAAACCAATCCAGGGGTTTCCCAGATCAGTTAATTTATTCATCAAACCCTTATCCCCTATTGCTGCTTGAATTGGGAACTCTGCTGTTATAGCCCCCTCTATCTCCTTCCATCTAGCACTATATTCTGGATTGCACCAACACACTAATGGTCTCAACTGAGCTGCAATGTAATAATCTTTTAAACATGGGAGCGCAACTCCCCCCTTATTCTTTGCTAACTGTAAATTCTGATATTTGATTCTTGGTCGACGCCCCTGCCAGATGTACCTGGAGATGAGTTTATCCCATCTCCTAATGTCTTCTTTGATTTTGTTGTTCAGGGGGAGAACATTCAGAGAGAACAATTTTGATAAATCTGCTGTTATATTCACCCCCAGATACCTCATGGATTCGGCTTCCCAACTCAAATTATATCTTTTTTTCACATTTTCTGAGGGACTGTAATTAAAACTGAGAATTTGTGTTTTTGAAACATTTAACTTATATCCTGAGAAGGATCCATATTGATCCAAAAGTGAAAACAAATGTATTAAAGATTGTTCTGGACTGGATAACTATCAATATGTCATCTGCAAACAAGGAAATCTTTTGTTCTCCTCCTTTCATATGTATTCCTTTAATGTTCTTATTTTGTATAATCCATTGACTCAGCGGCTCAATAAAAATCGCAAATAGCAGGGGGCTTATTGGGCAACCCTGCCTTGTTCCACGTTCCAATGAAAAGGGGTTTGAAACTACACCATTAATTTTAAGTCTGGCCCTCGGGTTATCATAAAGAGCTTCTATTGTCTTAATAAAGGAGTTGTGGAAACCAAACTCATCTAGGACTCTAAACAAAAAAGACCAATTTACACAATCAAACGCCTTTTCTGCGTCTAGTCCTGCTAAAACTGCTTCTAAATCCTGTTCTCTTATATGACTTATTACATGTAGAGTCCGTCTGATATTATCTTGGGTTTGTCTCTGACGAATAAAACCCGTCTGGTCAAGGCTAATGATTTGCGGTAACAGTCCTTCTATTCATTTGGCCAGTATATGTGTAAAGATCTTATAGTCCTGGTTTAACACGCTTACCGGTCTGTAGTTACCGCATTCAGATCTATCCTTCCCCTCCTTTGGAATAAGTGAAATTACTGCTTCCCTCCAGGAGGGAGGTATTATATTCCTTTTAAGGACCCAGTTAAAGGTGGACTGCAACATAGGGATCAATGAATCCCCCATCCCCCTATACCACTCTGAAGGAAACCCATCAGGACCAGGGGCTTTCCCTGGTTTGAGATGGGCTATGGCTGCTCTTATTTCTTTCTCTGTAATTTCTTCTGCAAGTTGGTTACTTTGTTCACTTGTCAATTTGGGAAGATTAATTTTATCGAAAAATGTTTCCATTTTTCCTCTGTCAACATGCGGTTGAGAGTACAGTCTTTGAAAATAAGTTTCGAAGCTATTCTGTATCTCTTCTAATTTATAGTGTATTAAATTAGTCATTGGGTTTTTAATTTTATGGATTGAATTCTCCGCCTGTTGCTTTTTTAGCCTGTAAGCTAACAGTTTACTGGCTTTCCCACCTCCTTCATAATACTTTTGTTTTGTAAATATTAACTTTTTTTGTATATCTCTTGTATAGATCTCATCTATTTCATTCTTTTTCTTCCTAAGAGCTTCTTTAATTTTCTTGTCAATTGTGTCTTTATGTTTTTGTTCTCATTGTTTCAGTTCTGTTTGGAGCTGGTTTAACTCTTTTAGCCTAGCTCTTTTTAAGTGGGAACTGTAACCAATTATCTTGCCCCTCAGTACTGCTTTACATGCATCCCACAGTATCGGAGGTGTAACCTCGTCATTGTCGTTCTGTTCCAAAAAGTCTGTAATATCTTTTTTAATTTGGTCCTTCATGTTATTCAAAATATGTATGTTTAGTCTCCATAATGTGTTTCTCTGGGATTGTTCAAGATTTAGTTTTAAATACAGAGGGCTATGGTCAGAAAGGTCCATAATCCCCATGCTGCAGTCACCGACCCTATGTAAGTCTTTATCAAAAATCAAAAAGTAGTCAATCCTTGAATATAATGAGTGTGGATTAGAAAAATATGTATAATCTCTCTTTGAGGGGTTTAATTCTCTCCACACATCTACTAGAGCAATATCCTTTATTGCCAGATTGATCCTTTTGTTCAGATGACTGGGCTGGGCTACCTGTATTTTTGATGAGTCGAGTTTGGGGCACAATCTAATATTGAAAACTCCCCCGCAAATTAATACACCTTGAGATTCTGCTATAATCAAGTCAAAGATTTGACTAAAAAAACTCCAATCAGAATTAGGGGGAGCATATATATTCAACAAGGTTATCAATGACCCATTTAAGTTCCCTCTCAAAAACACATATCTTCCTTCTGTGTCCTTCTTTTCAAATAGGGACTCAAAACAAATTTTATTGGAGATTAATATTGCCACCCCTCTCCTATGCCCATTTGGATATGACGATGAGAACTGATACTTAAAGCCCATTCTTTTTAATTTAGCATGCTCTGTATCTGAAAGATGAGTTTCTTGTAAAAACGCCACCTCAACTTTGTTTCTTTTAAGTTTTGTCAAGATCTTACTTCTTTTGATAGGATTGACTAGACCATTCACGTTATAAGTTACTATTTTAATTGCTTGCATTTAGTATTCAGTATTGAAAAGAAATAATGAAAACCCCATCGCATCAACACCACTCTCCACCACTAACTGAGTGTATCTCAGCAGCACCCCAAAAGCTGCATAGAATGGCAGCAAAACAAGCCTCTTAATGAGGAACAACACAAACACAGTAACACAAGAAAAAACGACTTCCAACAGTGAGGTCTTCATCTCGACCCTTGTTAGGCCCTGATGATAGGAGGGCCTTGAGGGAAATCCTCTCTCACCGGCTGGTGTGAGAGGGCCCTCAGCCATTTGCAGTTTTATTCTAATGTCCATTCGGTTGTCTGACATAGGAAAACAAAACTCCCGACGTTACAGTCTGTTCTCAGTTATATCCTGTAAAATGTTCCTGTCATGTACAGTACTTGTTCGCAGTCTATTCACACTGATAGCTGGTTCTCCCGGACTCTGCTCTTTAAAAAAAACAAAAACAAAAAAAAAAAACTCACCCTTTTTTCTCCAAGAATTTCAACATCTCGTGACTCACTTATATTTTATTGTCATGCTGGATCCTGACGTCTAAAAACCTGTAGTTTTTCCGCGTAGCTCCTCTCTTTGCCTGCTCTCTCCTGGTTCCCCGGTCTCCTGGTCGTTCGCCATGTGAACTTTTGAATCTTCTCCAGCAGAGATTCCGGGTGTTTGATAACCGAGACCTGGAACCCCCTCTTCGCCATGTCCCCGGTCGCCTCCTCCGCTGATCCGTACACCACTGTCCCCTCCGGATAGAACACTCTTAGCCGGGCCGGGAACGGAGTTTGAAATCTGATTTTCTTCTCCTTCAGTACTGATTTCGCTTCAGCGTATTCCCTTCGTCTTTTCAACACATCAGGCGCGTAGTCATGATCCAGATTAACAGTTTTTTCGTGAAGTTGAAATCCCCGCTTTTGCCAGGCCAGCTTCAGTAACTCCTCTTTCATCCTGTAGCTTGACAATTTAGCCACAATGGACCTCGGTGGAGCTCCCGGTGGCGGCTTCGGTGTCAGTGCGCGGTGAGCTCTCTCCACTCTTAACTCAAAGGAGGCCTGGAGCCCCAGGCCCTCCCGCAGCAGCCGCTCGACAAATCCCACCATCGATGGAGAGTTCTCCTCCGCTCCCTCTTTAACTCCGTGGATTCGGGCGTTCTCTCTTCTGGAGCGACCCTCTAAGTCCGTCAGCTTGGCATCCAGGTGTATCTGCAGCTTCAACAGCTCCGTTACCGCTTCTTCCGACACTTGTATCCGAGTTTCGGCCGTGTCAATCCTCTTTTCCGCCTCCTCTATTCTAGTGTTAGTTTTGTTTATTTCTTCACGGATCCCTTCCAGCTGCTGACTGCTGTCCTTCCTAAACTCTCTTAGTTCTTTCAGTATAAGGCCCAGACCCGCTTCTTCAATCTGCTCCTGGTCGTGGTCCGAGTCTGTGTCCTCCATTTCGTTGCTAGCTTGAAGCTCCGGGCTAACTTCGTCATTCTCAATTAACTTTGACTGCACGCACTTTTTCGACTGATATTTAGGCATTTTTATTGCCCACAATCCTAAATTCAACTGTACTCACGTTTTTCAAAGTTATTCGGGTTTTTGTGGGCAATTTCGCTTTGAAATGTCGGGAGCAACTTTCCTATGCTGCCATCGCCTCGCTCGTCAAACTGGAAGTCGACAATTCTGCATTTCAAAGATGAAAACACGTTCAAAGGGCTCTCCATGCTATCTGCAATGGAGATCGAAGGCTTAAAAGACGGGCAGCCAGCCACCACAGCCAGTCAGTGTGATATTCTTTATGGCATCGATTATTCAGACTGCTATGGTGGCCAGGATAACATTCAGCTTGTTAGCTAAATTGTCAGTTCTACAATTTTACAGAGTAATAGCACTTTAATAAAAACTATTTTACAGTCATCTCTCAGGAACCAAACATGCACATGCACATAGTTGAACAGACATAAAATTACACATTCATTGTTGCATTCATCATTCATCGCATTGTTGAACTTTCGTTGTCAGTAAAGAATATTATTTTAATTTTATTGTTTTTTGCTGATAGAAAAGTGTAGGGATCAGTATGCCAATCTGGTGACTGGCATAAGCTGGTGAAGAAGACTGGCATACCACTCCAGTGACCGGCATATGCCGCTGAACCAGTAACATTTGAGGGGTACCATCGACCACTTTTTTCAACCACTGCTGGGATCGGTAAGCCACTCCAGCATTGGCATACGCCCCTAAACTGTATGCCAGCAACAAGTTTTTGATCACAAAACCACTCCAAATTTCATTACAGCAACAGTCATTACTCTCATTGGTTGTTGGCCACTCATAATTGATCCGTATGAACGATCATTACGTTGCCAAGGGGCATTTTGTCTACTGTGGAGTGAGTATGGAGCAGTCTTGCTAAGTGACACAACCAAAGCCAAAAGTGTCTCCAAAAACTGTTAAATAATCACAGAAATGTTGCTATATTGTGTTGACTGAGATTCATGCATCGTGGTAAGAGACAAATACACGTTTTCACTTAAAATCATATTACATCACCTTGAGTGTACACGGGATAACAGGACCCACAGCGGTGCTTCCTGCTTCTCGCTTCCCAGGGACGGAGCTGCCACGAAGAGTTGTTGAAAAATGGGCTATTTAACACTTGTTAAAAAATTTCATGGAAAAAAGATTTAGTACCACTTACAGCACCTTTAAAGACCGAGTCCTGAAATTTGGGCGCCTCTCTCACTCACTCACTCACTCAGCGACCAACGCGTTTGTAGGGCTTGCCTGCTTCTGCGATGCAGCCAAAAACTGAAGAGCACAGTGTTAAGTTACTGCTAATGCAACTGAACATTTCCTACAGCTGCAGCTTTACATTACAAGCATCTGACAAGTCCACACAAGTTTTCTGGGAAGGGTGGCTATTGCTATCAAACATAAGTACTATTCATTTAGAGTTTAAAAAAGAAAAAAAGCTTATTCAAGTGTCAGAGCAAAACTTCTAGCACAGCCCAATGACATAGTGGACTTTCTGTCTACAGATGTGGGCAAATGACAAGTTTAAGCCAAGTAGAAAGGAGCAGGAGGTTGCCAGTTTGTATCAAGGGCAGTGGGGTGTTTTAGAGTGTATTTTGATATTGCATCAACATACAGCAACTGATAATGGTCGGTATAAAGTTATTTCTCATTCAGGATAATTGCTATTAATTTGTCTCAGCTCGAGTTTGATTGCCATCTTCAAGTCATGATCATCGTTTCTCAATCTGTGTCTTGGTCATCTGCTGGTCATCTGTCAGACAACAAGATATTTTTGTCTGTTAAAATGTTCACTGTGTCAGATTATCATAAATTCTTGTGTGCTGTGGTCCAAAGGCATGACAGCCTACACATTGCTCCCTGATCAATCACAGTTTGCAGTTCATGATGTGTGTGACCACCAGCAAGGAGGCGCTCACCACTGACTACTAGTGACATGCCATAGTGGGAGGTAAACAAAAAATTAAACACGCTAGTCTTTCTGTCATGAGGTGTCCTAGATGCGACATCGGTTGTCGTCCATTATGACATGCTATGTGAGATGAAACGATGCTCATTGATTGTCTCTGACCCTACCCGATGCCCTAAGTCTTCCCGGTCGGGCTCATATTGTGTAGTCTGACCTCGGTATAAGTGAAGCGATTTTACAATGAGATAATGATGAAGAGATCAATGTATTAAGTCTAGGCCTACAATGTTTTTTCAGTCAGTTGAAGGCTCACGGAAAAACATAGCATACTGACTCCATTGATTTCCAAACTTACATGAGAGTGATCAGCATGAATTTTTCTGCCACTTGACATACAAATGATGTATGTTGAGTGACAACTGTGAGAGAGAGTGTGGGTTAAAGACAATATTTTTAGATGTTATTAAAGTTTCCCCCCACTCTTGTGATGTCACCCACTCCAGCTTTCAGCATTCCATCCAATACAAACTAATGTGAAATTCTGAAAAGGGCTGAAAATTTCTTCATATTCAAACTGCCACTGTGAAAAAAATCCAGTTGACATGCCAGAATTGAATTATAATCAGTGAATATTTTAAAACTTGAATGGAGTTTCTACGTGAATGTATGAATGAGTGACACTGGACAGATTGCAAAATTAATCGGGCCCATACTTGGGCCACATACTTGTGTTTCTTCTGGCCCAGTATAAGGCTGGTTCCACGGGCCAAGTCTGTCCCATATACAGCATGACTGTCAGGTCAAACATTAGTGGGCATGACATGGCCCAGTGTGTTTATTACAATACAAAAAGGCTGTGGTCCACTTCTGGCCCACATATTAACTCATTTTAATTCTAATTTGGCCCACACACTATAAACTGATAGCAAATATAAAATGTGCTGCTGGCACAGACCTGGCCCATGAACTGCATGAAAGGTTGCCTTGTTGCCATGGAGATCTTGTGTCCCGCCCCATTTCAAGGCTACCCTCTGTTCCACATGTATATTTGCATCTTTCATCAGTATTTCTGAAATGGTAAAACATGATATATTCCAAATAAATTGATTCTTATTAATACAGTTTTACTGCTGAAGTGCTATGAAATGGCAACTGCCCCTGCTTAGAATATGAACAAAATACTCTGGATATCATGTGTCAGCATTTCAGAAACACTGATGAAAGATGCAAAAATAAATTGTGGAACAGAGACTAATGTAACACAAGTAAGATCTGGTTGGTGTGTGTGTGTGTGTGAATTTGTCAAAATTCAAAACATATGTAAATATATTTAACTCATTTTTATTTGGGGAAAGACACTGTTTTGTTTAGCAAACAGTCAAACCCGAAAAACAACTGAAGTACAGCTAAGGCTAATGGCAGTGTCATTAGTTTAGCAAGAATATAGTCCAATCAATAAACCAAAGTACTGGATGGACTTAAAATGTAATCTGATGATGACTGAAATCACCAAAGTGATTATAAGTCAAGCAATTAATAACTGAACCAAACGTGGTAAACAGCGAATAAAAATGAGGTTCTTAGAACAAGACCTATTGCTGTTTTGTTAACAAACAGTCAAGTGCAAACAATAAAAACAAGGATCTGACTTTTCAGACATATTAACAGCTCTGTGGAAATGCTATGGCTGGCACACTAACATGCTCAAAATGACAATGTTAATATGCTGATGTTTGGAAGGCAAGTTTGACATGTTCATTAGTTCAGCAGGTACTTGGTCTTAACCCAGTTTGAGCCCAACTTCAGTGTGCATCAGCAATCCTGGCTCGCCATTTTCTGCCTCCTTCTCTGTCTGCTGCCAACTGCAGCCATCTCTTCATGAACATCTCGATTTCACGTTCAGAGGCCTTTGAAGTAAGAGGGTTCTTTCTGACAGCAGCTAATGCAGACAACAGTTGAGAAAGACACAAAAATTCAGTTACTAAAGCACAAACAAAATGTGGCAAAGGTGTATGACCCAGTGGGAATTTGAATACGTTGAAAAATATGAATATTCACCAATTACAACACTCTTTGACTGCAGGGAAGCCGTGGATGTTTTCCCATTCACTCCTCTCCAATTTGTATCTTTTGCAAGACTGTTTGAGATGGTTTGCTTCACGATACGCCAAACTGTATCCTTCACATTACAACCCCCAATAAGGCTCAGCTGGTTTATCTTAAAGGATGAAACAATACATCTTTTTGAGCGTCTGAGGACAAATCACTAGGTTGTGGCAGAGAACTGCAACATGTATTTATTATTATCTGAAACTTAGGGTCAATGTGGCCAGAGGGCTGAAAAATGAAGAACTGTAACATATACCTGAGTGTATATGTGCATATACTGTGTGTGTGTGTGTTACTATGTATGATTAGAAAGAAAATGGATGTGACATGGTACTTTAAATATGTTTTCACTGTGACTTTAATATAGACTCTCCGAGAAAAAAGCCTTGAGCTACAAGAGACTCAAATAAAACAATGAACAGTAAGTCTTGGGCAAATTTGCACATACTGTATTAATGAAGTTTCATTTTAAACAAGACACCACCTACTCACCAGTTTTGACCTCACATCTGACTCCTTGAGTTGGGCTTCAAGACTCCGGAGGCCTTGCTGATCCTTTACTGGCAGAAGACCCTCATTGATTTGGTATTCAGAAACATCTTTCTGTCTTGCTGTCAACAGGTGTAGAATGTGTGTTGGCTGGCCGAGAATCATCTTGTTTTGTGAGCATTTCATGCATTAGTGCTGAAACACAAATGAAAGGTTGTTTTTGGATACAAAGCATCCCAAAAACCTCACATGGATCTAATCACTTCCTAATTATTTAGAGCTTCATTACATGAATTTGATACCATCATAAAAGTGGAATGAAGCCATTTGAGGTGACTGTGTCTTTATCAAATACTACCTTAGTAAGAGCTGAAAGTTGTTTTCACACTTAGGGTTTTGATTCAGAACTGAACATGCAATAAAACTTTGAAAACTTTTCCAAGTGCTCTCAAACTGTAAAAAAACAGATCAGGATTTTGTGACAGTAAATTTCAGCATGATGGAGGCTTGGGAAGGAACGTTGCTAAAATGGGCTCAACCTGTAAACATCTCCAGCAGTAAAATAATACATAAACATTAATGCAGCAGTAATATTAATTCTAAAAAAAATTTGAATAGAGAAACACTGACAGGGGACAATTTATTGCAGAATGAGCACTTTTGCTTTCCATGCTCTAAGTAAATTTTGCTAATAATACTTAAATAGTTTTACTTAGGTAGGTTTTGAATGTAGGAATTTTACTTGTGCTGGAGTACATTTACAGTTGTTAATTAGGACTTTGACTGGACCTCGGTACAGAATCTTAATATTTCCTCCATCACTAACATTTTGACTTTTTGTGCTGCTGTACTAAATGAATCTCCCCTTATTTTATCTTGTTTGTTCTGATCTCTCAAATATGTACCACAGTTTTAGCTATTGGCATGTAAATGTTTTAGTAACTGTAATGAATTATATACTGTTTTATGCCGGGGATGGCTGACAGCTAAGTATATTTGCCGGCTTTACAATATGTTTCCATGTAGTTCACAGGAAATGCCTTGAATTAGCAAGGACCACACATTACAAACACAGATCTAGATATAAAATATAAAATAGACACTTCCTTACAAAATATTTTGAGATCGGGTTAGTATTGCCTAAAATGACCCATAATGAAGCCCTGCATCAAAATAAAACCATCTCCTGATGTGTTCATACGAGTTCAGTGTTTCCACATCTGGCCCATACCCGATATTACTCACTACTGGGCCATGGCCGATACATCCTGTCACCCACGTCACTCACATAATACTGAGGTGCCCCTGCGCGGCAAATCTTTTGTGCTTCTAGCTCAACCAAGAAGATAATGTGTAAAGATTTGCGTTTTTGTTTTACCAATTTTGCTCAGTTAACAAGATAAGGGGAGTTATACTGAGCACATAAATGGCTCTGAGCAATGAAATGTAACATTATGCCTTAGCATTGAGTCCTGTCTACCAGCACTAAGTTTTAACGTTACCGAAAACATGAAATAAAAACTGAAACCAAACCAGTTTGTCCCAGTTAGGAAGTCTGACCAGACACTTGTTAAGCCCTTAAGGTTAATTTACCTGCCTGTGAGTGTTTATCTTATTCTAGCTAGCTTACCGAAGCAGCATAACGTTACGGTTTTTTAACGGGTGTGCTCCACACGGACGGTAGCATTTCCTCGCGGGAATTAATATAACGGTCTTTAAGTTACTATGTTGACTAATTAAATTAAGACCGTATGGTTTAAACTAGGGAGATACTAGGAATTTAAAAACTACAGGAAACGACAAATGTTAGAAAGACTGTATATACTCTCTCTGGCAATGAATTTGTTAATGTAACACTGCCTGCCTCTAGTTGGGACAGGCTGTGAAGAAAAACAATATCACCTTTAAAAAACACCTGTGGCAGGCCTGTTGTTCATCTGCTCTGGCCCAGAAACAACATTCTGCTTGTGTTTTAGCACACTCAGAAAACATTGTGGGCCATAAACTGTGTAAAAATCTTTGGCCCAGTAAGACCCATACAACTAGGGTGACCATTTCCATAACACCAAAAAGGAGGACATTATGCGGCATATCGTGAGGCAAGAATAATTATATAGGACTCTGTGTACTCCCATCTACAATACAAATTTGTGTGGTTTATAGATGATGTTTGTGTGACTGAAAAGGAAAAAATATAATAAAATAACATATTGAAAAGTAAAAATGAAAAGTCAAAAAGAGTTTGTTCACGGTATTTGTATTTATTCAATACATTGTGGTGTTCAAAAACTGACCATAGAGATGAATATTTTAAAGTACAGAGTGCCACAAAGCATAACATTCATGGACCTAAATGTAAAAAACAAATAACATTAACATTAAACAAAAAACAGTGACATAAATAATAAATAATGAACAAATAAAGTTTTTTTTAAAGCATAAATAACTTTTTATGTAAACAAAAAAGGAGGTTGTAAAGCATTTCTAAAGTGATTCAGTCTATTGGGGACTTGTCTCAAGTGTCTTCATCTGTATATGGGTGTGTGTGTGTGTGTGTGTATATGTGCAGCAGTCCACCTGTATTTGAGCAAACTCCACCTTCACCCTCTGTAGAAGCTCAGGAGACAACAGCACATCTGTCATCAGGACTTCAACATAATGATGTCATGCTGAGGTCACCAGGAAGTCTAAATGTTATCAAGTCAACATGATGATGTTATGATGAGGTCACCAGGACGTCTTCATGATACCAAGACAAAATGATCATATCATGATGAAATCATTACGAGGTCATGATGAGGTCACCAGGACATCTTGATGATATCAAGAGAACATGATCATATCATGATGAAATCTCGATGATGTCATGATGAGGTCACCAGGAAGACTTGATGATATCAAGACCACATGATGAGGTCGTGATGGGGTCCATCAATGCGTCCAATGACATTTGGAAGCCCTGCAAAATGACAGTTAATTAAGCTATTTATCTCGTGCTGAGATAGCAGCAGATTCATAGCTAATTTAAAAAAGAAAAAGAGAGAGTGGGCTCATATGATTTCTACATCAGTCACCTGCAATCCTGTGGAATTCCTCCTTGATGCTTCTGATGGGTTTATGTCCGGGGAACACCACCATCACTGGTAGGAAACGTTTCAGTGCCAGAGTTACTTTCCTCACCGCTCTGCACACTGTTGCCTTCCCTATGTGCTCTGCGTCGCCAATGTTATAGAGAAAACTGCCGTTTGCAAAAAAACGTAGCGCTATGCACAAGATTTGCAGAGATGTGAGCGCACGTCCAC
>JAQFJB010025543.1:0-14020 GCA_029874875.1 Naso minor
TCTTTTTAAGTCATGCATTCAGAGAGAACACGTTTATTTATTTGTGTAGTAGAAAATACTTATGACAGTGGGAGTTTTTTTAAGGTAATTATTGTCTTTTTCTAAGCTAGATTTGATATGAAGTGTTTATTTGTTAGTGTAAAGGTGAAATATTCTGTTAACAATAGTAGATTTTTTAAATCAATCCTGTTCCTCCTCTGTTCTCGATGAGGAGAGAGCGTCTGTGACAGCAGGCAGCCGCCAGAAGGAAAAGTGTTGCGCTCAGCGTCTTTTACTAAGGGCTCCGTAGTTTTCATGCAGTCGCTCAGATCAGCTGAAAATTCCTCAACTTTTCAGAAAGGTGCTGATGACATCACTGACGCTATTGACATCCTTCTTGCTCCATGTCTAATCACTAGAGCTGTGAGAGCAGCACAATTATTATTATTATTATTATTATTAAGCTCATCATCCATACAAAGTTGGAGGGAAAGCATCCTCTGTTTGATGATAATAGTTAAAAAAACAACAACGAAAAAAGATTTTAAATAAAACAGTGAATGCAACGGAGCAGTGTCAACCATACAGCGGCCGTTGTCAAGATAAAGTTGTCAGACTCAAAGCACACCACCAGCTCATTTCTGCCCCAAAAACAATGCCAGGTGCACACGGGCCGTCAGTGTCCCTCCACTCAGCCTTCCCTTCCAAGCATGCAGAACAACCTACAGTACAACTCGCAAACTCTCTCTATAGAGCTAGTGTTTGGTTTGTCCGTTCTGGGCTACTGTAGAAACAAGGCTGACATTATGGAACAGGACCTGCTCCTTCTTTAGGTATGAAAGGTTCGCAATGAGGTCATAAAAACACAACCATTCTTATTTTCAGGTGATTTTACACAAATTGTTTTCTGTTTTTGCCAGCAGGTCCCTTTACACACTGGACCTTTAAATGAAGACCCTTTTTGAAAAGGATATAGAATGATTCGTCACTGTTAGTCACCATACAGCTCCAAAATAAAATACTGTATCAGTGCAGCGATGTGTTTAACACTTTGTGCCTTTGCTTTGGTTTATCTTTCATCTTTCTACCCACATGGATTCTTTCTGTGCCAACGCTGCCGCTCCAGGGGTTCAGAACTGTACAGTGAGTGAAATGTGAGAGGGCAGCAGAGTTTTGAAGGCGCATCGTCGTCACGCTACCCTGAGCGGACCAACTTTGCTAATGGTCTGTCTGGCCTCTCGCCAACACTTTCTCTCTTCAGCCGTTTTTCAGTTTGTCTTCAATTCTTTTAGTTTAGTCACTCTGCGTTACAAGGCGTTAAGCTTGACCTCTGCTGCTTGTTTTTTTGCTCCTCTCTTTGTCCGTCTGTCTCTCAGTTTGACTTTCTCAAACGCGCCTTTTTTGTTTTGTATCTTAGCATTACGTTGCATTTAGTGTGACCTTTGCCTCCTGCTTTCTACCCTCTGGCAGCTTTCTTTCCTCTTTCTTTTCTCTGTTCATCTCTCCTTCCCTTCCTTTGCTAATTGGTGTCTGTCAGTCTGTTTGCTGCCTGACCAGAGGAGGAGGATAACTCTTCCTGGATTAGGGACCCCTGTGGTCCACTGAGGACATGAAAGCCTAAAGAGGGGATGCAGTGATAGCAGAGTCGTGACATTATACATTTAGCCTTTAAGAGACTCCTTAGGGCGCACAGATCCATTTTCTGGTATTTTGGTGATTTCACTCAATAAAAAGTCACGTTTTGGAGAGAAAATTCGCAGTTAAGTAAACAACCGGAGAATCACTTTGACCTAGAGGAGAAGAACAATGACAGCAGGAGAGGCTAAATGTGTGAACAAAGTACATTTCATCAAACAGGTCACAGAATCCAGCTTTAAGAAATCAAGTATTTTTCTTTGTTACTCTCTTTCATGTGTGTTCAGGTTATTTTTGGAGACAACCTGTTGGCTTAGAGCTTTTATGAGTTAATCTGAGCTTTGAGCTGAAGCTTCGTCGTCCTTGTCTAGTGATCATGATCTCTCTGTCGGGGGTTTGTCTTGAGCGGGGCGGCGGACATGCCTGGTCAAACCTCTATACCAGCCTTCCTCCTGCTCTGTCAATGGAACCACTGAGCCGTTTCTCTGAGACGGGCCGCTGCCTTAGCCCCGTTGTTGGCAGAAATCACCCACATTTAAGATCATTCTGAAATGAGACATCAACTGTTACAGACGCTCGCCGTCAGAGGGTCAGGTTTCAAATGAAATACTAACTTGACGAGTAAAATCTATAACATAAAAACAACTTTAGAAGAATGCAGATGTTGTCACTTTAACGAAGACACTCTGACTTGCAAAATTCACTCACCCGCAAGAGAGAGAGAACAGAGTTGTTGTTGTTTTTTTACTAAAAGTCTGCATTGCATAGAAGTCATAGAAGTTAGAAGTTACTGCATAGATCAAAAATGCTGTGCCAGAAAAGAGCAATCATCAATTCCACTATTATTTTTCATCTTTTTTTTTTCAATGTGAGATAAGCACATTAATAACTCAATAATGATCAGAGACAGTTAATAGAAAGCGAGACCTCTCACTGACTGTTCAATTCCTGTATTCCTGTCACGTGATTTTTTTGCCACAGCCCCGCCTCTTTAGGAGACAGAAAGCAGTCTTGAGTCCATTCATTCTTATGGAAGAAATAAACGTGACCACAGATAACGACCAATTCTTTCACCCCATCGTCACCAAGATATATGGACCCATTTTTCACAAGACACGTGAACATTGACACATTGAACATTCTGACATAAAAATGGCGTTTTTCAGACACACAAGTCAGGAGAAAATTAACTTTGTTCGAGAACTGTTGCTGTATCGGCAACACGCTCTCACAAGATTTGGGAACCGGTGCTTCCCGCCTCGCTTCACAGCGGACATAAACGGACATTTAAATAGTCTAATAGGTAAAACCATGAATCAAAAATTAAAATGTGCAAAATAAATCTGCGTTAATCCATTCACAAATTATAGAGTGCCTAAGTCACGCCCCTCTATTTTGGGGCCATGGAACCTTAATTCAGAAAAAATATGACCGGTAGTCAATGGAGAGTGACAAATTATTTTTAATTCGGTTTGGCTTGTGCCCTGAATTACACATATGATGGCTGGAAATTTAAAAGGTACTTTTACATGTAAATAAAGTTCACCTCTGTCATCAAACAATAAAGTGAAACAACGTTTTTGTGAGACCGCTCAGTGAACTACATGTCTCGTCTGGCACAATAAACGTCACCAACGCTTACGTGGCTGCAACTTTAGCACAGTTTCTTTCATTCCCTCAGAATGAGGGAAAATGGATTGAAAGAGGGAGAAATCATTAAAAGCATGGGCATGTCAAGAGCTGCCGCTCAGCAAACAGAGAGTTAGCCAGCTCTGTCTGAGATCTTTGTTAAGACGTCACTTATGCAATGATCGATCGTGTAGACATTCTAAATACGTATTTTCAAAGTCTTATACTTCAGCAGTTGTGTGATAAACTGAGTTTCTTGACTTGCAAAATTATATGTCAAATTGACAAACATCATATTTGAGATTGGCGGGACAATTTAAAAGTGATTAAAAAATAATTTGTATCTTCTCATTGACTACCAGTCATATTTTTTCCGAGATATGGTCCAGTTGGGTCCGCTGGAAGGGGCATCACACTGTGTAACTCTTCCAGATGAGGAGGAGGGATGGTGGTTCCCAACTGTGGAGATGGGAGATGTGACTACGCCCACTTAGGAGACGGGCAGTATACCATTTCACACCACTGGAACAGCGTACAGTGAAGGATCTTGTGTTAACATCGACTATCTTTGTCGTAGTGCAACATCAATTTTTCCAAACAATGATGAAACAATGTGGAAACCAAACTTTTTATTGATAAATAACGTGAGCACGTTTTTAAGCTTTAGTTTGGTCTTATGCTGCTTTCCATATAACTTGGAAGGACCGCCCTGGTAGCACAGAGGTTGTGTCCTTGCTGCAGCATGTCATTCCCTCTCCCTTTCCATCCCTCTCTCTTTCTCATTTGCTGTCCTATTCTTCAGCTGTCCTATCAATAAATGCACAAAAAATTAAATAAAAAAAAAAATTATTATAATAACTTTGAAGTCAGACCTTGGGATGACATGACAAGCTGAAAGTGTTCCGCTGCAACAAGTTGGAAAACCAAGATATACCACAGACACCAAATAGCAAAATGTCGACAACACAAAGTCATTACACTTTACTTTACTTATTTAGCGCAAACAAACAGTGTGGCAACACGTCCACAGTTGGACAGTTCTGTGTGTACGTCACAGTAAATATCAGCATCAGGATATTATTTTGTATGATACTGTATTGATTCCCAAAAACACTTTATTGATTTCATAATTAATAGTTTACAAAGGAACCCCCTTAAACATTGGACGTCATATGGACGTCCAGATCATGTCCATATTGTGTCCATCCGTCCAAGACCAATTATGGACCTATTCTTAACGTCCAAAATAGGTCAACTATTTGGATGTCTTATTATGACCCAATTTCGACGTCTATATGCAGTTGAACATTTGGACGTCGGGATAGGTCACTTTTTAGGACGTCTAAGACAAGTGTAGTATAGCCTAATAATAATAATAATAATGATATTATTATTATTATTATTATTATTATTATTATTATTATTATTGTTGTTGTTGTTGTTGTTGTTACTTGTAGCCATATGATTATTTTAGTGATCAATGCTTAGGCCTAAAAGGGTAAAACAAATATAAGTAATATTTTGATTGTTTACATTTTCCTGTTTTTCTAGTGTTATTCTGTAAGGTGTAGGGAAAAATTAAAAAAATCAACCGCATTAGAACTGAAGAAGAAGAAGAAGAGTCAACGCCATTGTGATTGGCTGAGGCATTGAGCCTCCTGCCCCAGTTAGCAGCAGCATTAGCATTCAGGACCGCAAAGGTGAGGTCGTGGGCCACTCCCGGCCATTATCGGCAAAGTCTTCATTGTTAACGAGCAAGAGGGCCGTTGTGGTGAGCTGGTAAGCGGGTGTTATCGGCAGATGCTAACCGTCACCGCTAGTCGAAGTTATCGAGCTAGCTCACCATACGGCCCTCACACATGTTATCAGCCGAGGCTTTAGTTGTCATGCACCCCAAAGGACTGGGGGAGGGCTGATTCATGTTCTGCTATGTTTGTATCTTTGCAATAGCATTTAAAGCATGCTGTGTAAATGTTTTGCTATGTTTGCATATTTTTACAATAAAAATTGTAAAAACAAAAAAAAACAAAAAAAAAAACAGTCATAATTGGATTGTGATTTATTGTTAACCTGACTATAGTCTCATGTCCAGAAGGTAGGAAACAGTTTCCTGTACCTGTTAATTTTACTACTACTTTAGCTTCATTTGGCTCGTCAGCAGGTTTTAAGTGGAAATGTAATGCCTTTGTTATGCATTTCCAGTTACCATCTGCTGGTGATAGATTCAAATGACGCAATAGGAAAATAACCTGGAACAGCATGCCACCTTCTGCAATGGGACTATAGTTATGCATGGAAACTAGAAGCAGTACAGTATAAAAACAATGTCTAAAATGAGTAATAATTTGACGTAGAAAAGACGTCCACAAGGACCACATTTGGACGTAAAAAAAGACGTCCCCCAAAGACCACATTTGGACTAGAAATAGTTCCCATATGGACGTATTATGGGCGTCATAAATGGACGTTCAAAAGACGTCTAAAAAGACGTCGTCTGGAGTAACGTTCTGCACCTTCAGGTGACCTGAATTAGACGTCCAAAAATGACTTAAAAAAGACGTCGTATGGACGCCCCTTTGCGCAGTGGGCTGTGATCACGTTTATTTCTCCTGTAAGAATGAATGGACTCAAGACTGCTTCCTGTCTCCTAAAAGGGGCGGGGCCGTGGTGAAAAACCATGCGACACTGTTTCAGGAAATAAACATTCTGTGAGACGTCTGGCTTTCTGTTGACAGTTGTCAGTACATGATGTGAGTACCTACCCATGTGAGTCGCACATGCACCAAGAGGTCCACCATCTTGTGCAACTAGCTACAGCTACATCACTTGGACAAATCACATGCGGTTATTAAATACTAATGTTAAATGTTACTGTTTAAATTTCTACTATTTTCAACTTTATATTTAAGTGAGGATTACAAGTTGAGTTAGCGGCAAAGGCATGGCTAGTTGTAAACTGGACGTTAACTGTTGATGAGTGATTTATTAGCCAGTTACGTTAGCAGGAGTACTGGTAGCGGCCAATGTCGTTGTCTAACGTCGTTGCTCAGCGCTGGCAAACTAACCACCACAAGTTGAAATTATAAAGCAGGCTGTGCCTAGCGCCAGAACTGGCTAGTGCTAACCACACTGCAATTATGATTCACTTTTAAAACATTACATGTGATGTAGACCATTAAATTCAGATCGTGACATGAAACTCAGACTGTGAAGTGGTTTGTACAAGTGGTGTAGCCGTAGCTGTCTTGACTCTCTCTTTGGTGATTTGTACCTGTTTTAATTGTGGTTCATAACAGCACAGTGCACTCGGCAGTTGTTGGTCTCATTAGCTTGTGATTCACATGCACTGATATTCACCAGGATGCAGGAAATGAAATCTTTCTTATAAAAGACGCCCAATGACGGCCACTTAAAAAGAAGCCTGGCTGGGAATATATTTCCTGGCCTGAAGAATGTCTCAGTCCAGCCCTAGTCATGTTAAAGGTTGTGATTGTGTGTTAAGAAAGTATCCATTCTGCTTTAGGAGTCTTTGCTCCACTTCTAAATTTTTTGTTTCATTTTATACGGGAGTATGTGTGTCAGTTGGTCAGTGCTCCTGTCATTTGGAAGCTCAGGATTCAGCATAGTAACCTGTTTAGATAAAGTACCCAAAAGCCATAGTAAAAGTAACAATACCTTACGGGAAAATGACTTTGGTAAAAGTTCAAGTCAAATACTAGAATATTACTTGAGTAAACATTTTAAAGTAGCTGGTATTTATGAAGTATCAAAAGTACAGTAAATATAAATGTAGGCCCACTTAGGCAGCCTATTGAAAGTCAAAGAAGCTTACAAGTAAAAAAAAGGACATATGAAAATCAGTCAAGTTTGACTTTTTAAGAAATAGCCTAGTTTATTTTTCATTTGTGTAGCTTCTGGTTTACATAAGGACAGAATATCTCAGCCATAAAACAAAATGAAAATGAAGTGATAAAAAAAAGTGCTTTCAGAAAGTTTTCTTAACTTTCGAAAACTCCTTTGGGCCTGATTTGAACACGGAAGGAAAAGTTTAGCTCAAGTTGAATCTGCAACTGGATGACTGCCTCTATGTCACAACAACAAAATTATTTAATCATAAATCATGACGACAGCAGCACCCAAAGAAAAAACCAAGTCATTACTTGTATCGCAGCTTAAGAACTTCTGTTTGCACTCGCACCTAACATGATTAACCAATGATCCAACTTCTTACAGTGTGTGATCCAACATTACTGGCTACGGAAACAAAACAAAAGTCAAACAAAGTCATTGGCTTGTAGCCGACAAAATTTCTTCTGGCTTTATTTGGTAACCAGTAACTAAGATGCTTATGGGAAATGAGTAAAAGTATCTTTTTTCTTTGGAAAATGTAGTTTAGTTAATGTGAAAGTCTACAGAAATAGAAAAAGTAAGTTAAGTCCAGATATCCACAGAAACGATTTAATTACAGTAATGAAGTGTGTCTACTTCGTTTCTATACAACACTGATAGTAACTCTGTTTTGTTCCACAATTACACAAGAGTGACCAGCACAAATTTGACTACATTTGATGATTAAATTTTGTATGTAACCATGTGACAATTGTGGGAGAGAGCATGAGTTACAGATTAAAATTTAAAAATACACAAATATTGAGATATGCCATTCCATTAGTGAGGTCACTCATTCTAGAATTTTTTTTAGATGGAATGCTGCTTTGTGCTCAATGATGTCACAGCAGTATTCGATGATGTCACAGCCGTGTCACCCTGAATTCCTTAAGGCTCTGTATCAGAATGCAATCTTCAGGTGTCTGCAGGAGTTTTTACCGTAAGACAATTGTTGAAACTTTGACAAAGTCGACTGTGTTTACACGAGATTTGAGGAATCTGCACTTCAGAAAAGATCAAGGTAAGTGTGGAGCCTCCGGTTACAGCTCAAAGTCTTGTTGTTGATGTGGTCTGTTTTTCAAACTTTGACAAATAATCTGTAATAAGGTTACTCATTACAATTTTCAAATTATACTTAATTTTATAACAAAAAACATTTTGACATTTAACATTAAAGATAATATTGAATAGCAAAGTTTTTTTTTTTTTTTAAAAAAGCCCTTACTATGTTACATACCCGTCTATCAGAATATAACATTTCCAACTTTTCTAAGTAAATATGCAGCGTAACTCTTTTCCTGTTACTGATCATTTAAGACAATTTGAGCTGCGGTTTGTTCTCAGCTGATCTTCAGTAAACCTACGATCCATGCATGACAGCAGACAGACAGTTAATTCAGGATTTAGTTCACAAGAAAAGACTTTTCTGACAACAAACCTGTAACACTGACAAGCGTATCTGTCTGTTACAGTCGTGGCTTTGTGGCACTCAGACATATTTGGCACCTGCAGCCTGTTGCAGCAGCTGTGTGTAACTTCTGTTCTTAGTTCAGGTGTAAAGTTCACACTAAATGTTACGTTGAAACTAGTTAGTTTGAGACTAAAGCTGTGTCGCTGTTCGCTTTCACCATGAAGACTGAAGTTTGTCTTAGTTACACTGTCCTAAAGTCCACACCAACCAAAATATCGTCACAGAAATGACGTTATTACTTTCTTGGCCAGTCAGTGACGCGTTATTCTTCATGTGGCGTTTATCACCATGTCGCCAAATGTTCATAAAACAGAATAAAAACAGCCGGCTGATAATTTAGATTGTTACCGAAAATGAAGGCTTTCATATTTTATTAACAACCAAATGATGGTATACGTTATGTTCACAGTCTGTTAGGTCATATCTGTGGTGAGCTGTCGTCATCATAACTGTGTTGTTGATTTTTAAGTAGGCTTCTTGTTTTGTTGTCAGTCACTGTGTTTGTTGTTGTTTTTAAAGTGACGGTATTTTGTCTGTTCAATAAGTGGGTGCAAAAACAAGTCTCTAGTATCTAATCCTCTCGTGATCAATCAATGAAAACTTTGGTGCACAACAGCGACGAGGCTAACGGCTAAAATAGCAAACACTGGGGACCAAACAGCAACAGGAAAGGTGCATTAACTCGGCCAAAACATTAGTATTAAAGGAAAACTGCAGTTTTTTGGAGAATTTATCCAATTCATCCAAAATCCCGATGTAAGACAAGAACACAGACGCCTTTCTTGTGAATGTGCAAGTCACCGCGTGACTCCTAATGTCATTGTCATTATTTTTAGCGCATAAACGCGTTGTGTCATTACGCTCAGACAACTAGTTTCTCTGTATTTTCGCCCACAATAACAATGTCTCGACAGCGTGGTGAATGTGCACGATCACAGCATGTACATGGAGCGTGTTGTTGATTTTTAGACGTGTTTTATGGCGGTTAATACGTCTTCCTATCACTCCATTAATGGTGCAAAACTGCTTGTGCGGGACGGGTTTCTAGCGACCTGATACAACCCTTAAAATATTCGACAGGAGTAAACTCCAACCTAAGTTAGAAGTTATGTTCAAATTAGGCTGTGCTGAACTTACACATAGCTGGTGCAACCTACTGCTGATGTGTGAAAGGCCTGAAGTCTTTCGTTTGAAATCTTTGCTTATTTCTGTTGCTTCCTTCAGCCCAAACTAAAACACATTGCATGTTTTTCCTCCAGAGAACAAAACGGCGATGGATCTCAAGATGAGAACGACAAAGCGTGAGGAGGGTTATGTTGCCGGATCTCCAAACATCCAGGGTAGAAACAACATTACCCACTCCACTGACCCCAACATGCAGGAGGGTGTCAGTGCGAGGAAGAGGAGGGCTGATGATGGAGGAGAGATGCCCAGAAAAAGGATGAGATGTGGCTCCTTCATCAACTCCACTGAACTCCGTGAGGGGTCAGTGGAGAACAAGAATCTGCAGGGGTTCAGGAGAAAGGCCTGCGCTGATGCTGGAGCGTCTGAAAGGACGAGCAGACGTCACATCAGCTCCACCACCACCACTGACGCCAGTGTCGTGGACGATGACCTCGTGGGGCCGAAGAAGAGAAAGGCCACTGACGATGATGAGGCACCTCAGAGGAAGAGGAGTCGTAACATCAGTGACAGCCTCCAAGTGAACGAGGATTCTGATGATGATGATGAGGGTGCCGTCAGCCAGAACGTGAGCTGGGCGTCAGTCGAAGAGGAGTGGATCTATCGGCTGTCCTCTCCACAGTACATGCGCAGAGGTGAGCTGACAGTGGAAAACAAAAAGATGTTTTGACTGACATGATTCAGAAACTTTTTCATTTCATGTCAGGGATAAATTAAGGATTTGTTAAAACATAAATAAGAGTAGCTTTAGCAGCAGAAATTTAATGAAAGGTCAAATTTGTCTGTCTGTGTGTTTTCAGCTGGTTTCAAGGAAAATTACTTGCAGTTCAAACGCATCGGCGCAGGAGGCTTCGGCTCAGTGTACGCTGGCATTCGCAGATCGGACCAGTTACCAGTAAGTCTTACAAACACAAGCTCACATGCACTAACATTCATTTTGCCATGGTTTGGTTGAATCCTGGCTTCTGATTGGCTGCAGGGTGTCTTTCAGTTGCTTATAAAGGACAGCTGCTAAGACGTTCCAGTCAAACTGTTGGCTGTTTCAAATCAACGCACTGGCTCAGCCCGTCCTTCAGCTGTCTAACAGGTCACATGGTGGATTTGTGCCTGAAAGTCTTGATATCGATTTGAGAACAAAACATTGTTAGCTAGCCAGTCTTGTTGTTAAACATGCTGTCAAATTATAGTTACTGTTTATCACTTGTACGCCATCTTATTGGATTTGAATCTTGCTAGCATGACATTAACTTTCTGACTGTGCAAGCTCAAACTTTACAAGATGTTTGACCAAAAACATGAGCGTGGTCAGTGAATGGCACTCTTTTAGCACATTCATGCACAACACTGTCTCCATGTCGTCCTTTAAGTCCCGATTAATGACACTTTGTCGGCCATTAACCCTTACCTGATCATCAGGGAGTATGAACCAAATTTTTGTATTTCTATCTTGCAGGTGGCCATCAAGCACATTCCAACTAAGTCTGTGAAGTATGATGAAGTGGTAAGTACTCTCATCTCATATCTAACTGCTAAAGTTAAGACGATGGGCCCTGTTTCTGCCTAAGGCGCATGGCGCGAGTTCAGTTGGGGTGTGTTCAAGTTCACTTTGAATAATCTGCGTGCAAAGTGAGGCGAAAGGCGCAAAGCAGATGGGTTTGGTCCCTTATTTGATCATAGGTGTGTTTTAGGTGTAACAAGGATTAAACCAATCAGTCTGTCGTCTCTCATCTTCTTTAAAAGCCAGAATCATTTGGACAAGGCACATTACTATTTAGATGGCGGAGACAGTGGGTCATAGAAATAAGTGCTGTCGCACACGGTGGTTCACGAGTTAAAAGCACATGAGCAGATCATCCACGGGAGCATCAGTCATTTAACGAAGCTTCCTGAGGTGAGGCGGGCGAAGGAGGAGAGTTTCCTCGTCTTCTGGAATCATCAGAACAGTGTCACAAAGCTGAGAGAAGTAAAATGATATTCAGAGACACGAAAAGCAAAAACTTCCCTGCATACAGTGATGCACTGATGGGCGATTTATCTTATTACGAGGAGGCTTGCAGTGCGTCGCCATGTGTGTGTCACAAGCAGAGTGGACACACCTTGTGACTGCACCTGAAATAGTGCTCCCTGCAAATAACACTGTGTTAGTGTAAAAGTGGGTTTTGTTGGTCAATAGCACAAACGCCGTCTGGTGCCACAAGATAGCGGTGCGGCAACAATGCGCGTGATCACACTTCCTTTTAAGAGCAACACTCCACATGGACACACAGATGAACTGTGTGGATTGGAGAATAGAAATGACTCGTGTGCTGAGCTGTTTGCTGCCTTTGCGCCGGTGGAAGATTGGGCCCCGAGTCTTCTATGTTTATTATTTCTGTCACTAGGATACTGTGGATAAAAACATTCAAACAGATGCTGCTCACGTATTAACCATGTCTCCAAGAAATTGCATTCTCTAAAATGTTGGATTTTGTCACACGTCATTCAAAACTTGGCATGGATGTATTTATTTCCTTTAGACCTGCAATGGGAGGAAGTATGTCATCGTTCCTGAGGTGGCCTTCATGCTGAAAGCTGCAGGTCCTCCAGGATCAGCGGGACAATCTGCGGTGGTGTCCCTTCTGGATTGTTACATTGAGAGAGCTGAGTTAATTCTCATAATGGAGAGACCAGCCAAATCCATGGACCTCTGTCATTTCCTCCACATGCGTGGAGGACGCCTGGATGAGTGTGAGGCAAAGGTAAGGAAGCTGGTGGAGAATGTTTCCGTTTTAATGTTTGACTTTGTTCACAGTCCGGTGGAAAAGTTGTGTGTACCACAGTTTGAGCACAAGAAGAAGGCCAAAGCACACAAGGACGTGGCAAAGTTCATCCAGTAATTGTTACAAAATAGACATTGTGTGATTTGGGAAGCAGCTGCAGTTGTTAAACAAAGGAAGCTAAAGCTCATGGCTAACACCAGTCAGCCAGGACAATTATACTGCTTGTCAATCACAGTTATGGTTGCACAGTCCTGTGTGCTGGCTAGCTTTCTAAATATCAGTTGGAAAACTTGTTAGCTCAGTTGTCAGCAGCACCGACAATTTTTCACGAGAGGTAATGACCATTAAATAACTGTCTGACCTCTTTTGTGGACGGAGGTTAAAGAAAAGTGATGAAACACAACAAAGTCTTCAACTTTGTTCAGTCAAACATCAGGAGGCCTCATGTCATGTTGTAACATTTATCACTGTTACCATTATTGCTCTGTTTGAAAGACACTTCCAGTCCCTTCAAACTGTGTCTCTGTCTTCCTCAGATGATCCTGAAGCAGGTGGTGGACGCGGCCAGCGACATGCACTCAAAGGGCGTCTTCCACCGGGACATCAAGGCTGAGAACGTCCTCATTCAAATGGACTCCGATGTACCCAGAGTGCGTATTATCGATTTTGGCTGCAGTACTTTCTCAACGGACGTGCCTTACAGTGACTTGGCTGGTATGATTTCTGCTCTCTGCTCCTCACACATTCATGGCTCTTTGAAATAATGACTGTCATATTTAAAAAAACCTTTTCTTTCCTGTCCTCCATCCCTTTATCCGTCTCCATTTCTCGGCGTGCACTAGGAACCCCTGCATTGTTCCCTCCAGAATGCTTCAGTAAGAAGTCGTACTGGGCTCGTGCCACCTCCGTTTGGCAGCTCGGCGCGCTCTTCTATCGTCTGCTGAGTGGACAGCTTTTCACCCTCAGCGGCTTTTTGATCAACGGCTTAAAAATGAACCATAAATGTTCCACAGGTAGGACACAAACACAAAGTTCTATAATGGACAGTATTTTTGATGAAAGAAAATCTATTCTGTAGATATATTTTGTCTCATTGGATCGGTGGAACTGCCCACTTACACCTTTAATCTCCTGATGTCTGTCTTGCTTTTCAGAGGTTCAGACTTTGCTGAATCTGTGTCTGGCCAAAGAACCGTTGTTTCGAGTCACACTGGACAGCCTACAACACAAACTAGACGACATGTGACGTATTTCAGGCAGCACGATGGCTCAGTGGGCGAGGGCTGAGTCATTAACCAACGCTGATGATGAGCTGAAAGAATTCATTGTATATACTGTAAATACTGTAAGTTTTTGAAATTTGCAAATAAGCAATTTGCAAATAAGCAAGTCTGCTGCTCACATTCCCATGTGAGCAGCAGACAACACTCTGACCGCGTGAATGAGTGAGAGCGGGGCTTTGAAGCTGCAGCTGGAT
>JAQFJB010026016.1:0-14003 GCA_029874875.1 Naso minor
CAAAGTGTATTGAGAGTTCCCTGACTGTGTGGTAGCTTAAGATAATTAAGCGGACCACCAGTGGGCGCTAGCCTGGCGAGGGCCACTCGACACTTTTGAGAAGAAGCAGTGATCGTCCATGTCCCCTGCTGTGATTTTTGCATGGTGTCACCTAACCAATGCTAACCTACAGTAATGTTTGGTGTTCCCACCTCTGCACACACACACACACACACACACGCACACACACACGTACTTCTCCCCCCACCCCCGCTCTGAAATGAATCTTGGGCCCTTGATCCTGTTCTACATGGACTCACAAGGGAGAAATTAGATTGACTGACAGCAAGTCTGCTTCTCCTGTGTGCATTTATATTCTCTGGTGTCTCAAATCACTCGTGAACATGTAAATAATCAAGAGCATTATTAGTTTTACTAAAATGCAAATCAACTACATGTAATGAATAATGATAAACAGAGAGTGGAAAAAGATGATTTGTGTAGCAATAATTAGGTGAGGGTTACTGTGACATTTTTACTTGTCATACTTTTTAAAATGCTCGCTGAATTGCCAAAGTCGAGTAACGATACAAGCACCTCACACTGGAGTTTAGACCGTCTTAACCACCTCGCTGATCCCCTCACTTATATGCCAATGTCCCTTTATCTTTATCAAATGATTGACATCCATACACACAGAACTAGAGGTAACTAACTGACCTAAACTAAACTAAATGACCAAATGCACCAGAGTTCATTAAATCTGAACCAAACAGCTGAAATATAAAGGCACTTAAAAGTCTGACCAAGTTGCAGCCTCACAGCAGCAGGTTCAGGTTGTTTTTGTTTGCTGGTAACTTAATGTACTGATGATCACATTTGCAGTTCTTTAATTAAAGCAGTTTGTATCCCTCACATTCTAAACCACAACTGAAACAGAAACAACTTTCAGGATACTCTGCTTAAATTCGGCCGAACTCTCCAGTCTGGACTTTTAGACTGTGCACACTTTGAGTTTGTTTTTGTGTTTCCTCAACAGTTTTCCACTAATAAGCTTCCATATAAAGTAAGATTTAGGAGTATCTGTTGGCAGGATATTGCAGAATCGTTAAATAATATTTATTATATTCTGAAAATAACAATCATTTTGTTTTTTTTAACTGTAAAATAAACATTTGTATTTACATAGGGAGCAGGTTCTCCTCCACAGAGTCTGTTATGTTTCTACAGTGGCCCAGAATAGACAAACCAAACACCGGTGCTAGAGTTTTGAGTTCTTCTCAAGTTTCATTGTCTCCTTGAGTTCTCCAGGTAACAGGAAGTTCACAGCCGTTATCTGTGGGCGACTACAACATTATGGGAAACGTAAGAAATCACTAACTGAATCACAGGTATAGAGAACACTAGCTCAACAGTTTATTACAACACTTAATCACAAATGCTTCCTGAAATGCAGAAAACATGCTGTGTGTGTGTGTGTGTGTGTGTGTGCGTGTGTGTGTAGTGCAGTGGCCATCTCCTGCTTTGTGCCCTACTCCTGTTTTCTTTTTTGTTTTTTTTTATTGGTGCATTGCTGTCACTTGGATGAATTTCTGTAATGGAGAAACTCCTCTGAGCTCCTAATAAAACTCTGTGGGAGTGAGTCTGCGTCTGTGCCTTTCAACAAGCGGCTGCAGAGACTCTCCGACTCGCACTGAGAAAATGTAACACAGACATGGCGCCAAGCTATCAGGAAACAAATGAGAGAGCAGGGGGGGATAAATAGATACACGGTGTGTGTGACAGCGGCTGTCAGTCAACAGAATATCAGTAGAAAACCTTGCAGTGAGTATCCCGTGTGAAGGATTGTGAGGGAGAAAACACAACAGTTTGGAAAGAGTTGATGTTAGAGGAGAGGGAGCACAGCAAAGGTTTCAAGCAATTAAATGGTGATAATTACGCTGATACATTTGCGAGAACAAGTATCTGTTTTTAGTGCCAGGGGTGTCATCATCAGCAAATATTATGGCTTGACATAGCCAGAAAAGCACACATGTTACTAATAACAGCAATGGCACTGTTGTATTTTTGTACCCAGTAAACTGTGACAGTGGGTCAGCGAGCATAGACCAGGACTCTGGAATGGAAGAAGCTAAATCAAATCAACCATCATTAATTTTTCTTCTATTTACGGCTCTACTGTGTCATGTGAACGGCCTGTGAGGAGGGCCAGTAAAGTGTGCTGCAGAGGCTTTAAAGTGGACATTGATGAAGCCAGCTGCTGGCCATCAAACATTCTGTTTTATCATCCATTACGATGCACATTGACGTGTGTAGATGACATTTAACATAAAATTCCTGTAAAAGTGTTACATCAGTGAGGAGAACTAAGAATTAGAAACGTCTGTCACAAACACTACAGCCTTTAAAGTGATAAAAGAATCTAAAAGTTAGAGCAACATTTGTCCAAAACACCAACTTACCAACCGACCTTGAGGGTCATAATTTGATTGTTAAAGCAGCTCTTTCATTTTGCGATGATTGTAGTGTTGCCTGTGGACAAAAGCACGTCTGCTTATTGTCATAAAGATTTTGACTAGCGCGAGCGTTTGTTTTGTAAGAGAGTAAAAGCAACACAACACTTATTTGCTATTAAACATGAAATACTGAAATTATCAAAGGGAAAATATCTTCCTGTGTCCAACCATCGGAGTTGGGAAGTTTACTTCGCAAATGTAATAGGTTACAGATTACTAGTTACCATATTTAAAATGTAATAAGTCATGTAACTATATCAATTTATCAAAGCAATGTAACTTATGATATTTGATCACTTTTCTAAATTTCTAAGAAAGGTTTTTTTTAGCTGGTAACCATTTCCAAATGTTTAAAGCAGGCAGTGTTAACAGCAGATGTGATTCGCTGCAGATTCCAACAAGAGAACCAATCAAAAGCATCAGAGCAGCATCAAACGTCGCTAAACGACCTTGACCGGAAATGACAAAAGAAGACACACGTCAGAAACATGGAAAGCAACAAAATGAACATTGTTCAAGCCTCAGCTTTTCACAGAAAATATTCAGATGTATCCCCGTTTGTCATCATTACCATTTTCATAACTGTAATTTAATTACATGTTTATTTCAGTAACAGAAGCTGATTACAGTTACATTCATTTTGTAATTAAATTACTTAATTTTGTTACATGTAACCAGTTACGCTCCAACACTGACAGCAGATCGTTCATGCTCGTAAACAACAAATCGTCTCTTCCTGTCTGTGTGCTGTAAAGCGTTTTGTCACATTTCTGCTGACTGAGCGAATCGGGCAAAGGCGTTGTAAAAGACGAGACAGCCTCCAATCTCCTCGTCTGTGGTCTCATTTGCAGATGTTGGTAAGATGTGAGGTATAAACATTGATTTTAGACTGCTTCATAACTAGTTTAAGGGGACTTTATATGTTAAAATTTGAATGTCTACTCTTATTACCCGTCATGTACCAAGCTGTCTGAAAGTGTTTGTATAATTCACAAGCGTGTTGCACACCTGCTGTCATAAAACATGAGTTTGCCTCTCTCATTTTATTCTGAAGTGAGAACCTGGCTTGACTCCTATCAGTTTGAGATTTGTTGGATAAGATTTCTGAAATGGATAAAACCTTTTTCATTCTAATCTTTATCTGGGGCTGTTACATTTCTCTGTATTTTGGCGTTTTAATGGAAAGCTCTTTTGGTCTGAGAATAATCCAAATGACACAAAACTGCAATTTCATCAAATTCATATTGGCTCACTGTTGTGGACTAAATAAGCCACTTGACACTTACTTCAGTTATCAGTCTCTGATCAGTTGGCAGTAAGTTGACTGTAAGATAAGTAATTGTCTCATTTGTCTCCTTTAGTTTTGTTTTTAATTGTCTTCCTCCTTCTCTTACTGGAACCTGAACCGAGGAGCTGAGTTGAATTTAGCTATGAGACAGTGGTGACGATTTCTTGATGCGTGATTCATTTGGATTCAGCATCATTTTGGCTGGAGCATGATGTCATCTGATGGGACGTTGCCCTGGAAAAGCCTGTTAGAAGCCAGCAGGTCGGCTCACAGAGAACAAAGGACCTGACTCAGCAGAGCTGGATGGAAGCCTGCATTCAGTTATCAGGGCCCGTGACTTTCTCCACTCCCTCCACGGTAAACTCTAACCCTAAATTTCATTATCATAAAATACATCTTAAGAACTTGTGTTAATATTCATTGTTTACTTTGATGTGAAATCCATTACATGCATGGGTGAGTAGTGATGTAATACAAGTAATACACAGGAAAAAAAGTTTTTGAAAAGACTAAAACCTTTTTCTGGTCCTTTTTAGACTTTGCACCCCTACTACTACTTTTTACTTCACTACATTTTTATTTATTCCAACTAGTCAGCTCTAAATGTGGGGATCAAGTGTAGGAAGAGTTTCCAGCTGCATGGACTGTCTTTGACCTCTATGCAATGATGACGCAGTAAAACCCAGAACGAGCGGCAGGTTTCTTATAACAATATATGAAAAATTCAATTGTTTCATACGGTGCGTCCAAAACAAAACAAAACAAAACAAAACGTTCACTTCAGAATATGACCTGATTTTACTAACTTGCTGTTTTGTGCAATGCATTAATGTTTATCGTTTTGTTTTGTTTTCAAAGCTGTGGGTTGCGGTCAAGTTACATATTGTTGCTTTAAGCATAGAGTGGTCTTTTGGACTTTAAATTAAAAAATGTAAATGAAAACTTATGAATGTATGTTAAAATGGATGATAACTTATGTTTTAAGTAATTTGCTAACCAGATTTTCTCAGGAACTTGCTGTGAAAGTGTATTTATCGTTGGGACGGAAAACCAATAATATTTTTTACTCGAAACAGCTAAACTAAGTTTGACAACGGAGCCCCCTTGTGGCCAAATCATTCGTCTTTATTTTTAAAAGAAAAAAAAGCACAAAACAACTATGAGAAACATGATCTAAATGTCCAGGTACTGTGCCTTTTTAGATCGCATGTTTAGCCTATGAAATCACAGTTTTGTAAGTCTACAATATTCAAAACAAAGACTCTCTTGCATTTTTGATATTTTTTCTTCTGTTTTTTATTGATGCAAATAACTGCAGTTAGTTGTGTTAATGAAGACACTTAAAATGCAACATAAAAGGTTCTCTTACCACATTTTCCAAATAAACCACAGTCATGAAATTTGTCCTTTATAATACAAATTCTACAGGCTGAGCGCTCTCACACTGACTTGCACTTCCTTCGCCCTTCAGACGGACAGGACAGGAAGGAAACAGATCTCAACATGAGAACTGAGGTTGATTCAACACCGATCTGTTTAAATCTTATCAAGTTAAAAGCCAACTCCCATTTCATTCATTGATTTGTTCTGGTTTTTATTGTCTTAGTTTGGGAAGTGATTACTAAGGTTTGGACCTTGCTGACCTCGTGCAGCAGCTGATTACGGCCCTGACCAATAACCTCTTTACTTTTTAAGTCGTCGTTTTTCACTTTTACTTGAGTCAGTTTTTTAAGAGAGTAATTATACCTTTCCTTGAGTATAGATTTCAGTAATCTGCAGTTACCTGTTTCCCTCCATCTGTTCTTTTAGATGAGAAGGATTGCCGCCTCTCTTCCTCTCTTCCTCTCTTCCTCTCTCGCTGACATCACTCTATCTCTTCCCACTCCCAAACAGTAATTACTGATATGTTGCTGCGTGCCAATCAAAGAAAAACTGAAGAATGTGTAATCTGAATCAGACAGAAACAGCGTTTGTGTATGTGGCTCTTGACATGTAGAGTGATTTATTTGCGACCTGTCTTACAAAGCGGGGTTTGAGCAGGGAGGAGTAGAAAGTGTGTTTGGGTCGACTGGATGTGGGTGGAGGAATAAACTTCAGTCAGAGACGCAGGAAGAGGAGGATAAAAAGAGAGAGAAGAGGTCGGAGAACATATTTAGATGCTTCGGTTCTCAAACATTTTCCAACTCTAGAATAGACCTCTGACAAAAGTCAAGCAGCTTTCACAACAGCTATTTGTGTATATTCTCTAATTTTGTAGTGTTTATTCAAGGAGAAGAAAGAAATTTTCTCCATTTTGAAATGATAGACATTAACAAGATTACTTCACAAGATGGAAAATGAAGGAAACGGAGCAAAATTAAGGTAATAAAACGTCAAGAATCCTTCATTTTTACGTGTCTCCTTCGTACTTTGGCTCATTTTTAGGGTCTTGTGCTTCCTCTTTGGCCCTGTGATTATGAATGTGAAAGCTCCAGGCCTCTATTGTTAATTAAAGCCAGACTAATCTATGACTCACACTGAACTTTCAGCCACTGCAGCTGCTCTGTACTCTTTTTCTTTCTTGCTCCTGAATACACACACACAGTCTCTCCTCATCTCTGTGTCTAATTAATGCTGCAAATGACTATTTGTGAGAGCAAAATGAGGGGTTTTCTACTTTGGAGCTTCTTTTGAATA
Source organism: Naso minor (assembly GCA_029874875.1). Taxonomy (NCBI): domain Eukaryota; kingdom Metazoa; phylum Chordata; class Actinopteri; order Acanthuriformes; family Acanthuridae; genus Naso; species Naso minor. The sequence continues at coordinate 6,460 of JAQFJB010026016.1, forward strand.
TTCAAACAGTCTCAATTTCTAAACTGGGAGGAATACACTGCATAAATCCTGCACATTAACTACTAATGTGGAGATATCTCCACCCTAGTTTACGTTATCACTGACTGTAACAAGAACACATTTAAATTCACAGTGATGTGGGACATTTAAGGACCGTTATATTTATTTTGTAAGTTGTGATGTTCTGCATACTTAAGAGTAAATAGTGTTCAGTTAATTTTTGTAGTTAGTTTATGTCACAGTCGATCTTGTTGTATTTTGTGTTGCGAGAACATTTTTGATGCTGTTTGCGAAGTATTTCAGCGGCTATGTCATACAGTCACTGATGTATCTCCAGGATTTTGTCATTACAGTGAAAAAACTGGTGACTGGTGGCACACATTTTTCTAAAAGCTTGTAAACACAACATTCAAACTGGGCCCCTCCTCCCAGTTCAACGCACCAGAAGTATCACAACTTAGCGTGTACTATGTGTACTGTTATACTGCTTACCTTACTTCGCACAGCAAGCTGTGTAGGAATATTACAAGCTAACAAGCTAACCGCTGGTGTTTGCCACCCTCCTGTCCAACAAAAAGCATTTCAACCTTGCATCGCTCTTCATCCCCTGCCTCTCCTTCAGCGCTCCAAAGCGACTGAAGCCAAACAGAGATTCACTCTCGTTCTGGAACGAGTTTTATCCACCTGCCATTTCACCTCACTAGGGCTGTAATTCCCTTTCTTTGCCGCTATGTCCGTATCGGTAAATTTCTCCAATCTGAACAGCGTACAGTTGCTGTGCTCCACTGTTCTCTCAACCTCACCTGCGCGTTGTCATTGGCTGGGGGAGATGCACCCCCTCCCACACCCAGAAACGTCCTGAGCAGCTCCTGACAGAAGCAAAACATCAAAGTGCAGGCAGAGGGCGCTGTGTCTGCGTACACAGCTGACAGCACACATTTACAGAAGAAGAGATGATTGAGCAGCACTACTTTTGATTAAGTCTGTATTTTCATTTTCTAGGGAAAATCCTACTGACTCCACCTTTAAATATATAATTTTGTTTCACTTTAAGTAAACTTAACAAAAGGATAACATACATTTATGTTATTACACATGCTTTTATTACCTAAAATAAAAACAGACAATCATAGTTAATTGCTCAGTACCTTGTCTGTGGCTCTCAGCGTCAAATTTATTTTTTTATTTTTTCCTGAAGAAATTTGTAAAGTAAACATTATACATGCTTTAATTTCTTAAAATATCTAAATAATTTCCTAAAACAGCTGGTCACTGAAGATTTTGGTAACCCGCGCTGAAACGGGAGTAAATTTGTTGGGGACTATTTTCTGCCCTGGATTAATACACATGTGGTGCTGATCAGCAGCCACAGGATTGTGTTAGGGTCAAAATAAACCACAGTGTGTGTGTTCATGATAATAAAGGAACATGTAATCAGTGTAACAGTGTGGCCCATTAATGTGTTTTTAACAATTTTTGGACAACAGTGAAGTTCTATGGCACAAAAGAAGAACATACGAAAGAACAATTCAAAGACGAAACTTTGTTTTTTCAGGGGGAATTGAGGACAATGAGAAAAATCTAGAATATCACTGTCCCTTAAATAAGACGAGTTGAAGAGCTACAGCTTCTGAGCAGCTCACAGAAAGAGAAAAATACCAGAAAACAAACAACACTAAAAGAAAGAGGAGAGACATGTAAACAGTGTAAAGCAAGGTTAGCTGGGAGAAATGCCAGGAATGTGGCGTTTGTTCTGCATTATTAAAAATACATCAGCAGTTTTCATTCAGGAAGATCGGTATGTTGGGCTTCTCAGGAAGGATTTGGCTGTGTTGCTGTAAAGTTAATAACTGTGGAGATATTTTATGTGGCACAATAGGAGTCTGCATTGCTGAAATGAGCAAGAGTTCTGGCAGGATACTGAACACGAGGCTCTGACAGGGAGGTGGCCTGTTTAAAGGCCTTCCTGCTCATATTCAATCCATATTCTGACTTGTACTCACTCCTGTCACTGCTTGAGACATTTCCAAGAACCATCTCCACCCAAACCTCCACCTGCATTAAGGCCAAGCTGTTGTATGCATGCCGGAGGGTCTTTATTTCCAGGTTAATTTCCGCAGCGCTCTGCATGCTGCTGTGTTGTACTGCCGCAGGACAAAGCGTCCTTCAGAGAAAAGTCACTCTGCCAAGAAAAATCTCATTTGTTATATCGAGAGTGTTTCTGACTGAAGTAACTGAGTTAAAGTGCTGATCAAGGGTAGCCAAAGCCTCAGTCATTGCTTCTTAGAGGCTGTTCAGACCTGGTATCACCATGTGTCGTGGGTGATTGCAACACAAGTGGACAGCTGCGAGTATGTCAGTCCACACTTAACATCACAATGTGACCACACAAACATCTCATGTAAAAACAAGTATTAGTTTGCTATTATCTGTCTGATATTGGTTTAGCACAGATTAATCAGTGTCCGCATATTCATAGCTTTCAGTCTTATGACTCAGGCAGACCTCTGGCGGGTAAAACATTTGCTAATCACAGTGGACATGTAATGGAGCTGCAGCACAGACCAGTAAATTTCCCGTCTATTTCAAGACAGAAATATTTAGATCACCTCTCAGCAGAAGAAATAATGAGATATGTGAGCAAACTGCAAGTTTTGGGCATATGCGACCCATACACAGCACCCGTTGGACTTTTTCAGCAGCTAAAAATAGTGAAGTTCCTCCCAGAGCTCTCCTTCGGCAATGTTTACATGTATCTTGTAGAGAATCCCTCACCTTACACTGCTGCCAGGATGAAAGCGTACAAAAATACAGACAGTTATGTGCATTTTCATTATGGACGGGTCAATAATGCTGCCGTTTGGCAGGTGAAGGAAAAAGAATTATTCATTATTAAAGCAAAGTGCTAAATTGGCTTACATCAACGTTGCCTACGTACCTGTCATTGGTCAGTCAGGGTCGCTGCAGTGTTCAGGAGCAGTGTGACAGAAATCCAATCAAAAAAATAATAATTTTGGTCAAATGTCAGGTAAACATAAATTAAAATTAATTAATTAATTAATTTAATTAAACATACGGTTTAAAGTGACTATGAGGAACCTTCAGTTTTTGTTGATTCTAGCGCCCCCTTTAGACAAAAGCTGTGGTGACACGAGAGCTTCCTGTCGTAAAGATCTTTGCTGGCACATGCCAGGCAGGCGGAACTCGGCTTAACACCAGCAACGCGAGCATTCGTTTTGGAAGCGAGTGAAGAAGAGACGGCAGGATGGATGGCGATGAGGTAAAGTATTTATATGTGACTGAAATTTTTTTTAAAAAGCATTTCATCCGAGTTCACGGGGATTCGGACCGATCATGGGCATCAATAGTAACTGCATAAAAATAGCATCTTTTCGCTGAGAGTCTGTTTGCTGTTACAGAAAATTTATAATCATCAGAGGAATCATGAGACTGTTTCAGAAATACTTCAAAGCTCCTCACAGTCATTTTAAATGACAAGCTGTTGGCAGTCTGGGTTACTGCACTTGAATGGCAGGGTTAGGATAAGTGTGTTCACATGTATATGCTGTTCTCTGCGCACTGCTAGCAGCTGTTGACGAACTGAGCGGCGCTTCAGGCACTGATGATCTTGTGTCTGGTGCAACTGTCCGGCATTTTGGCTAAAAAAAAAAAGGTAAAACTGTCAGGTGGCTTTTGCTCGCCAGGTGGGTGTTCCTACAAGGCTGTGATGTCACATGAAAGGTATGAATATGCTTTTGATGCACCAACCATAAAACCGTTCTTTAAGGCCGGGAAAAATACTTGGACTGGTGATTTTAAACTGTGTAATTATGTCGTTTGTCCAGCAGAGGGCGGTCTGTTATTAAATAACTAATCAGTGAAGTCTTCACTGTTCATTCCACTGATGTTGTCATATCCGCAGCGGGGCTGTCTGCCCTTTTCGTGTGTTTTTCCCCTCCCTTGTGTGTTTCCCTCTCTCTCCCTAGGGGCGGGTTCCTGGTGCAGGCAGCTGCGGGAGGTGTCACACCTGTTGCTCATTATCTCATCACTTGCTGTTCATCTACTCCGGTTTTCCAGCCACTCGCTGCCAGAGCGTTACAGTTCACCACGCGGTAACTAGTGTTCGGCCGACTCTTTGACGTGTTCACCACGGTCATCTACCCCGGTTTTCCAGCCACTCGCTGCCAAAGCCCAGTTCACCACGCGGTAACTAGTGTTCGGCCGACTCTTTGACGTTGCTAATCTCGAGTATCTCTTGTAGTAAATTCCCTCGTGAAATCTTTCTAACTGCTGCCTCTTTGTCTCAGGTCATCCACCCACTCTCCTGCACTGCCAGCTGCCTCCCAGAACCCGCTCCAGCCACGCACCTCCACCTGCCATTCCTCCTTCCTGCCTCAATCCTTGTGTCTGCCCCGTCCCATTCTCCACTCATTCATTCATCTCCTTACAATAAACCTTTCAACTTGCTCCTGCTCTGAGTCTGTGCTTTGGTCAGGTTATCACCACCACCCGTTATCACAGAAATAGTCACTCTGATGTGGTCCTCTGACTAGTAACTATCAACTGAAACTTTTAAAAGCCCTAATACTTATATAACTGGCATTTTGAGGCTATGCCCTCTTTTGCTGATTTCAATAATGGTGGCTGCATCATTCATCACAGTGAAATCCCCTTTGAGTTGTTCATTGTAATCTGAAGCTGTGTCTGGTCAGCAAGTGAATGAGCCTCAAGGCCAAAGTGATCCGGAGAAAGAGGGTTTTTTTTTTCCCTCTACAAGATTTCAGAAACACAGATCATATAACTAGACACCATACAAGCTGCTGTGCAAGCACTATTACTGGTATACTAGGAATAAAAGTTCAGTGAAACCCACCACTGTTTTGATCAAGTGGCCTTTTGTGATATTGCCATTTTTCGTTAGTCTAACATCCTAATTAGCCTCTTTTGAAACAACAGCAGGCAGCTGCTTTCAATGAAAAACACACTAAAAAAATAATGCCTAGTGTTAGGATAATATGACTACGTTAGGCACTGGGAGCTTCACCTGGAGAGAGAAATTTTCCTGGTTTAAGGTACACCGGCATGGCAGAAGGACTAAAAATGCAAGACACCTTCAGAGACGCAAGAGACTAATAAACAACATAGTTTTGCTTCACCCACCACCATGAGCAATAAATATACTTTTTAAACCCAATGACATGACAGTGAGGGCTGGTTGACTGGACAGACTGCTGCGAATGTCAAGGGTGGCGGAGACAGTTCGCCTGGTCAGATGGAGTTTACTGCGAGAACAAGACATTGGCTGGACAGGTGGTAGATTATGCAGACATACACGCTGTTCCAGATAGGTAAAATTACACTCAACCATGGGAGATGAAATCACATTTTTACATTAAATGCAGCGGGTAGGTTTAAGGGCCTGCTCGCATCTGAGTTTTATCACAGGCCTTAAATTTAAGGTTGGCTTAGTAACAATGTTCTAAGCAGCATCTCATGGCCTTCATCAGCAATGCTTCCTTTACGTGATGACAAGAGCAAACTCTTTTAACATTGCAATCATAGACTGCTCATTGCTCAAGTTATTGTGACACTTCTTTTTTGTATTAGAAAATGCAATCACAGCATTTTATCTTAGATCAGAGAAAACAAACGCTGCTATGCTCCAAATACAGTTCTAGCAACAGAAGAAATACGAGAGGGCTTCGCACCGTGTCAGCTTAATGTTGGTGGTTGTGCAAATTCACAAGCAGCTGTTCAGAGAAAAGCCATGTGTAGAACAAGGGAAAAAAGGCAAAGACATTTAAATATACTTATTGATGATTCTGTCTGCCTGGTAGTGAGAATTATGCCCCCAGCTCTTTTGCAATTGCAAACACTCTCTCTCATGGGAGTTTCAATAGCACTTCTACCTTTTATCTTGTCCTGCTTGCTCCCATTTTTTACCTCACACCTTTTCTTTTTAATGCAAGTTCATTTATCCCTAAACTTCTTGGAGAATGTTTTGTCTTTTGCAGCTGGCAGAGATGTGGACTCAAGTCACATGACTTAGACTTGAGTCAGACTCAAGTCACAGATTTGATGATTTTAGCCTCGATTTGACAGTATCATGAAAGTTATTTAAAGACGTAAAAAAAAAAATTCAAAAGCATTCATGATTTGTGCAAATTAAGTAGATTAGAAGAGTGCTAGTGGCTTGTTTAGCACTCAAAATTTAAAGTTTAGGACTATTGACTCAAGACTTACCTGTCTTTACTTGGGACTTGACTCAAGCACAGACTTGAGACTTATGGCCTTTGCACACTGAGTCCATTTTTGTTGTTCAAAATTGATGCACATTAAAAAAAAAATACAGCCTCATGCTGTGTCATTCATGTTTACACACTGACTCTGAAACTTTCATCCATCATTATTTTTTTCGGAACAGGTTCGATTTTCTGTGTTTTTCGCATCCTTCAAAATCGTTTAAAGTAATTAATAAGGAAATTAATTAATAAGTGAACAGAGCAAGAGAGAGAGAGAGAGCAAGAGATTGTGTGTGTTACCCTACCTCAAACATACTGCCAGCTATTGTTCAGGATCAATAGGTTTGTGGAAATTTGTGCTCTTCTTTTTAATGTGTGGTTCCAGTTTAGCTAGCAGCGTATCAACCTGGACCACTGATATACTCCTGGGAGCAATGGGGATATTTCCGTAGCTCCTTTACCAGCAGATGAAACTCTCCTTGCCCTTCTCTTGTTTTTAGAATCGGATGAACCCAGTGTTTTCTTTTTCTTTTTTCGATAAGTGACAGAACCAGAAAATCAACCTCATTGCTTGACGACTCCATTTTTTCCTTGCACTGCGAATTTTCCCAATGAATAGAAAAATAAACGCATCAGATTCAGTGTGTAAGGTTTCTGTCCGTAATGTGTTTTTTTGGGGGGATCATGGATCCAAAGGACGCATCCAAAAAAAATGGACTCAGTGTGCAAAAGCCTTTACTTGTGACTTACAAAACAATGACTTTTTCCGACCTCTAGCAGCCATACCTATGAAAAGATCCCTGATCCTCATCACAGAGAACATTTGTTCCCACAAGTAAGTGCTTCCAAATTGTCTCAGTGCATGGGAGAAGCTGTGGCATCATGCCAAGGATGAAAGGAGAAAACTCTCACTCTGAAATGTAATTCATTCAGCACTTCCCGTCAGTGCCCCGACAGACTCACCACATCAGCTGCAAATGAATGTGTTAAAAAATTTAAAAACTGAATTCTTCAACCTTGAGGGGAGAGTTGTGATGGTGTGCACATTTGCTGGAGGCTGTTAAAATGGAAACTGAGTAAAATGATCTTGACGCATTTGGATTACCAACAAACTGTTTTCACAGGCAAGGCTTTCACTGCATCATGTATACTTTTTATGTATACTACATCTGATAGTTCCATGTGCAGTAAGTTGGAAAACATAAAAGCCTGGTTGCATAACAGATTTCCTCTCAAATGCCAATTTCTTTACAGTTTCGTAGAATCTGCTCAGCCCCCATTGTTGTGTTGAATGGCATATCA
>JAQFJB010026586.1:0-13980 GCA_029874875.1 Naso minor
ATGCTTGAACTTTACTCTGATTACTTCCGGTAACAACAACAGGTGTAACTGCAATAATCTTCCGGGTTACAACTCAAGTACACCGAACCCAGTGGGGCATGTGCCTCACTACATTACATCCCTCCCTTATTTCAAAATGAAAATTGCCCTAGTTCTTAATCAATATAGTAATTGTGATACTGTCAAATAAAAAAAACAAAGAGCTATAAGTCTCTTAACATTTGAAAAACAACTCAAGCAGTAAATCCTTTCATACTAACAATGTTACTTGCTTTATAATGATGTAACTATTCACAGTCTCTTTATTTGTCACAATCACATATCAGTATGAGACGTTGAGGCTGTCTCCTGTTTGTCCTGTTTGTCTCCCGTTTGTCCTCATTGAGTATCGGGGCTGGACAGGAGCATCAAGGTTGATGTTTTTCTCATGATGACAATTCTCTGGTGGGTCTGAAGGATGATTCTTGGGTGTCTGGAGGTGATAGATCCAAATCATCTTCATCAGACACCTCGGAATCAGGTCCAACTGAGACTGATGATGGGAGCACTTTGAAATGTGAGGAGTTTCTGGTTATCTCATGTCCAGAGCGAGATGCTGTCACCATGGATCCTTTTATCCTCACAATGGTGTAGGGTTTAGCCTTATAGGGACTCATGAGTTTGCCTTTGATGAGCTGGCGGCAGAGCACAATGTCTCCTGGCTTGAAGATGGAAGGTTGTGCTCTATGATGGCGGTCAGCATTCTGTTTCATACGCTGCTTGGCACGCTGATCCCTGTCACGGAGGCTGGTGTCTGATGTGGGATGTCGAGTCATAGAGTAAGTGGGGAGAATGGTGTGGAGTTTTCTTCCAAAATTTAACTCAGCTGGAGTCTGATGAGTGGTTCCATGAGGAGATGCTCTGTAATTTCAGAGGGAACTGTAGAGACTCTGCTTCCACGGTCTTCCTTCCAAGTGAGTGGATGTAATAGTCTTCTTCAACGTTCTCGTGAATCTTTCTGCTTCTGCATTTGCTCTTGGCCAATATGGTGTTATCTTTCTGTGTTTGAAACCAAGGTAGAGGCTGAAGTCTCTGAAAGCCTGATTATTGAATGGTGGTCCATTATCTGTTTTCACAACATGCGGTATCCCAAGTGATGAAAAGATCTTGTCTAGTGTGGGAATCATTGTAGTGGCTGATGTGGACTTGACTATCTCAACTTCCGTATACGTGGAATACTCGTCAACAACGACAACTAAGTAATCACCTGATGGAAAAGGACCTGTGAAGTCGATGGAAACATTTTCCCACGGACCCTTAGGAAGTTCAGACATCTGGAGCGGCTCCATGTGATTTTGAGTAGTTGCTGCTTGGCATGGAATACAGTGTTGAGTCATTTTTTCTACCTTTTCATCTATGGTCGGAAACTATACCTTTTCCCTCAAAAGCTGTTTGTTCTTGACAATGCCCAGATGTCCAATGTGGATGGCTTTGTGGTGGAGGGAGGTGGGTAGCACAAGTCTTGTCCCTCTAAGAATGACCTTCTCGTCAGCATTGACTGTCAGTTAATATCGCAGTCGGTAAAGTGCTTTCAGTGTTGGATAGTCAGCATCATCTGTGTCATGTGGTGCATTTTGCCAGCGTCCTGCACATAGGTACTGCATCACCTTGCAAAGTGCTGAGTCTTTCTTAGTCTCTGTTTGTACTTCTTTTAGTGTCATCGCCTTTGGAACTGCATTGTCAACAATAAAGTTCACATATTCGTCAGCCATGCGTGAGGATCTGTGTGGCATGCTCCCTACAATGGGATGTCTTGACATGTAGTCAGCAGGGTTATCCTTTCCAGCCTTGTACTTGATTGTGTAGCTATAAGGTTGTAGCCTGAGTCGCCAGCATTCTAGCCGAGCTGGGGGTGTGGCTTTCGGGTTGTTAAAGAGCAGTTCTAGTGGCTTGTGGTCAGTAATGACTGTGAAGTGTGAACCATACAGATATAGGTGAAAGTGTTCACATGCCCAGAGGATTGCTACAGCCTCTCTTTCTGTTTGTGAGTAGCGCTGTTCCACTGAAGTGAGAGCTCAGCTGGCATATGCAATGATCGAGTCATTACCTTCATTGTTGTGACTGCTCTGGCTGAGTATGGCACCTAGACCAACAGGGCTGGCATCTACCAGTATTGTTGCTTTTTTTGTGGGATCAAAGTAGGCCGTCGTTGTGTTTTTCATCAGTTGTGACTTTAATTTTTCCATTGCTGACTTCTGTTGTGGTCCCCATAGCCATGTGCTGTCTTTTCTGGTGAGTTGCCGTAGAGGTTGTGAGATTGTTGCATAGTCAGGAATGAAACGTGAGCAATATGTTGTCATCCCAAGCAGACCGCGAACTTCCGATGTGTTTTTGGGAGGAGGAAGGTTCTCAATGGCCGTGATCTTTTTAGGATCTGCAGAGATGCCTTTTGCTGAGAACACATATCCAAAAAACTCTAGTTGGGGTTTACTGTACTCACACTTCTCGCCATTCAGTGTTATGTTCTTCTCTCTTAGCCTGTGGAATACAGCTTTGAGACTATCATTGTGTTCTTCTTGTGTCTTCCCATACACTTTAATGTCATCACGCATGCTTCTGACATTGGGAATGCCCTGTAGCACTTGTTGGATGACATTTTGAAACACTTCAGCAGCAGAGTTTATGCCAAAGCTGAGTCTGGTGTATCTCCAGAGGCCAGTGTGTGTCGTGAAAGTGGTGATGTACCTTGAATCTGGGTGTAGCTCCAGCTGATGGTATCCAGCATTCAAATCTAGCTTGGAAAATACCACAGCTCCATTCAGGTCATGAATGAGGTCATCAGTTGTTGGTGTGATATGACGTTCTCGCTGGATCGCTGTGTTTGGCAGGCACATGTCCACACATATGCGGGCTCTTTCAGGATTCTTGGGTTTTGGAGTGACCACTATTGGAGATACCCATGGTGTCGGGCTGCTGACTCGTTCAATAATGCCTTTTTCCTGTAGTTCCTATAGTTCTCTTTCTACTTTTTTTCGCATGTGAAAAGGGATTCTCCTGTGCGGCTGTACTACAGGTTGCACTGAGTCATCAATGTGTAGCTTTGCTTGAAAATCTTTGAGCTTTCCTATGCCTTGGAAAAGATCTTGGTATTCTTGGATGAGTTGGCTTGGATTTGATGAAGTTCACAATTTGCAATAGTCTGAGTTCTGTTGCCGTTTTGCGACTCAGCAGTGAGCCATGGTTGCCTTGTATTACATAGAATGTGACTTCGTCAATTGTTCTCATCTTGGAGTGGACTGTAGCTTTAAATTCTACTCTCAGTGGAAGTGCAGTGGACAATCCACAAGGATAGATCTTTGCAGTAGATGGTTGCAACTTGCAGCTGGGCTTTAGCTTCTCATAGGACATGGCATCTATTATGTTTGCTGTTGCCCCAGAGTCAACAATCACTTCCACTATTGTGTCCATAATTTTTATTTTTGACTGTTTATGTTCTGATTGATCTTGCAGTGTACATACAATATACACATAATCATCTTCTGCTGAGCTTTCTGGGGTGTCAGGTCTATGTGTTTGTTGTTCAGTTTGCTTTTGCACTTGATGAACTTTGTGTCTTGGGCGTTGTTGTGAATGCTTGCCTGCAACCGTGGGGGTGAAATCTTTGTTTAGTGATCTACAGCACCTTTGAAAATGACTGAATTTTCCACATCCCTTGCACCTTTTTCCTTTTGCTGGGCAGTTTGCCTGTCCTCCTTCGTGTGGAAATGGTCCTCCACAGTTGCTGCATGTCTTGTTTTCCCGTTTCACATTTGTATTTTTGTTGATATATTTCTGGCTTTGGAAGCTTTTTATTTTTTGCACAGCACAGATTGGGAATTCTTTTTGGGATCTAGCTGTCTCTATCCCAGCAGCTTGTTAGTCTGACAGCTCTTGAGCTCTACCTGCATCCAGCAGTTTTTGTAGTGTCATGTCACTGTCCTTCAGGGCCGCCCGTCGGAGGCGCACGGAACTGCAGCTCAGGATAATCTGTGACTTTATTTCTTTATCAACGTCATCCAAAGTTTCATTCTCATTTTGTCTGGCTTGTCTGAAAACATAGATTTCGTATTCAGTGTACACTTTAGGGCAGAAATAAGCTTGTAGCTTTTCAACGGCCATGTTATAATCGTCGTCTTCTCCCGTTTCTGGCAGTGTGTCAAATATGTCATACACATCTGATCCTGCGTAATGCAGTAGTAACGCTCTCTGTTGCGCCTCATCCCCAATGTCCAATACCACAAGGAAGTTTGTGAATCATTTAATCCACTTCCTCCACCTCGAGCCTACTGAGCTGGGTATAGTGTGGGAGACTAGCCATAGTGCGGCATTGCAGCTCTTCTTTTCTGCTCCGCGTGTTTAGTGAGCTGAGCAGCTAGCTTAGCATGCTAGGCGTCCGTTCTAGCTAGCGTAGTTCGCTTACTGCATATCCAGAATGATCGTTTTTTCATTTGTCACTTGATGCGGTTTCCTCATCGCCAGTTATGGTGTTGGTAATGGAGGTTTAGTGTTCATGTGAGGAGAATGATGAGAGACGCTGTACTGTGCTCAATGCTCGAACTTTACTCTGATTACTCCCGGTAACAACAACAGGTGTAACTGCAATAATCTTCCGGGTTACAACTCGACTACACCGAACCCAGTGGGGCGTGTGCCTCACTACATTACACCCAGAGCTTTCATCACAGGAAACAGGACCAAATTTTATACCCTGGCAAAGGGCAGGTATTGTCAGAATCTTTTACCTCTTTTAGAATGGGAGATTTAAAACATTTGAATCACTAAAGGTCAGACACTTTGTATATAAGAAAAATAGCTCACTGGAAATCCCAAGTGATTCACATCAGCTAGATAGAGTTTTTCTCAAATATAAACAACAAAAACACTTAATATCTCAATTTTGCTCTGAGATGCTAAGCTTGAACCTGGGTAAATTATCATGGTTGAGAACATCCTGGTATACTTTGCTTAAATGTGTAAAAGATAACGCTTTTTTGGGATGAAATTGTGGGATGAGACTTTGCGATTGCCTTCCAGAATTTCTGTTTGCAGTAGTAAAGAGTTACAGTATAATATTCTGCATCATATTTACATATTTCCGTATATGTACAGTAAGTGTAACACAGGAACTTCACCAAACTGCCCCAAATGTAAATCTCATGTAGGTATCAGGCTGCATTATCTCTGGGAATGCAAACATATTCAAATGTTCTGGAAGGCAGAATGCTCATGTGTTAGTACAGCAATACGTCAGCAGGTGTCAGTAAACCCACTTTTATGTCTGCTTGGGAAGGTCCCTGTCTCTCTTAAAGAAAATGAAGATGTGAGTCACTTTTAATGCTAGCAAGGAAAGTCGTAATGGTGAAATGGATCGGGGATGACCCTCCTTCTATTTTTACGTGGAAATCTCTGATCTTAGAGGTCGTGACCCTGGAAAAACTTGGAAACTGTATCGATGAGAGAACTCATCTTTTTCTTCAGAAGTGGAGGAAACCACTGGAACTTTTGGGACTTGACTATAATCTGGACTTAAATAGAGTGCATTGACTTACTGTGTTATTGATGTCACAACCCTTTTTATCATTTGGACCAGTCTTGTAGCATTCTTGTAATACTGCTATTTGTTTGTTTATTTTGTACTGTTTGTACATTTGTCTTTAAAAATTGAATAAAGAGAATTCACTAAAAATCAGAAAAAAAATTATCCAATGGTTTTAAGAACATGTGGTTTGTTAAAATATTCGGAAATAATTTTAGAAAATTGTCTTGTCTTTCCAGCTTTGACCATGGTCTGATACTTTCTCAGGCTTTCCTTCAGGATTTTATATGACACATGGAGCTTGTCTTTTTTTCCACCTATGCTCAGCTCCTGTAGTGTGAGTCGGACCTTATCTGCAACCCAGAGTAATCTTATTTTACTTGACATACTTAGAAGTGTGTCTGGCACCCAAATAAATGAAAAACCCAGGCCTTTAGTTACTGATTAAAGTACTATGCAACACGTGTATGGTGTACCAAATACCATACTACAGGACTTCTTTTTATTGAGCAGAAGTCCATTGTTGTGAAACCATTGTTGAACCAAGTTAAAATCAAATTGTAGGCAATTCTGGATTTGTGATATATTGGGATTAGAAGTGTAAATAACAGTATTGTTTAAAAAAAAAGACAAATAAGACAGTTAGAGCATGTATCTGGTAGGTTGTTTATAAAATGGAGAAAAGGAGCAGTCCCAAGGTAGAACCTCACAGAACACCCTTGTCAACAATTATACAATCTGACTGAGAACCATTAATTAAAATACACTGATGTTTATTGTGAAGGTATGTATCGAACCAGAGCAGAGCATGTTGATTTAGACAAATAGAAAATAGTTTATTAAGTGTTAGTGTTATTTAGTGTTTAGTTATTTATGTATTCCCTCGCTGATTAATTTAACCTTTCACTGTCAACTTGTTCAATTCTGTCCATATGGAAAACTGCCAAAGTTATGCCTCTTTTTAAATAGGAGATCCATCTGATATTATTATCACCCAATATCTATCATTTGTTTCATTGCCAAAAGTTTTGAGTAACTAATTTTTAATAAATTATCACAGCATATCAGTCAGTTCAATATTTTATCTCCATTCCAATCTGGTTTTAGACCTAACTTTTCCAGCAGTACAGCTCCTCTAAAATTTCAAAACGATACATTTTCCTCCTTTGATAAAGGCCAACTCACTGGCATAATTTTCACTGACTCCTTAAAGGTTTTTGATATGGTTGTCAGCTACCTCCTCCTTGACAAATTATTTTCTATTGGTCCAAATCAACGTGCTCTACTCTGGTTTAATACATACCTTCACAATAAACATCAGTGTGTTTTATTTCATGATGCTCAGTCAGATTATCTAGTTGATGATTAGGGCGTTCCACAAGATTCTGCCTTGGGACCACCCCTTTTCTCCATCTTTATTAACGACCTGCCAGAAATATGCTGTAATCGTTTTGTCTTTGTGCAAACAATACTGTTATTTACACCTCTGACCACAATATATCACAAATCCAGAATTGCCTACAATTTAACTTCATTCAAGAATGTTTCACAAAAATGGACTTATGCTCAATAAAAAGAAGTCCTGTAGCATGGTATTTGATTTGATACACGAAAGACTCACGCATATCCTCATAATCTACACATTGATTTTGACGATGGTTCACCCCTTGATAAAGTGGACTCATTCAATTATCTTAAACTCTGGATTGACCCTGAAGTTTCATTTATGCCCTATTGACTTTATTATAAAAAACTCATGGCTGTCTCTCATTATATTGCTCAATTAACTGTTTTACTACTCTAATTAGAAAAATAATTATTTCTCAGTTGATGTAACCCCTCATTGATTATGCTGACATTATATATCAAAACACCTCTAACACCTACCTCAGGCCCCTTAATGTTGTATTTAACTCTTTCTGTAGATTTTTTTTTTTGCTGTTGTTGTCCATACAGAACTCATCATTGTTTCCTGTACCTTAAGTGGCTGCAGCCTGAAATTGGTGGCAGATAGAGCTCCTTTTGACTGGAATAATCTCCCCCTTTCTCTAAGATCAATTTCCTCTTCTATTTCAGGATGTCTTTTTTTTCTATTTCAAAACAACCTGTTAATGTTTTTAATTTGTGTGTACTATTTTTTATTTGTGCTACAAACTGTCAAATATACCTTCTGAATTGCTGCTCAATTGCTGTTTATGTTGATGTATGAACTAAGACTATTATGATTCTGGGTTATTTCTTCCTGCTTAATATCTGATGGCTGTTGGAGTGGATGAGAGAGGGTGAGCAAGTTGCCTGTATATATGTATTTGTATTATATTGTACATTGTATGTTGTCTGTGTATGTTGTATAATTTCGTATCTGTTTATAGACACCCTTGAAAATAAGACTGCTAAATCTCAAGGGGCTATCCTTCACTAAATTTGAACTACTAATGTATGTAGTGGATAACAAAGTCAGTGCTTTCTTAGTTTAAACAAACTACCAGATGCTGTTTTTGTGACACTAAGACACAGACTACTCTTTTTTTATTCTTTAATTGGAAAGAATTCTCGGTCTCAACAAAAATATATTGAAATATGCATTTTCATTAAACAGTGCATTTCAACAAGTTCTGTGAACAGCTTTTCTTTCAGTGGCTTTTATTTCAATGGTACTTTGGAACTTTGCCCTCTGATGACAGCAAGGAGACAAACATTCACATTATTTATAAATTTATGTAATTTGAAGAGTCATACCCACTTCAAAATACATTTACAAAGTCAAAATATATTTACTACAACAATACTTCAATATTTAAAAAAGAAAATGCTAGAATGGGAGAAAATAGATTAATTAGAAAATACTTTAATTTGCACTAGACTTATCAACTGAAAGTAGGTATGATATATGTTTTTCAGTCTTTGCACATTAAGGGTAAAAAAAAAAAGAATTTCAACATTTACATTTCTAACACCACCCATCAGTGTAAAATGATTATCAGTAGCAATATTATTCAAATCAATATTTTATCAAATACTCCACTTCATGGTGAAGTTTTTGCTACTCACACCTTACAAGCTCACAGCTGACTGGAAAACTGATTTCATATTTTGTTCATTCATGTTTTTGGGAAGTAAATTCAAATGGAGCAGGCACTCATGTTTATATAAATGAAGATCTTTTCCTGGCACACAACGTGGAACATATTCTCCTTGAGTTTTACACAATTTTTACTTCAGTATCAAAAGTTCTGCCAAACATACACACAGCAATGTCCTACATAACTGACTTATTCCATGACACTAGCAAGCTAAGCAGTGTGCCATTATTAATTAAGCAGCAGCGGAAGTTGGACACATCTTTAAAAACACAGTTAAAGTAGGACTGTACATAATAGTTCAAAGCTTCTTTTACACAGTTCACATTTGAATTCTTAATCACATTCAAATGTGTAGACTATTTTTGAATCGTAGGGCTTGTGTTGTGTGGGCAGGAATAGGTGGAGCGGATGGACAGATGCTCCTGCTGCTGCTGCTGCTGCTGCTGCTGCTAACTGCACCTGAGAGAGAGTTGGGGGCAGACAGGAGGTTCTTCACACTAAAGTCTGCTTTGAGCTGCAGCCATCTATTTGGCATAAGGAGATCTTAGTTTGTTTGTTTTGAACTTCAGGGATTAAACATGGATTTATCTTCACTTCAGAATGTCTGCAGCCACAAGCCAACGACTGCTAGTCTGCACTGAAATGAGTCTTCATTCACTGCTTATTGGTAGGGGAGTGAACTTTACTCAATAAAACATGTGCAGAGGAAAGGGGAAAAATACAAGACTAAAAGAAAATAATTAAAGAACTGGAGTCTGGTGGTGCTGAGTTCAGTCAACGGCTGAACTGAAATAAAACTATCCTCAGTGTATGCAGCTGCTTGCTAGCTCATGGCTTTATGTTGTATATTGTATTCTGCCGTGCTACAGCTCAACACAGTGAGAAACACAAGGGAAAAGTTACTGTTTTGGGTTTTTTTTTCAAAAGTAAAACATTTGTAGATATTGAATGCTTTGAATGTAAAAAAAAGTGACATTCGGTACAGTCCTTAATTTAAATGCATTCTTTTCTGTCATTTGCTGATGCTCAGAAATTTGCAAGTTTGTAATTCAGGTTACAGACAAATCT
This sequence comes from Naso minor, assembly GCA_029874875.1. Classification (NCBI taxonomy): domain Eukaryota; kingdom Metazoa; phylum Chordata; class Actinopteri; order Acanthuriformes; family Acanthuridae; genus Naso; species Naso minor. Next base: position 9,706 of record JAQFJB010026586.1, read on the forward strand.
TCCAATCTTCTTATTTTCTTGAGACAAAGCAAACCTGTGATTATTAAAACAAAGGATAACAACAATGTGTAGTCACTGAGACAGTTAATGCACAAAACACTTGTTTGTTGAATTGGAAATTGACATTGAGGATGAGTGCGGTACAAACCTGAGGCATGGTGAAGCTCACAACTTAAAAATCTGGCTCTGCACAGAGAAAAAAAAAGAAAAAAAAGGAAGTTGAGTACCTGTTTTTTTCTCTCACCTCACATCTAAGACTGTTAGTTGCAGTAAATGTGACACAGTTAAAGTAGCCTAATGTAAGTATAACACCTGTTATGTTACCTGACAGTAGGTTGACGATGTCTCGGTCTCAGTCACTGCATCTTAATTACCAGTTGACTGTAAATGACTCTAAATTATTTTTCAGGGCTGCAGCAATCAATTATTTTAGTAATTGAGTATTCTATCAATTATTCTGGTGATTAATCAAGTAATCGGATAAGAAGCATTGCGCGTGTTGCCTTACATTACTCTATTTAAGCTGTATAGTGATAAACATATGAGAAAACAAGACAAGTCTCTCAAATGTATTTTGTTTTCTTAAAAAAAATTACATCAACAGCAATATCTTTCTGTACTGCAGCTTTCTCTGACTGTAATTTACCAAAATAGAGTATAATATTGTTTTTGATATTTATCACGAGGCAAAAATAAGTTTAAGTTCAATAAGACTGGCTGTGCTTTCATTTGCTACATTGTAGGGATGCCCTGCACTTGCTGACCCTACTCACTGTGATTAAAATATATTACCTGTTGTATTGGATAGGTGCATTTTATTTTGGGCTTTAACAAACTGACTGCAGCATTTCTTTTTTATGAGTTGTTATTTTAGGAGCAAACTAACTCAGATAACTTACAATACCTCATCAGGAAGCCACCACATTGATATATGTTTTCAACTAGTTTTACTATTTTAGCCATAATTAGCCTGCATTCTTTTTAGCCTTTAATCCCACTGAGCAGTCATATTATCTTAATTGCTGTTGCTGACGCTAACGGGACTATGACGAGTCGTCCACTGTGGATGCACAGATTGGATGTTCTCTGTTGAGGTGCTGCAGCTTTAACAAAGTGTTGTCATGGCAACGTTGAGCAAATTCCATTTCATAAAAGCCACACTATTCTGGGGGGGGGGGTAGTAAAGTTGGAGGCAGTTAAAGGGAGTTGAGAGCAAACCAGAGAGTGAAGAGAGAGTTTAGAGGATGCAAGTTCCATATCAACCCATGCGGGGCGCAAATCGTCAACTGTGTTGTTTTCACCTGTAGTATTAGCCTATAAGTGTGATTACTATATTTAAACAAACATATATATATATATATATATGTGTGTGTGTGTGTGTGTATATATATATACACACATTTATATACACATAATAATATAGATAGATAGATAGATAGATAGATAGATGGATAGATAGATAAATAGACATAGATGGACTACCTTCAAACTTACACATTTACTCAAACACTGAAACACTCAACTTTTTTTCCCTTCTAAAAATACGTTCACACTCGCCGCATACTCGACAAAGATTTCTAATTCCACCGGAGGAAGGCAGGCGAAACTCTTTTGTCCACTGTTGCCACGGTGAATCATTGTATCAGTCCTCCATTAATGGCAGCTTTTTATAGTCGTGGTGCATGGGCACAACTCGAAGAAAACTCACGCAAGAGTTAACTGAACTAATCCAAATTAGCTCTTCTGGAATTGAAAACTCAAGAGTTTCAAAACTGAAGGTAAATCAACTCCGGGTTCAGGCTTAGACTCAGAGTTTATCGAACTTCCTATGTGAAACGGACCCCTGTTCAGTAAAATATATCTCAGGTTATAATAACTGTCATTAGCAGTAACTCTAAATTACTGTGTTATTGCAGCAATGAAACAATTACTAGTAGTAAAAATATTAACCTATTTGGTGAGACAAAATGAGAAAAAGATTAATAATGGTCATAGATTAAGTGAATGATGCAGTATATTAATGTATAAAAAATAATCTATATTTACCTATAAATGTGAGACATAAACAGTATTATGAAAGTTATAGACTTTGTCAAATCTTTAGTGATTTGTTTCTTCTTGTTTTTCTTTTATTGATAAGTTGTAAACTTCGAAACACAGTAATGTAGTTACAGAGTGGAGGTAATGAATGTCGGGCTAATGAATCATAAAGATGGCTGACAGGCAGTCACTTACCCCAGAGGTATAACTTGGACCTTCCCAGGTGAGTCACTCTGCATTCAAACCTCTCTCCTTTGCCAGGAATGAAGGGCACATGTTTGGTCAGGTGGTAGTGCCAGTTCTCCTCAAAGGTCAGGTCAGTCTGTTTGGTGCTGGGAATCACCTCATTATTTCTCAGCAGCTCAATTTCGATTTCTGGTGGGTAGAAGCTGCTCACATGACAGATGAAGGTGTTGGCTTTCCCAACCTCTCCTGGCATGCGGCTGTACACCTGAACCTTGGGTGCTCCTATTGAGAAACAAAACATAGTTCATACATGAACAAAGGTAATTTGAAATTAAAATAAAAATAATTTGGAATTAAAATGAAAATTTGATACTATTAGCAAAAACCAATTAGGCTAAGAGATAATTCACTGAAATGTTTTATTCTTTAAATTATGGTCTTTACCCCTTTCACTGGTAAAGTGCAATGGTGTGGTGTAAAACTTATTATTAATCAGACTGATTATACAAAATAGTTAACAACTTCTGTGGTGGGCTAATAATTGGACTTTGATCCCGTGTCACATGTAAACGATCATAAGGGCTTATTTTTTTTAGCGACGTCACAGCGCGTTCGAAGACGTTCGCTCAACGTTCTATCTCAACTAGCGTTTTAAACATGAACTGCCTTTCTCTATGTCTTCAATTCTAAGGAAACTCTTTTCCCGTCTATTCCTACAATTTTTCTGTGAATACATCGTTATAATGCACGACAATTATGTTAGAAGATCGCAGGCTCCTCGTCATATCAGGGCCTTCCTGTAATTCCTGTAACAAACAACGCCATTTGTAAATACGTAGACGGCTGACACAAGAAGACAGTTGAAAACTTACGTTCTTTAGCCGCTGAAAAGGCCGACACGCAGAGCAGACCGATCAGAACTGTAAAGGAAAACTGTGTCGTCGCCATCTTTGGTCGGTATCTGGACACTGGAGATGTTTTTTTTTTAATATTTATCCAGGCGGGAGAGCCAACAGAACACAGGAGACGGATCCTTCTCTGTTCAAAACGAAAGTAAAATTGTCCTTCCTCCGACAGAGCCCTGCGTAATATGCCACACACAACAGGCAGAACAGCCGTGACCCCGCCCCGAGAAACCTCGAAGGAGCGAGTTCAGGCGAACTTTGGTCAAAATACAAAATACAACGACGTGGAATAGGCTAGTAATGATATTCTCTCAGGCTGCAAACATAACACCATGTTTTTAGAGACTGACTGCAAAATAATATCACACTCGCTGCTCATCCGTTCAGTTCGGGTTTTCAGGTTCTCAGAGGAAACAGAATTCCCACTTCAAGGAGGCTAAGAAATTTGTTACATCGTTTTCGATTGTTCCAATGTATTAACTTCCCATGGCCGTTTAATCACTATCAGTGTATCCGATACAGCTGTGGATATTTTGTGTTTATCACCAAAGCACCAAAAAGTAGAAAGGAAGAGAGCAGTTAGGACGTTTATCCCCAAACGACATGGTCACAGATCCTTACCTAGTAGGTTATCATTTTGGAACGGGGGCAGTGGAATTAAAATGCTAGAGTTTATGAGACACAATTGTAAAAAAGATTCAAATTTCCAAGTGAATATTTTTTGGATGGATCGCTGATGACGGCTGCACCTCCTCCCCTGACTTATTAGGCTACTACTCATTATTAGTTAAAAGTTATTATTATTAGTAGTAGTAGCCTAGTAGTAGGCTAGTAGCCTAGTACTGGTAGTAAAATAGCCTACTTAAGATACATATAGCTTGCATATTAATGTATCATTACTATTCCCTGCTTACATTTTTAGTATTATAGCTTTGGTGTTACTATGGCCTATGTTATTTTGGTGCTATTGCTGTTTTTCAGACCTAGGCGCTGTAAGTAGCATTTTAGCCCCAGTTACAGAACAGTTCCTACTGTAGGTGTACATAGAGGACAAATTAGTACAGTGCAGTGTATGCACTGGATTAGTTAGGCTATGTGTTTTTGGGCATAAGAGATCAAACTCTCATTTCGTTTTGCAACACTG
>JAQFJB010027127.1:0-13959 GCA_029874875.1 Naso minor
ATGTTACCCTGCTGAAGTTCACAATGAAAGTCTTAACCGACTATTCCTGCTGTCATTTGTGCTGCAATTTTGTCCACCACACACCTGTGACACTCTAAAACCGAAACACCACCAAAAATGTCTAAATATTTTTTTTAAAAATGACGTGCACATGCATGTAATAATAACTGTGTAACTCATCTCCCTCTGTTTTAGGCCATGAACTTATCAACCAAACCTTGTATCTTCTTTAGGTAACAAAACAAGAGATTAAAGATAATGTGTGCTTGCTTGCAGCAGGACCCCCAATACAAAAACTATACAGGAGAAAATGGTTGACTGTGTTTGAGTCTTGTTTAAAAAAAAAAACTATACACACATCAAGCACTAAAATCTTTCAAATCAATGTGGATAAAATCATATAAAAATATGCATTCACTTTTGATGTGCACTTCGAGGGGAGGCTTTCTCCCTGAAATCGACTGTTGTTTTTTTTTAAATCGTTGCCTTAGTGCTCGCTGTGAACAGTTAACACCCTCTTGAGTACTACACACTTGACTCTTTTATGTGATTGGATGATTGAGTGGTTGAAGGTTAACAGTGTTGGCGCCTGCACTTGCAGTTGTCAGTCACGTTACAGCGGGCTTGTTTCAAGGGGCCAGTCTAACCCTGTGTAACATACCTTCCCATGCACAAACCAGAAACAGTATCTCACATTAGTATGTAGAAGTTGAAAGGTCTGTCACCAGGTCTGCTGAAGACGTTACTCATATTTTCAACATTCTAATTTTAAGTGAAGGTTTTCACCTCAGCGGAGCAGTAAGGCTCTTATTTCTTGTCTGTGAAGCTGTAAACAGCTGAAAGCTGCTGTGATACTGCAGCAGAGGAGGAAAAAGTTTCCTTATCAGAGCCGCCGGAAGGCTCAGCTCTGCAACCCAAACCCTGTTTTTCTGAATTAAATGTAAATTACTGAACACACATAAACACTCAGGAGGCCCACTTTAAAGCTGCTCTGTTAAAAATATTCGGAAAATTTTGAACCATAAGTGTCTGTATAATGTATTGAAGTGGAGGCTGTGGCTGCAACACACGGTCATATTCATAAAAACGGGGAGAAATCCTCTGAATTTACATGTTTTTATGTACTTTGCATTAACTAAAATAAGTGTTAAACCTGGATAAAGTGACAAAAATGCTAAATTAAATCAAGCCTGTATTACTGAACTCAGAGAATTAACATCTAAGGCCACACGAGAGCAGCTCTACTAAAAACGGAAAAATTAAGTCTTTAAAAAAATCTGTTTACATGAACAACTGAAAATGCTGCAGTATGCATGCCAGGCTGATAGTCAGCGGTGTAACTTTGTAATGACATACCATTGGAGCTGCTTAAAGTTGTTAACTTCCTGTTGCTGCTGAGCCCTAAGCAGCCAAAAATTAAAGATTGACTTCAAAAATTACCAACACTCAAATTAGCTTCATTAGACTGTCGTCATATTTCAACTTGCTTTGAGTGCACTGTGGAGTATTTATTGAAGTTTGGTAGCAGCTACTTTGGAACGCATTGATGTGCGCTAGTGCCACCGCTCGCATTAGCATCAGTATAGTCACTGCTGTCACAGGCTTTCCATTTTGCCAGTTTACACAGCCGGAAAGAAGGCTGTGGTTTTAAAAGATAACACTCTGGAATGCGGTTCCAAAAGTTTGCGGTTTCAGGGGTGCCAGCCATCCAAAGGGGGTCTAACTTTGTAGCTTATACTGTTTTAAGCCTCTCTGAGCCTCTTTTTTCTGTTTTGTCAGAGAGCCTCACTGCTTTCAGACAACTTTACGAAGTAGAAACCTTCCAACTGGCTTGTAACAATTTCTTGAGGTATAACTTTATTAACCAAATTCCATCTGGGTTTTAAGTGGTATTAACATGTGTTTTGGTTTTGGCTTGACTTTTGGTACATGTGTCCTTAAAGACTCAGTGATACCAAACCTGGAAACTTTGCTCGATGACAAACTTCAGGATACAAAGTCACTGCGCCTAGCTGCTGTTTGCAAAAAAAAATAGTTCTAGTATGTAACACAAATGATCCTTTGTTTAATTCTTTCTGTGCACAAATTAGATACAATGAGTTAGTTGTTGAGTTTCAGATGTGTTTAAAAGAATCTCTCTTTTTTTTTCCATTTTAAACACCACAAGATCACATTCCCATGTAGCAATGCTACATGTTCCCTTCACAGGCTTGGAAAGAAAGCAGAAATGTTTATTATTACATTTTGAACTAATCTTTAAATGTTGAATTGATCGTTAAGACAGGACCAAATAATTTAAATAATAGACTGAATTTAGGGCCAAAAGTCTCAAAAAATTCTGACAGATTTCCCCATTCGGTTGCACAGAACAAACAGAAGCGGTTACACTCTTTATGTGAGTATGAAAGAGATGACACAGTTGTGGACGTCTTGTTAATGTAATCAGAGTAGAATAAATGTGAAGTGTGCTGTCTGCCGGTGATTAAGAGCTGCCCTCACCACATTTTCATTCTTCGCATTTGGGAACAATCGGCCAGCTGGGTCCCTTGGACTGCTTTCACTAAACCTCATGTTGTGTCTATACGGAGTGGTGGCCCCGCCCCCTTCCTTCCCTCCCTCTGCGCCCTCAACGAGACACTGATGTGTCTGAGGCGAGGTGTGCCGCAGTGATTCATTAGTTCATTAAGGCGTCTTGTGGCCATGGCAACAATCTTTCCAAGGGGTCAATGGTAGCATGACAGTCCCCTTCAGGGCAAAGCCTGTCACAAGATCTGAGCAATGGCAGGAGGTACAATCAGTCACCCCTCCCCCAAAACAGCCAGAGGTCCCATAACCCATTTATGCCCCCTTCGAAAGCACACACAAATGTGCACATACACACACCTCCACAACACACAACCCTCCACCTGTAATCTAATCAGATGTTCTGCGTAATGTTTGTAATGTTTCTGGTTCCGTGAGCCTGCAGTCAAACAGATTTCACCACAGTTAAAGAGAGACAAGGCTCGTTGTTTTATGTTCTATGCCCCTTTGCAGAGACTCTGAGTGAATGCTCAGTTTATTCAGTTCTGCCGTGAGTTTGTGCTGTTCACAGATTCACTCTGTTACTTTAATTGAGGTGAAGAAGTTGAAGTTTTTAAAATGAAATTGTGTTTTCACCTCAGATCATATATTTCATATTTAGTAAAACCAAAAGTACTTTTGTTCCCTGATGCACACCTATAAGTTGCCAATGTTTCTTTTGTATTCAGACTTTTTTAAGAATTGTGCTAATGCAATGCAGTGTCGAGGCCTTTTAAAGGACTTTTTGCTGCACTGTAAACATTGCTGATACTTCTGCAGGACACAGAGGATTTTCACTGTCCCATCTGCAGTTTTACAGACATCTCTTTAGTAATAAAGTCTATTTGAATTTACCCGGGCAGGCTGCTTGTACTGACCAGTTCCCCTCCTGCTGATTTCACTGATTTTAGTTCATCAAGGCAACCAATGTGCTGTAGAAGTTGGTCGATTAATGTTGAATACATCCAACTCTAGCTTGACCATGATTTAGTATCCACAACAGGAGATCGCTCTTGATTTCACCTTTGCTTCTCCAGCAGTGCAATGCATGTCGTGCTCTTCGCTCTCTGATGGCTATTGTGATGGCCGGAAGCTTTCATCCATAAAATTCCAAAGTAGTTAGATTTTTTTTAATGTGGTACTGCAGTTGAGCAGTTTGAAATTCATGGAGCTACAACTCAAACTGGACCGATGAAAACCATTTCTGTGAGTGTTCAAATCCATTTTCAGTGTGAATACTCAACCTGGTGTGAAAGGAAATGTCACTGACCCTCCAGTCCATCACCAGTGTCACATGTTATCTCCTGTGAACAAACATGTTGAAACATCTAAATTCCAGTTAGACTTTGAAAAAATGGCACCAAAACAACTTGCTTAGGTGAGAAAGAGATTTTGGTTTGGCAGATTTGACATGATGACTCCTTCAAAAAACATTTACTAGACTTGTGTGTGATGGACCACTTGATCCCAACTTCCACCCTTAATTGGACTTCCTCACCCTTTACTTTACATTCCTGTGTTGCTCTTGTTGTTATCGCCCCCTGTTGGTACTTCACCTTCAAACACGCACATGTACTTCACACGCCCGGGCGAGTAACAAGGTGACACTGACATGCTTTCCTCCAGTGGATCGGTGGGTGTATTTTTAGTTTTGGCGTGAGACTCTGCTGGAATTTCCGCTCAGTTAATACACACAAGAATGTGTCCAGTGTTGTTGTTTCTGGCAGAATGATCCTCCTGTTCCCATTAGGACGCTTGTTAGCGTGATAGCTGTAATTTTCTTTAAGACACTACTGACCAAACTCTCTTTTTCCTTGATCAACGTAACCAAGTTATTAAAATCCATTCCTCAGATTGGGAGCGCACCCTTGAAGCCTCACAGCATTTTTTGGTGAATGCTGTCCTTTCTTCCCTCCCCGTCCTCTGTCTGTTCAAACCGCTGGTCCTTGACTCCGTCTGGCACCCCTGTGGAGAAACACTCTGCCCCCAATCTGTGTGAGCAGAGGAGCCAGTGTGTGGGCTCACTTCAGGCTACAGAGACGAGGATGATGATGGTGATGAGCTGGAGTCCAATGTCCTGACGACTTCAAAGATTTTTTCATGCCAGTGGATGATGACCACCATGTCAGCCTGCACACAAACAAAACTTTGATTTTTCTGCACAGTAGCAGAGCTCATAAGAAAGAACAAAAGCTATTTTGACTGTCTGCATTATTTAAAGATATTAAATGAAGGTAATAATGTTACAAAGGCATTTAATTTTGCACATAAAGGTCAGTCAGAAAGGCTGTATGACAGAAACACTATCAAATTGTACCATAGCGCCTTCGGGATTCACTGGTTTTGAAGATTCAACAACTAAACAGCTTTCATAATGATAGTCCTCGTTCATATCTCCTTTGTCTCCCAGGTAGAAAGAGACGATTAAGTGCAGAAACTTGTTTTCTGGTGGCATGTAAAATTATAATCCTGAAGATTTTGGTCTTGGTTGTATTGTTTCATTCTGCAGATCCAAGAATTCTGAGAGCTGCAAAGTCCCCTTGAGTATTTACTTTGTTTGAAACACGAAAGAAGTCCAGGCGAGCCAAACAAACTCACTTCATTTAATCAAATATGTAAATATTTGGCCCTGTATACCAACATACCACAGCGCAGCAAAAGGAGGCGGTTCGTCATCCAGCAGCTCGCTGCGTCTCATCGGTCTTGTTCCATCATTCAGTGCAGCGTTATAAACAGATCTGCTGTCAAAAAAATGCCACAATCAAGTATGTCTTCATTTTTTGATGAATGATTGCTGTCAGAACCCAGACTGACAGCAATCACATTTAGAGGAAGGACTCCATCACACAATGAAAGCAGGATGAAAACCAGCGACAGTGATGTCATTACAGAATGTGAATATTTGGACTGTAAATAGTATCTGAAACTGGGTTTGATTTCATGAAAATCTTAATGATTAGAACTTACAAAATATTTTTCAGATATTACAACAATTCATTATATATATGGTGAAAGGTTGAGTCTCCATGTGTGACAGTGTCAACATCACTAACATTTTATGTAAAAAATGCAATTTTTGAAATAAATATAAGACAAAGTATATCAAGGAATCAAGTAAAATCTATTCTCTATGTTGCTGTGCAAAACCAAATTCTGATTTAGCTAATGTCTGCTGCTACATAGGTGGAACATGTTGCTGCTGATGGCGTCATATATGGCTCCTGCAGTGCATTTTTTAAATTTGCATCTGTGGGAATGTTAACAACAACAATCAAATCTCTGATGAATTCTCTGCGAAGATAAAACGGCCAACATCTCAGCATCAGAAACTTGGCATGAACCCCGTCCATCCACCTTGACTGCACCTGAGCACCAGGCATTATTCAAATACTCACCGAGTCCCTCCACTTCTCCACCTTAACAGAGTTTTGTGTCTTGTCTCTGAATAAGGTTCTTCCATCTAGTGCAATAGCTTCATCCGGAGGGATTACCCACATTTCAATGAAGAGTTGTGTCTCCATCTTATTTTCCTGGGATAGTACGTTTGACAGACGAAAGCTTGGCAAAGGGACGTCTTTAGGTCCATCTCTGATGCCACTTATATATTGACCACCTGTATATGCTGACATCTTATTAAACTCTTCATAACCACGTAATGCTCACTAGTTCCCTTCATCCTCCCAGTGTTGTAGCACTCGAGATTGGTCTCAAGACCACTTTTTGAAGGTCTTGGTCTTGTCTCGGAATCAAAAGCGTTTTGACTCGGCCTTGTCTCAGTCTCGGATACAGCACTCAGGATTTTTAATCAAGACTGGTCAAGACCACAATGACTGTAATTGGATGTAACACTTTCTTCTGTAAATGCAGCCAATAACGCAAGTCATCTGTAGTTTGATTTTCTTGATTGGTCTCAGTTTGGCTCCCTCAGTCACAGAGAAATCATACGCAAAACAACATACAAGAGAAAACACTCATCAGAGTGCTTACTGAAACGGCTGGGACGACATTAAACTTCTATTGCCTCCTCGAAATCAGAGGAAATTTTTTAATGGTCTTGGTCCTGTCTTGGTCTCGGCACACTCTGGTCTCAGTCAAGTCTTGGTCACTCCTTTAACTCTTAAACTATGAAAAAAAAATCATGACATGATCAAGTTCTTATATGGAAATATGTGAGCTGAAAACAAAATGAATAAAAGCACCATTAGCTGTCTTTCTCTGATGAGATAATGAAGTTACAGTAAGGATGTAATGGGCTTTAAAGCTGATTAGCAAACACGGCTCGTGCATTCAGTCACTGTGACAGCAGCTTCACTTTGCTTCATAACAAAGCTGATGCTCATCATGTTTGTTCCTCATGTGATCAGAGTATTATCTTCTCAAACAAGCAAGAATTAAAGGTTTATATCCAGACGAGATTTAATGTCTTTATTTCCAGCAGTGTGGACTCTCGTGCTGGTCTCCTGTCTAGCCTTCAACAAAAAGGCCATCAGCTCATTCTGAGCTCTGCTGCCAGAGTTCGAATGAGAACCACATTCCTGTTCATTTTAAATCTTTACACCGGCCTCCAGTCACTGAAAGGACAAAATTTAAAGTGCTGCTGCTGGTTAATAAATCACTCAGAAATCTTGGACCAAAAACAGTCCCGATTTCCTTGAAGAATTTGTGCCATATTGAAAAAGAGGACTTGCCGTATATCATGCTATTCAAGATACTCTGAGTCTGAGTCAGTGTTTTATGACGATGGTGACAGAGTTGTTTACATCTCAATCTTTTCAGTCCAAAGGAGGATCTGGATATCTTTCAACATGGGTCCTGTTTTTAAATATTTTGGTGTTCTAAAGACACGTACTTGCCCAGTAGATCACCTCAGGGGGGCGCAGCGACGTGGCTGCAACATAAACCACCAGGGCAACTGTGACAGTGTCCACTAAAACTGCTCTTTGCCATTCACAGGCTGCAGTTTTTATTTTTAGTGTCTGACAACATGATCGAACATTTGTTAAAGAGTAAAATCCTATTTTGCTCAACTAGAAATCTTGTGAGATTTGTCAAAGTCCCACGAGACTTGCATTTCCAGGATAACAAAAAGGATGTAAACATGTAAGAATACGGCTAGGTACTAAAAATATTGGAGTTCTTTGAAAGGGACATAGCAGCAAAGATTTGGCCTCCTGACAGGTTGAGTATCAGGTTGCATATTATGTGATTTGTTTTAAAAATACGTGCAGGTACACCACACAAAGCTGACCTGCTGCTGTATCAGTAAAAACAAGAATTTCATCTGGTCTGTGAAGGAGTTACCTCATAAAAAAGTGAATATCGTGCCTCCTGTCAGGTCTGATTACATGTACACCACATTCAGTCTCAGTTTGACACCATTGTTCCTCCTCCCTCCTCGTCTTTCTCACTTTCAAGCAACAGGACCAAAGATGGCTGGAATAAAGAGCAAGAAGGAGCAGGACAAATGCGAGGGGCAGGGATCCAACAAAGAGGCACAGCTGATTTAAAAATAAAGTAGAAGAAAGATTTGGCAGAGGGGAGTCGTCTTTTTTTCTGCCTCTTCTCTCCATTACAGGGGAAAGAAGGATTTCAGACGGGCTTTGGGATTTCTGCCCACTTCAAAGACTTTTTCACACGAGCTTCTGACTTTCTTTCCACTCGTACAGAAAACAGACTTCAGCTCTAAAGGCCAGTGATGTTTGTGTGGCCCGGCCCTCACATCTGTGAGCCAAGAGTTAAAAAGGCAAAGATAGAGTTTGACTGCAGCCCCAAGTCACTTGAAAGTCAATGCTGCTGCTGTTTGAGGACATTAAAATATTTTCTGTCCCGGTCAAATTACTCCAAAGAGCATAAAATAATGACTTCACAAATATGACGTCATTTCATATTTTATTTGCTGCATATTTTAGTTGTAATGTTTGCAATTTTTTAACATGGTTGCATGAATTTGACATGAACATATTGGTGCCTCACCTACTTCTGCACTTATGCTTCCAAAAGTAAAACTAATAATAAAGATACTGGGGCAAGTACCACTACTGCTACTGTGTATGCTACTAAAAATGACTGTAGCTGTACAGTGTTTTTAAAATAGTGTTAGCCGGTTCTGTATGGGGAAGGAGGACATGTGAGAGTAAAAAATACATCAGAGGTTGCAGATTGTTTCAAAGGTTTAAACTATTTATAAGAAGTTGGGTAAGAAAAGGGGTTTTAAGAAGAAAGTGACTTCATGCTTAAACATTCTTGTGATCTGTCATAAACTTTGGGGGCTCTGACTGAAAAAGTCCAGGCAGAGCTAAGGGAGTGCCTGGCTGTTTTGTCAGGGCATCTGCACAAAGCGGGGGTGTGATCTGGAGGGAGTAGCATGAACCTCTGGCATGTTACGCTCTTAAAGCTTCCCTCTTGTGGCAGGTGAAGAAGAGAAGTGGCCGACTGCGCCATCTGTCACGGATGAAGCACATGCCTGTCCACGCCCAGCCCAGGACAACAGCACAGTGAGCAGTGAAATGACTGGGGAGCTCCCTGCTGCAGGGGGAATTGAACGCTTAAAATGGAAGAGAAAATAAGGCGAAAGAGGCAAAATATTAGCTGAGGAATGAGCCAAGATTTAGGAACAGCAAATCTTCCTTCACAAGACTGCAGATCTGTAGATCTCACACTTTTGTTGATTTAAAGGATCATTCCAGTCCATTTTTGACTTCACACCATTAGCAGAGATCGTTCCTATCTTCTACAGATGATGTTGCTAAAATCTGACAATGTCAATACTTTAGTAGATCTCAGACTGCATTAATCAAAACCCACTTACTGCCATTCATGTTGAAACAGGGTATAGAAACACTACAGGACATGTGAAAGTTGCTAGGTATCGGTAATTCACCCTTCTAAAGAGAACGTCTGCATTTATTTGGTCAAAAATGGTTAGGCAAGCTGGCCCAATGTGGGCTGCAGCGGCTCAGAGCTAACCCTCCACTCTCCCCTCGCAATTTCGTTGTACAATTCATTGTATAATGACATTAAAGTTGCTTCACCTTTTCCTTTAAAAATTGCTGAGCGAGAGAGAGAGAGAGAGTGGAGTCAGGAGTTGTTGGGATGAAAGTTATTACGCCTGGAAAATTAGTTCCTTACAAGTGCTGCCTTCCTAGATTTTGACGCAGACATTCTTTTTAACCAACGTTGTCACATTTTCAAGTGCTTTCTGCAACGTTTTTATAACATAGACAAACTGTAAAAAAAACACCATATCTCGTATTTTTGGAACCTATGTGGCCGATATTGACAAAAAACAAAGACATGTAATAACACTGGTATGGTCTTTTAAGGAGGCATTAGTGTACAATAGTGTGACTTTGGTAAAGAGCTGCAAAGTTAGCAGAGAGAGGAGATTGAGGTGGATGGTTGGGATCAAAAACGGCGACATTTTGGCACAAAAACCATTCTTTCACTCAGTGGTGGTGCCTGATGGTAGCAAAACCCCAACCTAAAAAAACTGCTTTAAAACTGTCACACCTGTTAGGTTCAGTTCGAGGTTACTCTCCCAGTCACTTTTAAACATTGCTGCTTTAAATAAATTACAACTGTCCATAATGAAATTCAATACCCCAAAAATATATTACATAAACTGTCAGAATATCTCTGTAACTTTTAATAAAAACCTTGCGCGGTGTCAGATTTTGTGCTTCTAACTGGGGCATGCTTCAGGCTGAGGTGAGGAGAGAGGTGAGCTGTTGGTTTTAACAAAGGAGACAACAGAGAAAAAGTTGGAAAAACCCTGTTTTAGAAGCAGCCTGGTCAGAGTCTCATGTCTCCTGCGCGGGGATAGGTTTCATGTCAGACGGTTTTCCTCAGAGTGGAGAGAAAACTTGGCTCAAATCCAAGTCAAATATTCCTGATATGAAGTGAAAGATACACTTTTACACATGTGAGCAGCTGCTGACGTCCAGTTTTCACCATGGCGCTCTGTTTAGGTGCATTTGTATTGACAAGGACTGAGTTTTGATTCATGTTGTTATTTACTGAAGGCCTTTAACAACATTTTAATAGTGAATGACAATCATAATTTTATTTTTAAACCGTTCTCTGATTTGTGTTTTTTCCTTCTGAAGAAGAGGAAACTTTCTTCTCTACAGGCCTCAAAAATCCACTGAAATAAAAAATCCCAGAAGGCTGCAGTTCACATTAAGGTCATATTTACCTTTGAGTAGAGTTTGCTTCATTTTTCAGGGTTTGCAAGCCACAGAGGTTGAGAACCATCAATCTTAGACAGACATTTTATTTATATTACAGATTTATATTTTATTTTGTGTCATTTTAACTCAACGTCACTGTGATGAAAAACATTTTCAACGGAGCATTTTCCTGACAAACCATGAAAACTTTTTTAAATCCATGTCAAAATTTCCACAATCAAGATTTTTAAAATGCATTAATCACAGCTGTCTTCAGTGTAATTCAGTGTCAAGTGATGCTTATCACTGTTATGGTTCCATTTAAGTTTTTCCATATGGATCCACATGCATGTTTTGCCCACTTAGTAAAGATAATCTGCAAATTCAGTTCGTAAAAGCTTGACGGATGCCGTTTAAAGTAGCAGGTAACAAATCCAGTTATCTGTTATCCAAACTCTATATTTATACAATTTATTCTCATGTGAAAAGTAGAATTTCTTTTTGTTTGTTTTCTGGGTGTTCAGTCAGGTGATGATTTATGTCTATAAGACAAAGTACTCCTGCTGTATTACTGCAAACAAGTCCATCAACATGTCACAGGTTCACAGCATGAGTCCCCACATGCAGGATGTCTGGAAGCAGCTTCAGTTGAACCTAAAGCAGTGATTTTGGTCTCCGTGTCTAATACCTGGGCTCCACAGCTGTGGGCTCGTGTATGACAGCTAGACAGCTGGGTGACAAACTACAGGAAGCTTTGCCGCCGCAGCTGTTAGCCAAGGTGAAGAAAACACCACAAGTCCGGTGTATCTAACCTTTGCTCAATCCTCACTCTGAACTCTATTGTTTGAGCGATGGCTGTTTATTTTAATGCATTTTAGTCTATTAATATAACGCTTTGTCCTGGTTACTTTTTAATAATAAGAACATGTGAGAGGGAGAGAGCTAAAACAGCCGGACATTTTCTAAAAAACAACATTTAAATGGTTTCGAAGGTGTTTTTTGAGCAATGTGATCAAAAATGGTTGCTGTGCTTTTTATTGGTGACTTTCTGATTTTCAACAAACTGGATCATTTCTGCGATGGCTGCGGTTGTTTGTGGTTTAAATGGTGGTTTATATTTAACTAGTTTGTAACATTTTTTTGTAAATAAAAAGCAAATTCATAGGTAATTTAATTTGAATTGTCCAGTAAGTGAGTTTTGTAGATACAAGTTGCTGTTCCTGTGTCAACATTTCAACTCACAAAAGTGACAACATGAGTATGCAAGCCCACTGTTTGGAGTCCTTATGCTAGGCTATGCTAAGAACCTGCTGGCAGTAGATATCGGAGTGGTTGTAGTAATGATTCAGTTTTTTTATTTTAAACTTCTTTTCCCACCTTTTCTCAGCATTCATTGTTTACGTCTCGTTGACTTGATTTAGTTTACTTGTTCATTTAAACCTTATTTAAAACCTGCACACCTGCGAGCTGCTCTTTCTCAATCACCACATGGGGCCGCAGCGTGTGCCTGATTAATTTATCTTCGAACATTACTATCCTTATTTTCTCAGGATAGATATTTGATTAATTTAACTTAATTATAGTTTGTTTTTGTTTCTTTCAGATTCATCAACCCATGTGTGTTTGCCCTCTTACTTAAAAGTGCAATTGTGTGAGTTTGGAGAAATAAACCTCTGTGTCGGGAAAAGTAAAACCTGATGCATTCTGGCAAATGCCCATGATGATGGCAAACTTTCCCTTTTGAACCTCCTCCTCTTTAAAAGTGGTGATAATTATGAATAGTAATTGATGAAGCAAATGTGTGTATTTCGAATAGGGCCTGACTGATATGGGATTTCTGGGCCTGATGCTGATATCAATAATTGGAAGTAAGAAAACTCTGATATCTGATATATATCGGCTGATATTGTACATATATAATATCCGCTGAATGCAGTTATCAAGTACTTGTGACAAAGACATGTAATGGAGGCAGAAGATCTCACATCTTAACAAACTTTATTCTTAATTTGAGTGCATTGAAGCGTAAACACGACACTTTTAGTCATTAAGTAATGAGCCGCAAAATATGCAGTTACACCATTTTAAATCACTAGTCCAAGCATTTTTCCAGCCTTAAAAACAGTTTTAATATCGTTGAATATTGGTGAACCATACGCCAATATGGATACATGTATGACAGCCCAATATTGGTCCATAAAATCGTTCGAGCTCCACCTTATAACATTCATGCCTGTGTACTTAACACGTGCCAATCAGCAAGTTCATATTGTCACAGATGTTTTAACATTTCACTGTGACAGGAGAGTGTTTCCACCTGCTCCACAACAGCCATGATTAAACCTCTACCTAAAAAGTCTGCAGTCTAAATGACAACCAGCACGTCCAGAGCAACGTTCCAGCCAGCCTGTCACCTCAGCAGTTTGCAGAGCAAACAGATCCACAGAGGACGCCAGTTCTAGCCCCACCCATCCACCCACCCACTCAGCCCTCATACACCTCAAAGGTAACAACATCTGCATCAGAATGCTGTTTGATTTCAGCTCAGCTTTCAACACAACCAAACTGATTTTAAAAAATGTAAAACTCTGCAAAAGGATGTTGGACCCCCACACAAACTGACCCCAGACAGTCCAGATTGGCGTCCACACCTCCTCCACTGCAGTGCTCCACACCCGAGCCTCCTGCTGTTCACTGTGTGCTACGAACCTGACACGCAAAGATTGTGAAGCATGCAGATGACATCACCATCATCAGCTGGATTTTTAACATTATGTCTTCATATCAGGAGGAAATGGAATTTTTTCCAAGTTGTGCACAGAGAATAAATTCAAGGAGCTGATTGTTGAATTTAGAAAAAAAGAGGCAAAAACACAGCTGGGGTGGGACACTTAGAAAATTTCATGTCATGATAATTGTGACCAAAGTAATTGCAATACACAATATTATTGCAATAATTGTTAAAAAAAAATATACATACCTATATTTTTTATGTTCTAAAAAAATGAATTTTTAAAAAATATATGTTGAAATATTAAGAGAACAATTGAAAAAAGAGATTGGCAATAAAACATACTGTAATAATTTTACCTCACAACCTTTATTGAGTCATGTTCATAGAGGAAACATCTTAATAAATAAAAATAAGAAATAAGGTAATTATAAATTATAAGATATCCCTTATAAAAAATAAAGAATAACTTAAAAAAATACTGTATTAGTAAGTCTA
>JAQFJB010027358.1:0-13954 GCA_029874875.1 Naso minor
TTGACCCGCCACCACCCCCCCTCATCGGAGGACAAATAACTTTATTCGATGTTACAATTTAAGAAAATTATTAATTTTATTATTATTATTATTATTATTATTATTAGTTGCTACACGGAGGCAACTGGATTTGCTGAAGTTCCTTGAAGACGTTTCTGAAGAACCTCTTGGCTGAGAGGTGAACTGTCTGAAAAAGTCAAGCAAGTCCAGCTGCCTCGGCGCAGCAATTAGGTATGTATAATAATTATTATCATTACTATGAATTAGATTGTTATTTTTAATTTATTTTATATTATTATTTAAATGCTGTATAGAAGCATCTGGACTTGCTTCAGTTTCTTTAAGAGTTTCACGTCTCATCTGAGAGGCTGCTTCGGTTCTGACTCACCGGTGGCGAGTGGCGGGCTGTAACCCTGTGTGAGCATCGACCCGACACAGTTGTTGACGTCACATGTGAGCTCTGAGTTTCACAGTCGGCAGGGTCACATGGGCGTTGTTGACCCACCCGTCCAACATGTGGGTTGTCAGGGTTACAACTGGACCCAGCTAACCCCAACAACCCACAAGATAGGCAGGTGAGTCAACGACTCGCATGCACCCTGACGACTCTGAAACTCAGATCTTGTGACCTCAGCGACTCTGTAGAGTTGATGGCCACACGGGGTTGAAAGCCTGCGACTTCCCACCAGTTAGAACTGAAGAAGCCTCTTGGATGAGACGTGACGCTTCTGTACCAAAGTCAAGCAAGTCCAGCTGCCTCGGTATAGCAATTAGGTATTCCATACACTAGATGACTGAGAATCTTCACCCAGTCATTATAATTATTATAATATTACATATTATGTAATATAATAATATAATTTACTTACTTTATTAAAGTAAGTAAATTATATTAGGAAAACTGTCACCCCAGGATAAGCCCAACTCACTCTGCGTTTTTTCTTCTTTTCTTTAGGCTGCTCCCCGCTCTCACCTCCCTCCTGTTCACCAGATTTCCCTGAAAGAAACAGGAAATGAAACGTTAGTCTTTAGTCTAGTTGTGAACCTGCACCCCTCCCTGCAGGAAAGAGTCCACAATCCTAATTTAAGCCTTCATCTTAGTGCAGGTGATCAGAAAACACAGCTGACATTAGTTCTTTACTCGCTTACTTACTCCCAGAGGCCAAAGAGACTTCTAGAAAATGTTTTGCCAGAGTGCAGAAATAAACTTTCTTACCTGCAGGTTGGACGGTGCGCTCCTCCTCGTGCGGCTTGGACTTGGCCTCGGTGACTCTCTCTCCTTCTTCTTTTTGCTCAGCTGTTTTTCCCTCCTTCTCCTCATCTTCCTCCTCCTCTTTTCCCCGCCTCTCCTCACTAACTCGGCTCTCTCTCCCTCTCTTCGGTGTTTCTTTCTCCTCCAGTTTTTCCAATTTCTCCAGCAGCTTCTTCCTTTTACTCTGTTGTCTCAGCACAATTTCATTTATAATGGGATGTTCCCCTGAAAGAAACAGAACATGAAAAGTTAGTCTTTGGTCAAGTTGTACTCCTGCACACCTCCAAGCAGCAAAGAGTCAACAGTACTCATTTGAACTCTCAGTGGAGGCTGATACACAAAACATGTTAGCGACGCCTTTTTCAGTTACTTTAATGTTCATCAGTGAACTTGACCACAAAGTAAAATCAAACTGAATAATTTAACATTAAAGAGAACAGGTAACTACAGAGTGTAAAGTATATGTTAGTAAAATGCTTCGTCAAAGTGCATAAATTGACTTACGACCAGACTGAATGAGGAGCTCCTTCCTGTAGGTCTTCGAGATGGCCTTTTTGATCTTCTTCTTCTGCCGCTCCCTGAACCACCTTATAATGTTTGAAATGACTCCATTCTGTGGAGTCAATTCACTTTCTGCAGCCTCTTGCTCCTCGATTTTTCCCTTCTCTTCATCTTCCTCACTTTTTACCTCACACTCCTCACTGCCTGTCTCCTTCTCACTCTCCTGACTCTCCGCCTCTTCCTCACTTTCACTCTCCTGACCGTCTCTCTGTGGCCTCACCTTAATTTTTAAGACCTTCATCTCACTCTCCTGACTGTCTCTTTCTTCCTCACCTTCACTCTTCAGACTGTCTCTTTCTTCCTCACCTTCACTCTTCAGACTGTCTCTTTCTTCCTCACCTTCACTCTCCTGACTGTCTCTTTCTTCCTCACCTTCACTCTCCTGACTGTCTCTCTGTGGCCTCACCTTAGTTATGAAGACCTTTATCTCAAACTCCTGACTGTCTCTTTCTTCCTCACCTTCACTCTCCTGACTGTCTCTTTCTTCCTCACCTTCACTCTCCTGACTGTCTCTTTCTTCCTCACCTTCACTCTTCTTACTGTCTTTCTCCTCTTCCTCTTTTACCTGCCTCTCCTCACTATCTTTGTCCTCTCTCACTCTTTTCTGTTTGTCTTTCTCCTCCAGTTTTTTCAGTTTCTCCAGCAGCTTCTCCCTTTTACTTTGCTGACGCAACACTGCATTTTTCTTTTTCATTGGATCTTCCCCTGACAGAAACAGCACATGAAAGGTTAGTCTTTGGTGAAGTTGTACTCCTGCACAACTCCTAGCAGCAAAGACTCAACAGGTTGTTACAGAATACATGTCAATGATGGATTTTTTGGGTCACAGTGTTATGATTTAAGCCACTTGATCCAAGTACATGCAAAAAAATAAATAAATCAAAGGTGGCACAGTGAGTTTAGGGTGTGAAGGATATGTTGATAAAATGCATTTTCAGAATACATTAAATTACTTACAGCCAAGTTGAATGTTGTTCTCCTTCTCATAGGTTTTGGAGATGGCTTTGGTGAGTCTCTTCCTCTGCCGACCTCTGGACCAGGTTTTCATCCGTGAAATGACTCCTTTTTTTGGAGTCATTTCACTTTCTGCCTCCTCTTGCTTCTCTGACTCTCTCTCCTCCTTCTCAAAACTCTCTCTCTCCTGTCTCTCTAGTTTTTCTTTCTCCTCTATCTTTGTGTTTTTTCTTTTTTCATCCTTGTTTCCCTTCTTCTTCTGTCTATCCATCTCTTCACTAACCTGACGCTCTCTGGCCTCCCTACCCTCTCTCTCCCTCTGCCTTCCTCTCTCCATCGTCTCCTGTCTCTCTATTCCCTCCCTTTCCTGTCTCTCTTTCTCCTGTCCCTCTACCACCCCCCCCTTACGTCTCTCTCTCTCCTGTCTTTCTTTTCTCCTCCTGTTCTCTCACAACACTTATCTGTTTCTCTCTCTTAATGCTCTACTGTTCTTCTCTATCAACTGTTCTGCTTGCTTTGTTTCTCTTCTGTCTCTGCACAATGTGTCTCTCTCAAGTACTCTGAAAAAAACAGAATCAATGGTAAAATTAAATATGATGCAGAGTGAATTTCAGGCTTCAGGCTTAACAATCATTTACATTTTTCTAATGTGACCGACCAAACAACAGCCAGGCGCGCCAACGAACCAGGAGCGCCAACGAACCAGGAGCATCAGTGACTTTGATGATGACTCCACAGAGGGTAAAACTCTGGGACTTCCCAACAATCAGTTAGAATTCAAGAAGCTCTTTGGATGACATGAAACATTTTAAAGCACCTTTAACCAAGTTCAGTCGCCCTGCACTGAACAACACTTCACATTTATCTTTATTATTCAACACTCTTTGGATAACAAGCCATGACCTGGATCACTGGGAGTCCTCACAAAACAAAAAATGTCCACATTGTACTTTTGTGGTCTTTTTACATTTACCAACTCATTTCCTGACCACTTTAATTCAGAGATGGTCTTTCTTTAACTCATGTAATAAGATTCAGCCAACAACGTAGCCACAAAACAGAAGCTCGGACCCCAAACAAAAACTCCACATACATTTCTTGCACATCAGAGACCCGTGACGCCACGTTACTCATGACAACTGACCATCATTGTAACATCATCAACAATCAGACTAAGGAAGCACAACTATCAATCAGCAAGGTCAGTCGTTTCTTTTTTCCCACTTATTTTAAATGCTGAACCCAAACGCATTATTAAATCAAAAGATAACAGATTTTAATGAATCACTTCAACACTCCAAACTTAGAATTAAAACTTATTATTAAAACCTCATGTTTTGCCAATGCAAATTGCACATTTGTGAACCAGCCCTATTCATTTATTTTTAAAAACTGCAATTGAATTAGCAGCTTTCTTTTTTTTTCATTTGCAGAGACTCTGAGGGTGTTAGGGGAAAAAAAAGTTTAAATAAGTTTGTTTGTTTTTTTTAAAAAGGGCTATCCTTAGCTCTGCTCTAATAATTTTTTAGGGCCCTTGTTGGTTATGGACGCTCCTTCCGGCGGACCCGTGGCACTTTATTGCAGAAACGTTTGGTGCAGTTGTCAATAAAGAGCCACAAATTATTTTTGATCCCATTTAAATCCTCAAATATGATGTTTTGTTTTAAAATTTGACAGAAGTGTTTTGGAACGACGCCAAAGATGGCCGCCCAATCACAGTGCGCGCTCGCGCTTCGTTGTGATTCCGAACCACTCAGCGAGATTTTCAAAAAATATTACAAAATGCTCATTAGCAGCGCGCCAGCGCAGAAACTCTGAATTTTTGCTAACAAATCTCACACAAAGACCCAAACAATAAAATGACTGTAAAAACAGTTGACAGCTCAGTTTAAGTCTGATGGAGCCTTACAGAGCCGAAACATTCACCACAGAGCGCCATAACCGTCCACACGACGACCGTTAGCTAACATGATCCTCCATGATGATTAACACACAGTTATCCTGAATCAAACCAGCTAACTCTAGTCATTAGCCTCACTTCATCACATTATCGAGTTAGTGCCTTATTGTCCAACAGTATAAAGTAAACTAACAGAGCAACAACACAGTAAATATACACAGAACAGGAACAACATGACTTACCTCTCCAAAACTCCGGGCGAAAATGATGTTCGGATTCTGCTCCTCTGGATATTTGTTTTCCACATTCTAGAGTTGCCATGGGGATTTATTTTATTTTATTTTATATATATTTTTACACCCCGTGTGTTATATTAATATCATGATGTGTGCACACAGTTTGTTTGCTTTTACTCTTCAGAAAACAATTTGGGTTCAGCTGATATGTATTTTATTGTATTTTGTCCCACCGTTATTTATTAAACAATCAATCAAACTATCTATTAAAAACTGAGGATAGATTAAAAATATGTATATATTTATTAATGATATTTGATATTCAAGGCCTATTAACACAGTTGTAGAATTCGAAATATAAACCATTTTAGACGATTAAATTGGCTTGTAGCCTTTGGAACAGCTCCTTATGGAGGCCTATGGAGGCCTAAAAATGACCAGCAGGTGGCGCACTGTGTCAACCTCCTCATCCATAGATTTCTAAACACTTTATATCAATATACATGTTAGGTTTGTGACCTCAGTGTCTCAAAGAATGAAGAGATGTGTACATATATAACAGTAGATTTAGATAAGAGTCCATGTAGTGAATAATCTACACAGACAGTGACCATCATGAACTGTTTCCTCATGTGCAGTAAATCTGGAACATCTAATCCAGGTATTGTCACTTAAATTAAGCTCTCACTGGACTGTAGCCTCCATCAGCTGTGATCATGTGGAGCTGCGTGATAACTGCAAAACACACTTAACTAGTAAAACAACACTCCTAGTTTCAATGTAAGCAGACTGACTACATTTGTACTTAGCCAAGTAAGAAAAATGGAAGAAACAAGACTTTTCTATGTTATTATTTAACACAATAATGTCTGAAGCTGCAACCCATCCAGACCTTATCTGATATGACTTTAAAATTCTGCAAAGAAATGATATCTGGGTCATTATGTCAAATAAAATTCATGATGTTTGTTGCAGTATTGAAAATTTATATCAAAGTGACCATTAGAGTTCATGTTTATTGTTCCTGTGCATTAGATTGCACGTCAAAAAAGTGATATTCCCTGTTATTTCAGATTAAATAAATACATTTGTTTGATTCCCTGACTTTACTCCTGGATGCATGCTTTAAAATTTCAGAACTATAAAGATTTTCCACGCCCCATGGGAGCCCTGGTCACAGCCACAAACACTAGAAGTTTAGAATAAATCCCATAAACAAAAATACTGCAGTGGCACAGTAATGACAGATTCAAAATGTAGAGTGCAGCAGTTACAGTTACTGGTGTTCTGTCCAGGCTTGTGTTGAACACAAGACAAAGAGGAGACAACAAGCAGTTTGCAAAGGACTAACACAAATGTTTATCTTTTAATTAACAAACATTACACAAATATTATAACTTCAGAATTTCTTGATCCTGTTTTACTGTCAGCACTTTTATTTATCATCATGGCAGTTTCAAGCTTATTTTCATGTCAGTCTTTAACCGTCAAATGGGTCAGAACAGACAAACACATGGTCCACAGACATGAACTCATTAAAGAAAAAAAAAAAAAGTTAATTCCAAAACAATTGCTATTGGAACCACTGATGTTCCAAGTCCAGCATTTGTGTCTGTTGCCCCACATGAAACATATCTGTAAAATGTTAGAAAATGAACAATATGTTTGCACAAGTTTCCTTCTATTGTCTCTTTCATAAACAATTTGTATACTTGATGAAGCTATGCTTGTGTATGAGAGGAGCAGCAACTTTAAAAAGTAAGAATAAAAAGGATTTAAAACAGAAAACACTGTAACTTAAACAATATAAATGATTATTCAAAATATATTTTTTGATACAGGGTGTCTGGAAAAAACAACACCGTAGATCATGTTTGTTTATATGAAGGAATTTCTGCTGCAACATTTCTGACACTGAGAAGTTTTACAACATGTGCAAACATTTTCTGTTCTTTTGCCCTTAAATGGTGAAAAGTAATTATGTCATTATTAAATTCCTTTGGTATTTTTCTTTTAAAGAAACATTGATTACTAACTGCCACTTTAACCTCATATTAATCATTTGACTTCAAATTTAAACTGCTAAATGGAGACTTAATTTATTTGACATTCAGATCACTGTACGACACCTGGAACACACATCCTGAGTCTGCTTCAGCAGCACGTCTGCTTCGTTTTTTGACGCCCTTTAAAACAGATTTGAGCGTTAAAGTCTGAAACTGTGGGCCTCCCCTCAGAAAGCATAAAAGCAGCTGCTCTCATCGTGTGAAATCTGGCCTGCTGTAGTATAAAAAACGTTTAAAAAATGAAAATGAACATTTATCACAAAATGTCCTTTTTTTATTGTTCTTCAACCTCTTGGTCATCTTCCTCATCTACTTGCCACTCATCCTCCTCCTCCACCTCATCATCTATATCTTTCATACATACATTTCCACATTTTTCTAAGAAAAAAAAAATCAATATGAACTCATTGGAAACAAACCTGATATGTCAATAAATCAAATCATATTCCTGACATACTGAGTGAAGTTTAGAGAGAACAGAGAACATCTTTCAGTATCAGATCCTTCCTCCTCTCCTCTCTCCTCCTCCTGATGTGAGCCTGCTGCACATACTGCTCAGGAGGAGCTGGTTGTCTCACTCAGCAGCAGTAAACAAGATTTTAAAAGATTTTAGGTTCATGGTAAACTGAGCAAACTGTTAGACGACATACAGTAACATGGGGCGCCCAGTGGCTCGGTTGGTGGGGCAGGCGCCCCATGTGCAGAGGCTGTGTCCTGCCACAGCAGACCTGGGTTCGGTTCCACTTGTGGAACTCTGCTGCATGTCATTCCCCCTCTCTCTCCCCTGTTTCCTGTCCACTCTTCAGCTGTCCTGTCCTAATAAAGGCACAAAAAGCCCAAAAAGATATCTTAAAAAAACAAACAAAGAACACAGTAACATGGTTTCACATTAAAAATCAGCATTTCTCCGACAGACACAGGACGTCAGAAGGAAAAGAGTCAGGTGACTGGAGATGCTTTTATGTGTTTGGCTGCCGCTAAGAGAAAACTCTGTACAGGATGTAATGCTGTGATGACCAAGTCATGTTATATTTTACATCATAAGGGCCTGATCACAGTTTGTTTGCAGCAGGTGCGTGAACAGCAGCAAAAAGTTTCTGACCGGGTCGGCATATGATCGACCATGTCAGTGTAACTTAAGATTTTGTCTACATTAAAGTGTTTTCTGTGGGTCAATATCCTGCTAAGGTGAGCATGGAAAACAGCTGCAAATAAATGGATTTTTGAATTTCTACTTGTGCACATGTCCGAAACTTATTCACTGTTCATCCCTCAGTAGCGTGACAATTGACGTTACTGATTTGATTTAAAGTCACGACAAACTTGTTATCAGCCTCAAAACACGATTATGGTTTATTTTTTGTTTGTCGGTTTGTTGATTTCAAACACAAACATTGAAGAGTCATGAATATAAGATGACTTAGATTAAGAAATCATCACATGTTCAGTTGACTTAAGAAGAATAAATAACAGGCTGAATAAATAAAACTGCATCTGTTGTATTAACTGATGGACTTTACTGTTCTGCTGATGTCATGTTTTACTGTTGATCTGTTGATGTCAAACTCTAGAGTTTCCTGTCATGCAGGAATAGTTTCCACTAAGTAAGTACTTACGTAAAATGCTCTGACGTGAGTTGTTTACATTAAATACTATACTAATACTAATACTAATACTATACTAGAAAGATGGTGATTTGACCCTGAACGTGATGCGACTTATGTCAGCTGACAAAGACGGATTGGACACAGGCAGAGGTTCAGTCTCTTGGACAGTCCACTGACGGGCTCTCTTGAGCCGTCTTTGAACTCAGGGTTTTCCTGGTTGCCGCTAGCAACAGTGAGGGAGAAAAAACACTTAAGTGATTTGAGCAGGTTTAACTATCTCAGGCTACATCCACATTGTTGCGTCTTAAATTAAAGACGCAACAATATAACTTTCGGTAGCTCAGATGGTATGTCATTACACATTTACACTGCTGACTACTGGCCTGGCACGCATACTACAGCGCTTTCAGTTGATCGCGTAGACACGAACATATTTTGAAGACGTAAAGTTGTAGCAGGGCTGCTCCCGTGTAAACGTGGCCTAAGACTTCCTCCTAACTTCAAGATGCAGCAATGTGGATGTAGCCTCACAGTGCAATATTAAAAATATTATTGATTCCTGAACATGCATTAAGATCAAAACACATTTTCAGCATGCTGAGACATCTTTCCAATCCCTGCAGCCTAGTGATACACCAAACCTTTAGAAATGAGCTTGAAAACTGAAGACAAATTGAAGAGCTTCATCTCAGATCCTGATGGTCTGATCTGTTGTGACAAAGTCCTCCTGTGTGAAGTCCTCACTGCAGAGTCTGGACGACTGACTGGCAGTGAAACCTTCCCGACTTCTGCTTCCTCAGCTCCTTCTCTTTGGGAAAACTTCCAAGTGTGTGAAAATTTAGCAAAACAACAGATGAGTTCGGGGCTAACGTTGTTTAGTAAACCTCAGATTTACTGTGGCCAAGCCATCTGCCTCTTCTGAAACAGTTAAGGTTTAACGTCAGTTAGCCAAAATGTTGTTTGGAGGCTGGCTTGCCTCAACAGCAAGAGGCTGAAGCCAGTGGGCTGGTTTTATTACAAACATTTAACATTATCCACAACATTAGCTATTTAGCTTATGATGTTATAAAGGCCAAATACAACCAAAAACAATTGTTCAGTCTTACCTGTGAAAGGTGTAGCTCTTATCACAACAGTAAAACACAGGTTGGTTCCTTCAAACGGCTGTACCGCCAGCTGTATTTTAATTACAAGATATTAACATATCAAACATCATATACTAATGCAAATTAAGCTTAACTACAATTACATGAAAGACATTAACAACTTGTGCAAATACCTCGTCGGCTTATGGTCGTGGAAAGAGTTCCTTAAAAGTCCTTAAAATCTCTCAAAAACGCATTTAACAATCGGTTTCACATATTAATTTTCCATTCACACCTGATTAGCAGCATGAGTCATAGCCCACACTTCACTTCACTTCACTTCACTTCACGGTGTTTTGTCCTACAGCAGCACAAAGGAGGAAACTTTACTTCCGCCACGGAACAAATAAATGTAAACAACACAGTAATGAACTTGTGACT
This sequence comes from Naso minor, assembly GCA_029874875.1. Classification (NCBI taxonomy): domain Eukaryota; kingdom Metazoa; phylum Chordata; class Actinopteri; order Acanthuriformes; family Acanthuridae; genus Naso; species Naso minor. The sequence continues at coordinate 10,103 of JAQFJB010027358.1, forward strand.
TACATCAGTACATTCTTACACTGTAACTACTAATTTCTTACATGAAATTGTAAACTCATTCACAAATGACGCTCAGGGAATTAACGTCACAGCACTTACAAAACGTAACTGCTCGCGATCTGGTTTGGACAGTGCATCGGCGCGTACGGCGCGCGCCACGCAGCACGGCAGGGAAGCGTCCTTCCGCAATGCCGCGACAAATATGGCGGTGACGTCACAGTACGAGCCAGCGACGCGACGCAGCGTCTACGTCACAGCGAACGTGTGAAAGCTTTGATCTTTAACCGCTTTGAAGACACCACATAATGTTCGCGGTGTTGTTCATTGGTAAGAAAGGATTTCGACAGAAGCAAATTTTCAAGCTCATCTTAACAGAAACGGTCTGTACTCTCAAGGCTTTAGAGACACAAGTCAGACTATTGACAATTCACTTCTACAACAGGATTAACTTAAACAGGCTAATCATAAGGTCCGTCAAAAAATTAAATCCTGGAACACCCAGACCAGTGGAAAAGGGCTAATAAAGGTCTCAACTCCGCTAGTCCACGCATCACTAATTTAATATTGGAGAGAATCACTTCTTCCAACAAGATTAACGCCATGTTGAAGTATTTCTCAAACAAAGTAGAGCCTCCGAACAACTCCTCCCTCCACCTGGACCACAGAGAGGTCTCGCAGAGTAAGCAGGGTGGCTACAGCATGCACCAGCTGCAGGGAAACAAGGAGTTTGGCAGTAAGAAGACAGGCTACCTGCTGAAGAAGAGTGGTAGGCTGTGGAAGACATGGCAGAGGAGGCAGTGCTCTGTGAAGGGAGGCTACCTCACCATCTCCCATGTCTCATCCAACAGGCAGCCGATCAAAATCAGCCTGCTCACCTGTCAGGTGAAGCCCAGTCCCAAGGACGGGAAGCGCTTCGATCTCGTTTCTCCCGAGCGGACGTACCATTTCCAGGCTGAAGATGAACAAGAGTCTGTCATCTGGATCTCGGTGCTGATCAACAATAAGGAGGAAGAGTTGAACAGTATGTTTCGTGTCGACCAGAGAAGCAGCAGCGAGGATGGTTTGGACGATCCGACTCAAGCCATGAAGGAAGAGGTGCTGGGCATGCCAGGGAATGAAGTCTGCTGCGACTGCGGAGCTGCAGATCCAAAATGGCTGTCCACCAACCTGGGGATCCTGATCTGCATCCAGTGTTCCGGCATCCACAGAGATATGGGGGTTTGCATCTCCCGCATCCAGTCCATGGAGCTTGACAAGCTGGGAACTTCAGAACTCTTGCTGGCCAAGAGTGTAGGGAACAGCCGTTTCAATGAATTAATGGAGGAAAACCTGGCTTCCCCTTCAGCAAAGCCCACTCCATCCAGTGACATGGCAGTGAGGAAGAAGTTCATCAATGCTAAATACATGGACCACAAGTACGCAAGGAAGACGTTGCCATCTGCAGCAGCTGAACTGAACCAGGGAAAAGAAAACCACTCCGCCACTCCTCCTGTCAGCGAGATGTCTCCTGTTTCTAACAACTTTGAAGGAACTCCTCAGGAGCAAAGTACCACTTCAATGACTTATGAGAAACCACCCGACACTAGAGAGGCAGATTCAGCTGCTGCTGTTGATCTAGATTCAGATGGTTTTAACACCGGCAGTAATGAAAGCAACTCACGCTTCATCAAAGTCAAAGCCCGAAAGAAGTGGTTGAAAAAGATTATCATATTCCTCTCTAGGATGTACACACTTTTACGTTCATTCATCCATCATGACACTCTGTCTAGTGGTATTAATATGAGCAGGGTTCGTACACTTTTTTCATGGTCAAATTCAAGTACTTTTCAAGGACTTTCAAGGTCAGTTTTCAGTCGACCAAGAAAATCTTTCGTCGGGGGCCGCCCGACACACGTACGCCTAGCATGTAGCTAATTTAGCGGGAACGTTAGCATAATAATTAGCATGTAGGCAGTAAACTACACTTGTGTGGCTTACCTTTCATATGGCTTGACAGTGCCGACTCTCCCATCGCAAAAAGCCGGATTTCCTTCTTGCAGACTCTGCAATAAGCCACATGTCGATCTTTTCCACATTTGAGCCATGTTTTGTATTTTATGTTATCCAGCCACCGCTCATTAAAATGACACCCTCCCGGCATGTCGGTTCGACGCTCTGTCCACTTGGGGGGGTGACGTCACACATGAACAGACCAGCATGTCACACACGCAAAGGTTCATGTAAACTCCACCAGAGAGAGCGGTTAACATTTTTTTTAATTTGACCATTTTATTTCTCTTTTTAATAAGCGGTCTATTGAGTGAGATTGCTATTTGTTGTGAAATATGTGTGATTACAATATCAAGCATTTACAAGCAGTAGAGTCAAAACTCAAGCATTTTTCAAACCTTAAAAACACAACATTAAAATTCAACCATTTTCAAGGATTTCAAGCACCCGTACGAACCCTGCATGAGTGTCATTTCAATTAAAACAACAAAATTAAATTAAATTTTAAAAAAATCATAATTTTCATCATTGCTAAAAATTTGTTGGTAGTATACACCTGTACTGTAAATTACTCTTCAAATTTCCTGTGTTAGTTGACGATTTTTGACTGTAAAACTAAAATCTTTTTTTTTTTTAATCTCTCTCCCTGCTACAGTCTGTCACTAACCTTATTCAGGAAGTTTCAGTTGCCTGTACTTTGAAGCATTAAAAGTGAATTTAAAAGATAATGAAAACAAAGAATGACCAATACTTAAAAGCTTGAAAGAAAAATGCAGTTAAAATAAAAGGAAAACAATGTTATTCTTTATTGTCTGTAAATGTGGAAATTTGCCTTTGACAGGTTGGTTAGAAAACACATCACAAAAAATTCATAAGTAATAAATAACAACACTATGTACACTGCACACATAGTAGCAATAATGGGCATTACTAACCACCTTGTTCATAGAATAAGTGCTTATACCTGTGAACATTTTAAAAACTATCAAACCTTTGAGGCCCTCGGACATTTCACAAATGCCTCGGTGCAACATTTGTCTGATTTTTGACTGGAGGACTGCGACAACACAGTCGTCACAGCAAATATAACATGAAAGGAGAAGTTTGGTTTTTTTGAACATTAAGCCTTAAAATAAGGATATTTACCATCATTCAATGTTTTGCATTATTATTATGTCAGCTGGCACAGTCCTGAGAGCTGGAGCTTGTTGCTGACATCACTGCTAGCTGAAAACAACAGAGAAGCACGTGCACTCAGACAATCTGTCAGAAAAATACAATAAATGCTTGTTTTTAAAGAAGTGAAACTTGCCAAATATTTTGTGGTGTCCTCTCATGTACTGACACAAAAACACAAAGCTAAACATGGATATGTTGGGATATGAGGTACAGTATGTTCCAATAATATTTCAAAAGCGTTCCGTCTTCTTCTTCTTGATGCCTCAGGAAGCACCAAATATTTGCAACTTCCTAATGCCTGTTGGGTTCTCTGAGAAACTGAAGAGAATGAGTCGTCTTCTGGCTCCGTATTTCTGGACACTACCTCCTCAGATGTTAGTTTTTGCTTTATAATGATCACCCCAGAATAATCTATATGGTTCTTCCTTCCACCTCATTTTGAATTATTGTTGAATTTTAAATAATTTTGAATAATGTACTTGGTGACGTTTCTTTTCTCGTTCTTGCTCCTTTTTGGTTGCCTCTTGAGATGAAGATCAAAATTATTGTGCAGTGTGAGAGATGGACCGTGTCCTCTATGCTAGAAAGCTGTGACCTAGTCTCTATAAACAGACTCTACAGTCAATGGATGTAGAGTCTGTAGGCAAGGTAGGGCGAACTTGGTACCGGAAAAGCCCTGGTTTC
>JAQFJB010027721.1:0-13943 GCA_029874875.1 Naso minor
TGATGTCAAACTTGCCTTTCTATTAATTTGTTAAAGGGAACAAATTTCGCCCTCCCGCGATATCGGCTATGCAATGTAAGCCTTTGTGGTGATGAATGTGCGGAAGTGTGGGGGGAAAAATAAGCTTTGACCTGCCTGTGAACGAATGACCTTATCTTAAACTTCTATGTATACAGACGGATGACAAATTCAAGAAGGAAAAAAACGGAATCAACACATCGACAAAAGTAATAAATGCAGGTCCTTTTGTTCATTTTCTTGGCATTAGTATATAGAGCCTGTTTTTAGTTATATCTGAGCTGAGACTGTCTTTAGTGTTGTGCTTCTTTTATTTTTATTTTTTATGGGTTCTGTTAGTCCAGGTTGTTCCCAAAAGACAAAAACTTGTTTACCATTTTTGGTTTCTCCCTTAAACCCTTTTTAGTCATTTTGTTTACCCTTTTTGCTGGTGTTTTTTATTCAGCAGAACTTTGCTTTGTGTCTGTATACTTGTCCTTTTATAGGGTTGCTTTTTGCTCTTCTCCCTTTGGATTAGTTGGGCCCCTTGGTCCCATGGGAACAAACCAATGGGGGGATTGGCTTTCAGACCTCTTATAGACTGTTTGGTTCTACACTTAAACACCCCTTCCCTTACACACTGGTGATAATGCACTTAACAACATTAAGATAAATCAAACACTATTCAAGTATTATTTCATGTCACATTGGATCATATAGATGAAAATATGTAAAGAGAATGTATAGTAAAAACACAAATGGGCCTGTTTTGGAGAAAAAGTCAATATCTCATGTGGCCATCCTTTGCTATGATTACAGCATTTAATCTTTCAGGCGTAGTTTTCACCCTTTTATACATTTCCTCATTCGCTAAACCATTCCATATGGTTTGACGTTCATTCCAAAGCGATTCTTTTGATGTTACAGCATATTTGTTTATCTTGGTATCAAGCAAATCCTAGATTTGCTCAATAGAATTAAGGTCTGGACTTTGCGGGCCACATCAGAACTTTATGCCACCAGATGATGGCAGACCGAACCTGAAACCATAGTGTTACCACCTTCATGTTTTGCTAAAGGTGTTAAACAATGTTTCAAAAATGAATGTTTAACTCTGTGTTTAAATTCTGCGTTTGGATGAGAAAATTTTGAATATTGATTCTTCGATCCTAAAGACTTGTTCACAATACGTTGAAGCCCAATCCTTGAATATCTTGGCAAACTTAAGTCTTCCTTTGATCTTGCCAGCTCTAAGAAGTGGTTTTTGGCAGCAGACCTTTTTCAAAGAAGCATCTGGAAATAGATCCTGATTCTTTTGTCTCTTCACTTCTGGTGCTTTTAATGTCGTCACAGAGTTGTGGTACACGTCTCAAAGTTCATGTCACCTTATGTAATGGGACAATTGACCATCAGAGGTAATTCTGCAGAAGAAAGTCAGTTTAAACAAATTTTTGAGCATCAGTTATCATGGAATGAGTCTTCAAACATGCTCTCTTGCTTTGTGAGACTCAGATAAATTGCAAAACCAGTTTAAAAAAAATGGATTTCACTATTTTTGTTTCTTACCCATATTTTTGCCTCAGTTTACTTGTGGGAATGATTTTTTTTTTTGTGCTCATTGCCTCAATAGTATTTTTCAATGCATTTTCACAGTAAATGGTCGCATGAACCGTCAATCACTTTGTAGCTCAGAACCTCTGCAGTAGTTGGCATTTCAGGAAAGGTGCCAGCCCCGGATGCTGTGCGGCATTGTCACGGGTTTTAAAATACATGAGTAGTACACCAATGAGGGCAATTTTTCATTCATTCCACCTTTGCCAACTCAGTGGACCAGCACACCTGTTTGTGGTCATGAAGAATTAAAACCAAATTACCGACGTCGTGGAGTTAGTTTGCACCCTTGATCGGCAGAGCGAGGTATGTGTAATTATTTGGTTACTTAGTTAATGTTATTGCTAAAAAAAACTGCAATGAAAGGCAATTTTTGCTTGGATTATTTTTGGAGATTGTGTAGCGGGGTTTTTTCCTTTTCTCGGCGGCCTCTTCATAGTTTTTTTGGAAAAAAAAGGACCGCTTTTAGACAAAAGTGGCTGTGTATAATCATTACTGCACACTACTTTAATGGTGATGCCACGCTGCCTGCTGAAAGTAGCACCTCCTGAAGCTCACCTTTCTTTTAGTTGAACCGCTTTGCAACATGGCTGGTAGTTATATATCTTGAGGGGATGCGATAGCCTGGTTCAATAAAGTGTATAAGCCCACAAAATCCCTTACCGTCCACCTCATTGATTGGCATGATGTCCTTTTCGACCATGACGCTAAGCCTCTGAGTTATTGTCTCTGCTTTCACATCACGACAGCCTTTCTCAGCAAATGTGGACGGTTGCAGCCCTGTCGGTCTGTTTGTTAAAGGTCGGGTGGGTGTGCATGCAAAGATACCAATTCTGTGACTAGTGTCAGTTCTTATCTAATTAACACTCTTTTTCTCAGGTGGATTTGTGAAGAGACAATGTAAGCTCAGTAGCCCCACCTGTGTAAAACATTATTTAATGAGCTGCCTTCTCCCAGTTGAAGGAGGGGAGTGAAGTTGTGACTATGGGTGCTGGTAGCTTGCTGATTTTATGGGTTGCAGTTGGGTAATTCAGTGTGCTTAGCCTAATAAATTAGTTTTTTTAACCTCTCCCTGTGTGATCTCCCTTCTTGTTATGGCCTTTGATTTGAGCCGTACCATTTGGGGCTCGTCGTCCCGTCCGGGAGATGGATATTTTGCTTTATGGACTTATGTAGTTAGTAGTTGCCTTTGCATTGGACTGTCTGTTTTTCCTCAGCTGGTAGTTAAACACAGTGAGTGCATTTTGGCTTTGTGTTTGCTGCTGTTTTTGGTGATAAGATTATTCTCCCTGTCCCTGTGCCTCTGCACTTAGCAGCCTTGCATTTTGAGCTGGATAGAGTGTGGAGTTTGAGTGTCAGGATGCCTGGTAGAGCTCATTTGAGTTCTGTCATTTGTGCTATTGGGAGATGCGAAGGGAAATGTTTTGATTGAAGGCTATGGCATGTTTGTTTGGTATTGCTTCTCTTTGGCTGTATCATTGAACTGGTGCATTGAATGGACTGAATTGTGGGGTGAAATTTTTAATCATATTCTTGTGGTGAATGGAACCATGCTTTCCTGGTTTGAGCTCTATTTTGTGTCCAATGGGCCATGTTGGCCAACCAGTGCACGGTCTTTAGATTTTGTAGGGTAGTCGTCGGGCAGGCCCAGGGTGGCTTGTCACTTTATTATTTTTCCTTTTTTGTTTTTGCCGTTGAATATGGGGGACTGAATGGCAGCGCCAATCATGAGCCCAAAAAGTCGGCGAGGACTAGATTACGTGAGGTTAGTTGAGGAAAGATCTGTCTTGTGCACTGAGAAACAGGCCCTCTTTGGAATGGTGTTGTAGAGACAACATGGTCCCATTCGTATATTTAAATTCCTTCTATGGAACGACATGATTGATGGCAACAACTTAGTGATGTTCTTTTCAAGCTTGTCTTTGGATTGTTTAGTATTTGTGTCTGGGTGACGATCCTTCATCTCTGCTCCTGTCACTTTGTCTTTGCAACACTTGTTATGCGTTGTCTGATTGGGAATGTGCAGTGAACAGACTCTGCTGGTGCTGCTGTTGGTGCACACTGGTGCAGTGCTTGATTTGTGTCCTGATGTGGCCTTTGGTGCTTCCATGGAGTGTGCTTTTGGTTGGCAGTGCTAGGTTTACCCTTGTCAGACAGTTTGCCTGGGCATTGTTGGTCTCAGTTTGATTGCTTGTGTAACTTTGTGGGTTTGGTGGTTGTGCTGCTTTGGTTGTCCTGGAATGGACTTTGGTTGCATGCGCTACATTTGTGCATGTTTGTTTTTTGTAGTGCTTGTTTAATTTGCTTTGCATGCGATCATGGCATCAGATCTAGATCTCCACTTCATTCACTTGCCACGTGGGCCAGCTCTGGTGTTGGATCTGGAGATCAATTTTATGCTGATTCGTCCTGAATGTTTCAGTTTTGACCATCTTTGCTTGCCTTGTTTCACCCATGATCTGGGCTCTGTTGCTCGCCTAACATGGATTGCTTTTGTCTTGGAATTGTACTGTGTGCTCTCCATTGGGCTAGTCTTGTGTTCCAGATCTGGTTTTTGTTTGCCACTTGTTTTATTCTGGAAATGTTGCATTAGCCTTAAGTCTGCTTTACAGCCTTGTTTGTCCCCTTATCTGACTCTGCCTTACCCTTCTAGTATCCCTCCATGGGTGCTGATTATTGAAAAATGTGTAGTTTATTTTATTAGTTTGCTTTTGGAGCAACTAATTCAGGCCCTATGGGTCCCTGTTTTTATGGGGGGAGGGGAAGTGTTACAGCTCTGTCGGTCTCTTTAACAGTGTTCTAATATTTACTTTGAGTGTTGTCCTCTTTGAGAGCGTATTGCTCCCGCGAGAAGTTTTGCCCTCTTCATATTGCCTCACCAGTTCCCACTGACTGCTTCTTCCATTGTTGCACCCCCTTCCTCTTTTAAACATGCAGCTCCATCGAAAATCCCACCTCAACCTAAACTTAACTGCAAATTTTTGGAACAATCTCCAAGCTACTGTTTTTTAAGATTCTGAAAAGATTTGTTTCAACAAATTATTATTTATTCATTTTTTTTACATTTGAAACCTGTCAATCTGGTTTTAGAACTCGTAGAACTGAGACGGCTTTTAAAAGTTCTTTATGACTTCTTTTTGGCAACTGACAACAGGGACTATGGCATCTTAATTCTTTTAGACCTAAGCGATGCATTTGACATGGTGGACCTCAAGTTGCTCATGACCAGACTCAAAGACTGGCTTGGGATACAGGGGACTGCTCTTACCCTCTTTAAATCTTCTCGAAAATGGAACTTTTAATGTAATCTGGCAAAATACTACTTCCACCTCGGCCCCCCCTTTACCTATGGTGTCCCTCAGGGATCAGTTTTAGCACCTTTTATTCTCATTATACATGCTCCCGCTAGGCCTCCTTATTTAGAAACAAGACCTATCCTTCTATTGGTTTGCTGATATGTTAATATATCTTCCCTTAAAATGCCTCAGTCTTTACAGCTGCTCCTCAGCTGCTTCCAGGACATTAAAGAATGGAAGATACAAAACTTTCTAAAACTTACCAAACAACTGAAGCCCTTCTCTTTGGCCCCTCTGACTACACTAGATCGATTCATAATAAACTTAGCCTGCTGTCTCCCTGTGTAAAACCATTTGCCAAAAACCTCTGTGTAATTTTTCATTCCTCTTTCAAATTCGACAAACAAATCTCTGTGGTGCAAGGCTGCTTCCCTCAGTTAAGAACTTGCCAAAGTAAAGCCATTTATAAGTTAAGGACAGTGAGAAAGTCATCCGTGCCTTATTACCTCATGCCTGGACTACTGTAACTCCCTTTACATGGGGGTCCCTGGCTCTTGTTTTATGGCAGTTGGTATCCCACAGTTCGGTGCATTACTGCCACAGTCTGCCCTGCTGTGTGGATCAGAGGCTCGAGTTACAATCTATATTGAATCATTTCCCCACATCAAGGAGGAGAAAAAACAAACCCTAATGCTCTACCACCTAGTGCTGTTAATCCCAGTCCATCTCAGCCTCCTTAACTGTTTAATCCTCAGATCCTATTAAAGAGCCCTGTGTCCCTCAAGTTATCAAACAACACTCAGACCTGTGCTCTCTCACCCATGCTCAACGCGCCTTTTAATGTGAATTCCTGCACCCTGAACTCCCTCAAGTTATTCCTCATGACCTCTCTCTCTGTCTCATACCTCCTACAGTTCAGAATTACATTATTCACTGACTCCTCTTCCTGACATCCCTCACTCAAACCTGTCTGATGCTTCCCTACCAATTTCAGCACTATTCCCTCTCACCTATTTGCTCTTCCTACTCTTGCCACTTTGATACTCCTTTGAATTTGGTACAAATGTCTCCCCTTCTGCTCTCCATTCCACCTCTCTTGCCACATGTGATGCACTTTCGTTCACATTAGGCCTTTAACCTCTGCCTTACTGATCCTGATTTGCTTGTCTATATTTCCTTTCTTTTAAGTCTTCTTTGCCAACTCATCCGCCCTCTCATTCCTCCTGACCCCGACATGCCTGGAACCCACAGAAAGTTCACCTTCCTTCCCTGATTTGCTTTTCTTGTTACTGATTGTAAAACTTTGTACAGTTTATCTCAATGGTTGTTGGAATGAAATGATCTAAGGCTTACAAACACTGAGGATGAATCTGAACAAATCAACACTTAATCTTTCCTAGTTTTTTTTGCACCCATCTTAGCTCAACCAACACTGCCTTCATCTCCACTGCATTGACCACTAACTCTTTGATTCTGATTTCTTTTCCTTGTATTGCCACCCCAAATCCTGTCTCAGGTTTTTTGCTTTTTTTTTTTTTGGTATAAATCTGTATAAAATTCTTATACTCTTATGATATGGTACTTAAGCTCACTTACCAGATCAACTTTATCTTTTCCTTTTCTTTTAATCTCTAACAAATTTCAATCAATTTCAGACCAAACAAGCTTCCATGGAGCCATTACTGGATAAACTACTGAGGGGCTCATCCTGAAATCATCACGCCAAACTGTTTCGCAATAACATTCTCTACCCAACCAAACTTGTTCCTCTGGTACCCTGCATCTTCCCAACATCCCTGCAACACTTTTTTTAGTTGGATGATAGTTCTTATGTCCATGGAGGTTTGTCCAATAATTTGCCACCAATTCCTTCCTTCTTAGCATGAGGGGCACTTCCCCCATTTTCACTAGAAAGGTCAGGTACTGCTGATGTTCTGAAAGCCCCACAACACAGCCTCAATGCCTGCACCTGAATCACATCCAACTTGCTTAAAACTAACTTGGCTGCTTAGCCATTATCAAAACGACCATAGTCCAACACAGACCTATTCAATGCCACATACACTCTCTTCAACGCCGCACAGTTTGCTCCCCATTCCCTACCAGCCGAACATCTCATCACATTTATTACTTTTTTGTATTTCTCCTCTCCTATCTTAATATGATCTGCCCATGTTAACCACGAGTCAAACAAAACTCCAAAAAATGTAAAGCTTCCAACCCTCTCCCACTCACTCTCATACATCTTCAGCTTCATCCCCTCTTCCATTCTTTTTCTGGAGAAAAAGACTGAGTTTTTTCCACTGAGAACCTACATCTGCAATCATACCCCCACTCCACAACCTCATCAGTTGCTCTTTGCACGCTCGTAATTGTATGTCCCATGTTCCTGCCTCTCTTCCACAATGCCTCGTCATCATCAGACAGTGACCCACCGATACCTGCTGGTAAATTTGATTAAATGTCATTGATCATCATGATGAAAAGTTACTGACTTTTCATGCTGCCCTGAGTCGTGCCATTTTCTACTCAGTACTGACTTGATGTTTGGGGTGTCATGGAGGGACAGTACCTCTAGTGGGTGGGCCTGCCATGTTCTTCTCAGAACAGGTTGTCCACTATTGGCTCCCCTGTGGCACTCAGCTCTCACCAGTGGCTCCTCGAATCTGTAGCATGCCCAGCAGCCACACCCCGGTCAACGGCTTTGGCAGGTCGGCTGAACCTGGTGAGGGTAGCCGTCGGGTTTCCAACCCTCGGCGAGTTAAGGACCTGCTCATCCTAGCATGCGAAGACTGTATCCGGCAGACAAGGCAGAGGAAATCACTTGACTGATTCAACGGCTTGAAGGGCGGTATCAGCAACGCATTGTGGAGTGTGTAGGGCACGTCGGAGCACGGAACAAGACTTGGCCATCCACTGCAGCCAAGGAGGTCCCCAGTCATAACAACTCTTTGTGCCACTGGACTCTGGCCTCGGCGGCCGAGAGGGTGGGGTTGCTCCCGTGCAACAGCTTCCCCACCAAAAACAAATTCACGCACAGGTTTTGTGCAGACCCCCTTCCTTTCCCCATCCCATACCTCCTTCTCCTGACTCCAGAAAGTCCTGCAGCGACCGAGGCGGGGCGAAGCGACAGGTAGCGGTTACTACTGGCAGTCGTAGTTCCAAGCCTGCACATATGCGGCCTGGGATAGATGGTCGTTCTTCATTGTACCTGGGGCAGCAGTGGAATTCGGCAGCATCCCAGGTGTCTGAGCAGCCCTTTTCAGGACAGCACTGCTCACCCTAGCAAGGGAAGGGACTAGAAAAGGTGTCCTAAAAATTGCCTGCCCTACTACCAACTGGCCAGCATGCCGCGGCTGGCAGTTAACCCTCATAGCGGTCGTAAAAAAAGAAGAAAGAAACTTATCATTGGTGCGTGGAACGTGTGCACACTACTGGATAGAGAGAACACAACTAGGCCTCACAGAAGAACTGCTCTTGTAGCCAAAGAACTGGCATGGTACAGGATTAACATCGCTGCGCTCAGTGAGACCCGCTTTGCTGAAGAAGGAGCAATCTGCGAACCAGAGGGGGGCTATAACTTCTTCTGGAAAGGTAAAGCAGAAGATGAAGACAGACAACATGGAGTTGGATTTGCCATCCGCAACACACTGCTATGTCAACTCCCTGATCTTCCCACCGGCATCAATGAACGTCTGATGAAAATCCGCTTCCCTGTTAGTCGCTCCAGGCATGCCACTATCATTAGTGCCTACGCCCCCACACTCACCTGCAGTGCAGAGGACAATGAGATTTTCTACGAAGCGCTGGACTCCCTTGTGAAGTCAACTCCTGCAAGCGACAAGCTTGTAGTCGCAGGGGACTTCAACGCAAGAGTGGGGACGGACCACCAGAGCTGGGAAGCAGTCTTAGGCCCCCAGGGAGTCGGCAAGATGAACAGCAATGGGCTGCTGCTCCTGACTATGTGTGCTGAGAACGGTGTTACCATCACCAACACCCTCTTTAGACAGGCTAACAAGTACAAAACCACCTGGATGCATCCAAGGTCCAAGCAGTGGCACCTCATAGACTATGTCATTGTTCGGCAGCAGGATGCACGAGACGTGATGAGCACCAGAGCCATGCGAGGGGCGGAGTGTTGGACAGACCACAGGCTGGTAAGGACAATCTTCAACCTCCACATAGCCACGGTTCAGTGCAGGAAGCCCAAGGTTGCTCGCCCAAAATTCAACACTGCAAAACTGCTGAACCCACTCACCAAGGAGAAATTCCAAACACACCTAGATGAGGCTCTGACTGCTCAAGGACCGCTGACTGGAGACCCAGCAAACCAATGGAATCATTTCAAAAAGACGGTGAAAGAGTCCGCCAAAGCCACTCTAGGCCTGAAGAAGCATGTCCACCAGGACTGGTTTGACGAGAACAGCGAAGACATCAATAAACTCTTAGAAGAGAAGCATACTGCTTACATCAACTGGCAAAATGACCCATCCTCCACCTCCAAGAGGGATCGCTTCAAGCACCTCCAGAGCAAAGCCCAGAGAGAACTGCACACAATGCAAGACAGCTGGTGGGACAGGAAAGCTGATAAGGTACAACTTTATGCCGACCTGAACTACTCCAAGGAGTTTTACAACGAGCTCAAGGCTGTCTATGGACCACAGAGACCTAGCACCACCCCACTTCTGTCTGCAGATGGCAATACCCTGCTGAAAGACAAGGTCAGTATTACACAACGCTGGAGGGAACACTTTTCCACCCTCCTCAACAGACCGTCCACTGTTGACGCTACGGCTCTAGATGCCATTCCGGAGAAGCCAACACTTGAGGAGCTTGACTTCCCACCCAGTTTTGAAGAAATCACCATGGCAGTGAAGCAAACAAGCTCTGGAAAGGCGCCAGGCATGGATGGCATCCCAGCCGAGATTTACAAGGCGGCCGGCTCAGTGGCCCTGGAAACACTCTACGAAATACTCTGCGGCATTTGGGAGGAAGAATCCATGCCACAGGACTGTCGAGATGCCATTGTTGTCTCCTTATTCAAGAACAAGGGCAGTAAGTCCGACTGTGGCGACATCCGCGGCATCTCCCTTCTATCAATTGCTGGGAAGATCCTCGCTAGGGTCATCCTGAATCGCCTTACTAGCGCTGTCTCAGAACGATCATTGCCAGAGTCCCAGTGTGGTTTTAGACCAGGCCGCAGCACCATTGACATGGTCTTCTCGGTGAGACAAGTCCAGGAAAAGTGCATCGAGCAGCGGATGGACCTCTATGCTGTCTTCATCGACCTTACGAAGGCCTTCGATACGGTTAATAGAGAATCGTTGTGGGTCATCCTCTCCAAGCTTGGCTGCCCGAGTAAATTCACCAACATCATCCGCCTCTTCCATGACGACATGGTTGGCACTGTGCTTGCTGGTGGTGACACCTCTACTCCCTTTGAAATTTCAAATGGCGTCAAACAGGGCTGTGTCCTTGCTCCAGTCTTGTTCAACCTGTTCTTCATGTGCGTACTGAACCATGCCTTCAGAGATCTCGGCAAGACATCTATATCAAATACTGGCTGGACGGCTCTCTGTTTGACCTGCGCCGACTGAAAGCCAAGACTCGAACAGTGGAGAGACTTATGACAGATGCACTGTTTGCAGATGACTGTGCACTGATGGCACACTCAGAAGCTGACCTTTTACCAACCTTCCCCAGGCCCAACACTGCACCCTCCCCCTACCATCGCCATTGGAGGCACCACACTGAAAACTGTTGAACACTTCAAGTACCTCGGGAGTGTCATATCCAGTGATGGCTGTCTTGATAGGGAAATCTCTGCCAGAATAAGCAAAGCCAGCCAGGCTCTTGGTCGCCTTCGTACTCGTGTGATCTACCATAAAAGCATCAGGCTTGAGACAAAGATCAAGGTGCACAAAGCTGTTGTCCTCACAAGTCTTCTCTATGGCTGTGAGACCTGGACGCTGTAAAGGAAACATATTAGACAGCTTGAACGCTTCCACATGAGATCCTTACGGTCGATCATGGGCATCAAGTGGCAGGACCGAGTGACCAACCTTGAAGTTCTGGACAGAGCAGGCCTAATCAGCATTGAAGCTATGATCTTGAAGGCCCAACTCCGCTGGACTGGCCACGTCATCCGTATGGAGCCTCACAGACTGCCTCGGCAATTGCTCTACGGAGAACTAAAACAGGGCCAAAGACCCAGGGGCCACCCCAGAAAGCGTTTCAAAGACTGTGTGAAGGACAACCTGAAACACAGCTGCACCCCTGCAAAAGACCTGGAAAAGTGTGCACAAGACAGAGCAGGATGGCAAACTCTAACCAGGCAGACCCAGAATGAGTTCGAGGTCAGTCGGCGTAACCATATCATTAACACAAAAGAAAAACGCAAGGCCTCAGCATCCTCTCTCCCCACAGCAACCACGTTCCAATGCCCCTACTGTACACGGGTGTGCGCCTCGAGAATCGGTCTCTCTAGCCACACCCATTCCCACAAAAGGAAATCTGCACAATGACATCTTCGAGTTCGATGGTCTACCAATGACTGACTTGATTGTGCTAAACCAATTCGTACTTGAATTCTCCAACCAGACAGGAAGTCCTTTATCCAGTCTCTTCTGCTCATCCCTCGGGCTCAGAGGAAGCTTTGAGGTGATCGTGCCTTTTCAGCTGCAGGCCCTCATTTATGGAACAAACCTCCTCACACTAGAAGCGCAAAGTCAGCCCTGGTCTCAGCTTATCACATGCCCACAGGCGATATTAAATACTCGGGCATCAATATTTCCCCCAAGCTTCCAAAACTCTTCATTCTAAATTTCATGCCACTTCTAAAATTGGTTCAAGATGACTTAAATAGTTGGATTAATTACAAATTTTGCTTTTTGAAAGAATAGCATGGACCAGAATGTGTCAGTCTTGACGAAAATCAATTATCTACTTGCAAAGATCTCCTTATTTCCCAGCACTTCATGATTTATATCGCTCAATTCAGCCATTTCAAAATTTTATTGGAAAAACAAAAATCCACGCATAAAATTCAACTTTTCAAAGACTGAAAAACTGAGGGTGGGTTAGAAGCTCAAAACTTTGAATTATATCATCTGGCCAATCAGCTGAAATATCATATAAAACAGCTCAATCCCAACAAATCGGATTCCTTATGGCTGGAAACTGAACAGGCACTTTGTAATTAAATGCACTTATCAGACCTCATTTATCAGTTAAACCATCAAGCACTTTCACTGTTTTCACCGAATACTCAACACGGGTGAGAAATTACACAAAATGGGATTTAATGAATCACAAAACGCAGCTGACACCTCCCTACATGCCGTTTGTCACTGCACTCCAATCAGGCACTTTTAGATGCTCTATACCTTGGAGCCATCTCACCCTCTGAACTGGCTCATCCCTTTATCCCCAGATGTCTGCATCTTTGGCGACATAACATCTAAACAGCTCAACTTCGGGTATTCTCCTCACAGCCGTAATTATCGCCAAGAAGACCATCCTTTTAAACTGGAAATAAAAGTAAAACCTGAATATTATCCATTGGAAAAATCTCCTAATAGATCACAGATCCCTGGAAAAAAAGGCCCGCCTTTGTAAATCTTTAGGCCGAATTCAATGTAACCTGGTCCACAGTTGTCAATAAATTAATCTCTGTTGTATTCTGACCTCCAATCCATGGTTCGAGTATCAATACAAACAAACTTTCAATACATCCACTTTCAGCCTTAGATTTATAAAGGGTAAAAAGCCCACATGAAATGCAATAACACATAAGTGCTCACGCACACACACACACAAACACACACACTCGCGCACATGCACAACCAAACCTTAACTTTGTTCATACGCGCACATACACACCAATTCACCCTCCCATTCAACAGTTTTGTTGTTGTCCAAAAGTTTTTTTTAATAGAACTTCTGTAATTATTTCAATCATATTTTCTATTATTATTTTATTATATAAATGTATTTCAATAATGTATGTATTTGAATATTTTTGTGCATTTATGGGTATGTATGTATATATAGGTGAATGCATATGAAGTGCGAACTCATTTAATTTATTCAAATTGCCGCTCATGGCACACCTTATTTCCTTGGCCTTTTAATCGTTTTAAACTGTCTTTGTCATGCCGTTATTTGTAAACATTATCCAATGTATTGTGTTTTTTTGAATAGACCCTGTTTACTGTGTTATTCTTATTACTGCTATGTGTGCATGTACATGTATGTGTGTATATATATATATATGTACAAGCTTATACATATACATATGTATGTCAGTGTATGGATGGTATGTATTTGTATATATAAATGTATATAGATTCTGTCTGAGGCACTTTGGTCAGCTCATGCTGTTTTTAAATGTGTTCTGTAAATAAACTTGACTTCACTTGACTTGAGTGGTTTTGATGGCCTGTGTAAGTGAAGCACGCCCTCTTGTGGTGTAAAATTTAATTTATGGTTAGTTATGCAGAAATGCGACGCAAACATGGACCTACAGTACATCAGTGCTTGAGACATCCATCTCATGGCATGTGTGATGGAAATCTCAAGTACAAATAGGCCCATCATGTTTAATGCATTATCTTAAAACAAAGCATTGTGTTCTTGAAATTTCAAATTATGTCAGGAAAATAAAGTTACATTATCTGGAGTTCTTGAGAAAAGTTTCTCATTGTCTTCGGAAAACAACCTTTGAGACAATAGTTAAAAAATTCAAGCTGTTGAGAAAACAAATAAAATTTATCGTGGGAAAACAAAGTAACTGCTGCCAGGTTTTTGTAGAGAGTTTATGTGTTTCCTGTCACTATGGGCGTCAGGGCACAGTAGTACAGAGCAGAGTCTGTCACTTCAGCAGAGGAGATCTCCAGATGCACACGGCTGTGTAGTTTTTCATGTGTAACAGTAAACCGATCTTTCTCTTCTCTCTCCTTACTTCTGTAGATCAGGATGAGGAATTCAGGTTTTGAAGCGGGGTGTTGGTGATACCACTGTAGACTGCCTGCACTGCCG
>JAQFJB010029589.1:0-13900 GCA_029874875.1 Naso minor
TTTTATTTTTAAAATGGCTTTTTTTTTTTTTTTTTTTTTTTTACCCAATAGGCTCGTGTCAGACTGGGAATGGGAGGCAGCCGGCGGGTTCCAGACAGGAGGCTGAGGGGGAAATACAGGTGGTGGCTGGAGCTGCTGGGAATGTAAGGATGAGGACGTGCCCGTTTTCCCTTTGGCAGTTCCCTTTGGCCGAGGTGGGGGTGGTGGCACCAACTGATCTGCCAATTTGACAGAGGGCCTGCGGACAACAGCACAATAGGTATGAAAAACAGCAACCACTTATTCAGGTCCTATGTGAAAGCACTGAACAGTCCTTACATCCTTTGCCTTTTGGCCCCCTCGTCCTCAGATGTGAGGGAGTCCTTTTTTGTGGCCTTCACCAGTTTTTTTCTGGCCTTTTCATAACAATCTGCATTTAAGGGAAACATTTGTTGGACAAAGGCAACATATTACAATATGTGTAGAACTTCAATGGAATTATGATCAACCAAATTCAGTCTCTACCCCCCCCCTCTCTATCCTGTATGTGTGTCTACAGGAGGAGGGGCCTCACCATATTGTTTCAGGACCCTGATACGGTGCTCATCCCAGGTCTCGTCGGGTTCCTCCTGATTTTGAACTGCCTGCTTCGCCCTTTGCATGCTCTTGTATGGTGGCCAGAATGAAACCTTCTGGTCGATACTCAGCCAGCATGTGGGGACTACCTCAACTTCATTTTTCTCAATGAAAACTACTACGGCAAACATGCTTGGAGGGAAAAAAAAAGGAGATTGAACGTTAGATGAATTATGAACAGAACTGTGAATTATGATTGAACTGTTGAAGGAATTAAAGTTATTCATGTATTTTTAATGTTATTTATTGAGCATGTATCATTTAGCTGGTATGTTGCAAAGCCTTGTTTTTTAGGCAGTGCAACAACCTTTGCGTCAATGGCCATCTCTGACAGCTGTGTCTCACCATATATTTTGAGAACATTCACAAAAATATTCCCCTCAAGTCTAATCTTGCTCTCCTTGTGATACAACTGCTGCCTTTGCTTGGTGTTAGTTTGTATGGTGGCCAGAGGGCCATCTTTTGATCCACACTCAGCCAACTTGACGGTATCACCACCACCTCATTTGATTATGTAAACAAACAAAACAACCAAAAAACATTTATAATTAAAGGGATAAATACTCATTAGACATCCAGAAGTATAAAAATTATTGATTACTGAATTGGAGCAATATTTGAACTGAATTAGAAATACTTTTATAAGTGATTAAGAGGGGAAACGACAAGTCCTTTTTTATATGGAAAGGCCACCATCTTGTAGTCGATGTCATGCTCTGTTAATATTGAAGTTTCTCTGGACATTTTGCCTACAACAGCAGTTCCCAGTTGAAGGGAGTTAATTGGGTAGTTGAAAAATGGCTGCTGTTGCAAATATTTCCGTACTACAAACGAGGTACTGCCAAGCGTTCGACGAATTTCCACAATTCTGAAAGTGGTGTTGGCATACGATATTATGTTATTACCGTGTTGAGTGGAGAGTATGAATCTGTCACAGGTGTAGTGAGACAGTGAAGCAGTGAGACTGGATTGAGGGGAACTAGAGGGCAGACTGACCCTGCTGATACTGGCTTGTTCAGATAGTCGTCTGACAACCTGTTGCAGTGACTGGTTTGGCTTTCTGATTTGTCTTTTTAATTTATACAAGAAATTTTCAAAAGGAAAGGCTGAAATTTGGGGCAATGGGCCGAATTTTCTCACGTCACTTGCCAGGTGAATCAAATTATGGACATTGTAAATAACAAAATCACCGTAAATGACTGAGAAATTCTGAACAAAGACCACAAGAACGTTCTCAGCATAATCCAAGTAATGCTTATGTAGACGGGGTGAGCATAATATGGATATGGCGATGTGCAGCAGGAGGAAATGGTCATACATTGGCTTAGGCAGTGTTTTCTTAAGAGCAATGGGGCCAGTGTAGAGCAAAAATGTTCTGAACTCGGTGGCTTTCCACCGATCGAGCTCCCTCAATGATCTTCCCTTTCTGCCAAACTCTTTCGGGAGATTCTTCCCCATTCTTATCAGCCTATCTGATATCACCATTATTGAGCGGTTTCCAATTCTAGTTGGGAGTGGGCCTTTCATCCATAGCCATATGAGCTTGCGGACCACTCCCAGGCATACAAGATGCATGAAATCCAGGACAAATTGAGTGACCATGCCTACATTAATTTGGAGAAGAGCACTTGTGCCCTCTTTGTGATGGTCGGTATGCGTTTTCTCTCTAAAGTCCTCATCCGTTCTTAGGACAGCTTTGGTGTCTGGGTAGTTAAGGCGTTGATTTAACCAAACACCCTCTTGAACACATCGCTCACATCCATTGTAGGAATTGTGAGCTTTAATGTTTTTTAGAAAGGCTCTTGCCGGTGCGTCACACACAAATGCTGAAATTTCAATCCTATACAAATAGGACTGATACTCAAATCCATCAGAAGCAAGCTTTCCCATCTCTGTGACAAAGTCTGAGAGGTACTCATTTGCATCTGATGGCTTGGAGTATCCACAGTACAAACCTATTACAAAAGGAATTCGGCAAGGGTCTTCTTCAATTAGTCCTAGTATCGGCCAGAATTGTTGATTGGTACTCTTGAAAAGAGGCAAGCCGTCAACATTGATTTGAAGATGAAGTGTTTGGCTTTTTACGCCTAGTATGCCACCATTGTCTAATCTTGCCCTGACACTATTCGCAACCCCAAAGTAATGCATAGAGCCCCCAGCTTTTGATTGCACCTCTGTGTAAGTTGGAGTTGAGAGGAGAGTGCGGCCATCCTTTGGCAAGTTTACATTAGGGAAGTGCTTCTGAAGCACAGAGAGAAGACTTGAAAGGTGAGAAATTGGTGTATTGGTTGTAACTGCCCATGCTTTTAGGTCATCTCTCAAGTTACTGAAGTCAATGTCACTGTCACTGTCTCCCTCTGTCTCATCTAAGCTATAATGATCATCTGTCATGTCAACATCTTCCTGGCCAGAAGTGGCGCAACATCCTCCTGGCCAGGAGTGGTTTATGGCCAGTGACTCTGAGGATACCTCCGAGTCACTGGCCATAAACCACTCCTCTTCTTCACACTCGCTGTCAGTGTCTGAATCTGAACAGACCGAGACGGCAGGTGACCGCTTGGTGGAAGTTTCGAGGTAGGTGGTACGATTATGTAGTTTTGCCATTGCACTGTCTGTGTTTTTCTTAACGTGTCGTCGCAACGACCGTTTAGATAAAATGTTTTTGCTGTCGGCCATAGTTAATAAAGCTGTTGACAACTAAAATGATCAGGTTGGCGAACTATCGTCGTACTGCTAGCTGCTATAGCTAACGGACGGATAGCATGCTACCGTCTGCTAGAATGCTTGCCGAAGCCGATAACGTTACGTTACGTCTTATGAGGCTAATGTAGTCCTTACCTTGGCTGAGTGTGGATGAAAGTATATTATGTTAATTATAATAATTTGTTTAAACTTTAAATGGTAGGTAACAGGCAAAAAAAATCACTTTGTGCAGTCAGGCTGGCGGTTGACGGTTTTTTTAATAACGGTCATGTACATAAATCGCGTGGCTATTATGGTTACGTGATGTTCTCTCTCGCGCTGTCTTTTTTCGCCATGCTAGTGTATATTTGACCAGGACTAATTGCAACAGAAATGGTTTTTGGTGTATGAAACCTTTATTTTATCTCATGAGACCTTCCCTTATCACATATTTATTGGCTGCGGTTACATGATAACTTTTAATTCCGAATTAAAAGAAACTTCCGAATGAAATCATTCGGAAGTAAAGTTTTTTCTCATGCGTTTACATGTTAAACAGTCATTCTGAAAAGGTGGGGAAAGAACCCTATAATCGGTTGTTTTTGAACGTAAACGGCATCTTAATGTCATTACCGTTTACCGAAAGTAAACAAACGCTGCTGCTTAACAAAAACGATTACAATGAAACAGAAAAGTGCTGCGATAACATTTTCCTCCATGTTGTCCGTTAGCTGTGTGCTGTCTCGGTGATTTGTTTGTTAAATTCGGAATTAAAAGTTATCATGTAACCGCAGCCAGTAGAGGAATATCCAATTAGTGGTTATCTGTGAAAATGAGGATTGTTGTCTTGCACATTCACTCCTCGACACTCACACATCTCCATCTCCACATAACGTTACCGTACAGCACACCCATCACCCCCTCCCCTCAACACACAGGTTTTATGTCTGATCTTTGCACAAATTAACCCAATTTTGACAATGTTCCACCATTTAGATTTCAGTATGTGAACAGGGAGGGTTTCATGAACGTATACACCTACAATCATTTCTGTTGCAAATACTTCCAAAGAGGGCCATGTAGAACTTTGACTGAGATCTCCCTTAAACATTTTAGACCAATGAAGTTGTAATACTGGGTTAATTGTGTGGCAGGAGCAAACAGGTGGTGGTTGGAGTGGGAACTGTGGTTATGGATGAGGTTGAGTACTTTTTTTTGTAGAGGAGACTAGAAAGAGTAAACGCCTCTGAAAAATGTTAGGCTGTTCTTGTCTGCAAGGTGGTCAGTTTCTACTGTATATAATGTGCTGTATATGTGGTATTTTGCTCTTATAGAATAGATTAACTGTACAGCTGAAATTTGCTGAGAGGAAAATCCATCTCTGGAGGAAACCTTCATGGGGAATGTCAAGCAAAGCTAATTAAAACCCACCTTTTTTAAGTTTATCACAGATGTATCCCTTTTCCTAACATACATACTCTCTCTTTCCCCCCACCCCCACCCCTTTCTCTCTCTCAGACACACACACTTACCTGAGCTGTGCTTGACTGTAGGTGAAGGCGGGGGATTGGTCATCATTGGGAAGCCATTCATTCTTCGCCCTGACATAGTGCATGTGCAGAGCAGCGATGGAACGCTTGCGGGGTAAGTCTGAATTAAAACGATAGTTCGGAGTAATTCGAATCATAGCCCTGTTGAACGAGCTTGCTACTCTGGAAGTCCAGAGATCTTGGCTTTAATCGTTCCTTGTTGTGATTGATCGTAGCGTTATCCAACTCCGTGCAGTGAGACTTTCAAATGCATACCTGGTGCTGCCGCTCGAGGCGGCTCAACATTATTCCCGGCCAGACCCATAATCTGAAAGATTATCAGGGTTTGGATTCCCAGGCTACGAGCTTGCTGTTTTATTGAATAAGCGTAAGCAGCATGTTGTTCCAAATTCTTTCATTTTCTTTGCTATTGACAAATTCATTTCTATAAGTCAGTGGTTTCCAACCCTGTCCTACAGGGACCCCCTGACTGGTGGTTTTCATTCCAACCTCAGTTGCAATCCCAGAGTCCTAATAAACTGTTAATTCCTTAATTATGTCCTTTTCAGGTTTAGAGGGAGTATTGACGCGCTTAAGCTACACTGTCATAAATAGTTATGCATACCTTGAAGAATAAAAGCCCCATGTTCACATTATGCTTTTTGTGATATATTGCAAACATTTGCATAAAAAGTGGAAACAAAACTTTTTTACCTGATCTAATTAAAGACCGAGGTAAATTGGTTGGCTCCTAATGAATGAAAGTGTGGACACATGGCCACAAAAATATCAATTTGGTTTATAATGAAGTATTCAAAGACAAAGCAATGATAACGAGCCTCACCTGCATTGTGTTAGCATGTTTAAGGAAAAATCATGGAAGAACTTAAAAGGCATTTTTCCACTTTTTATGCAATTGTTTGCAATATAGCAAAATAAGCACAATGGGAACATGGGATTTTATTCATGTGCATAACTATTTCTGAAAATGTAGCTTTAGAGGGTAAATACTCCCTCTAAACCTGAAAAGGACCTAATTAAGTAATTAACAGTTTATTAGGACTCTGGGATTGCAACTGTGGTTGGAATGAAAACCACCAGTCAGGGGGTCCCTGTAGGACAGGGTTGAGAACCACTGCTGTAAGTGTAGCAGCTTTTTTGGGTTTTCCCCTTTGTTCCCTGGTTGGCCACTACTGGTGACTAAATTGGATTGGTTGTCTTGACACATGCAGATGAAAGATGAGTAGAAGTTGATGTTCTAGTTGGCCATTTATTGTAACAGATGTTGGTTTACAGATAATAGCAGGTAAAACAAACATTGTTTAATCCTTCTAGCTCTGACATTTTCTTTGCAACTTGCAACATTATCAGAAGTTGTCAATGTCCCATTTTCCATTCTGATGAAACTGATTGCTGCTTACAGGGGTGATTCTAGGTAGCAGTGCTATGCCACCACACCTGGGATTTTTCTCATTAATACAATTTTTCTATTGCTCAGACTCTCCTTTCCTGCTCCTGCCCGTGTCTTCCTAACCTAACATCTCCGGACCAGTTGGATCACATCCACTAACTGACCAATACGCTGCTTGAGGGTTTATCCAGAGTGAATCAAACTGTAGCCCTGTTGTCTGAAGCTGCCAAGACGTGTCGATAGGTATCAGAACGACAACAGTAGGTACAACATAGACGGAATTTGCGAACTGGCCGGTAACACTAACTGATTGGGGCATATGAAAGCGAAACTGACATGCCCTCATCTATTAGCGTGGCCTGACGTTTCACTGTTCGGTCTAACGTGCATGAAAATCTGTCGTTCTCATACCTATCGATAGCACTTAGCAACGTGAAACAACAGGGCTACGTGTTGATTCACTCCAGATAATTCCTTTAAGGCATTACCAAAATGCCATCAGCTACCTGTCCCTAATCAGTGTGATGGTCTGTCACATGCCGCCAATCAATGAAGGCATTGCTACCCAAGATAATTAATTTGGCTAAACAATTCCTGGTGGAGCATAATGCTTCCAGTTATGTAGCATGATGCGGCGCTTATTCACCACTGCACTTAACACCCTGTGATGCTAAAACTCCTCTAATCATGCTTTCTTTGCCTCATTAGATTCCCTGCACAAGGATTCTCCTTAATCTGTATTGTCTGTGCTCATAATAATGTCAACTGATGCCAACTCATTCCAGATACTACTCCTTTTCTCCTCCCACTCGTGATGTTAGCTGGAAGTGCATACAGAATCCTGGCAGTCTTCGACTTGTATGTATGAATGCATACATTTCATTTGTTTAGTCTCTTCACAGTGAACGGGTTTCTTAATCATCCCCTACAAATAAGTTTCACAGATTCTGGTGGCGGTGGTTACATGTTGCCTCATATTTCTGATTTTGGGCTCAGTTAGTACTGTCTATCGTGATCCTGGATGCTGATTGCCGGCCTAGCTGGTCGGGTTCATCATGATGTCATATCTGCAGTCATAGTATTAACTCCACTCTAATGCTATTGCCTACTTTCTCAGGAACAGCATGGTTACTGCAGCAAAGAGGATACCCCATGTTAAGCCTCTAGGAAGATCAACCCTCGCCTGCATGTCCCTTATCCGTCTGACACCAAAACATGTCTTTAGCAGGATTAGTTTAACCATTATTTCTGCTTCTGGTGATGGGTTGTTGGCCTACAAGTTATTTTCAGTCCTGACTTGTATCTCTGCACCGGACGGCAATTGCTCAGCTGCACAGTCAGTCCTGTTTCAGGTGGCCCTGAATGCTGGTCGCTCAGCTCGCAGTCAGGCCCAGGTAGCCCTGATCCGTCATTCAGGTGGTAAAGGCTGTCCCTTTTCAGATTGCTGCGATTGCCGGTTACTCATCAGTCAGTCTCCAGGTAGCCCTGGTCAGTTTTTCAGCTGGCAGAGTCTAGCCTAGTTTAGTTTGCTGTAGTACTTATACTGCCTGTGACTCTGGTGAGGTACATGGTCTTATACTATTACAGTTTTGTCAGTATAGCTGTATGTTTACCTGGATATACTCAAGCCCAATAACTTTTTAAGTGATCATACGACGTATAGCTGTGTATCACATAAACTACAGCCCTGATCTGTGCACTGTTTTATGAGTTGTATGAAGTCTCAAAGTACTCGGATTGTTTTGTTCTTTTTCATATAATAGTAATGGGATGTGCCACTGTTCCCTGCTGGATTTGAATTTAGTTACAGTTAAACTAGTTATACATAGCAAAAATGTGACATGTGATGTAAGCACAAAGCTCACGCGGCGATTGGCGTGTATCACATAAAACACTCCCTTTTCCCCTCTCACCCACCCTTCTCTCCTTTTTCACCCCTGACCAGTTTGCATGCCTGTTAGTTTGATGACCCATGCACTAGCATCTGCTCTGCTGGTGTGGCTAATTGGCCCTTTTATATGTTTTATTCAGGTGCACCCTACTACAGCTTAAGATGACAACAGGACAACAGTGGAGACCTACTGTGGCTACTTGTTCATCACATTATGTTGGGACTGGGAGACCTGTGTTTTACTTGCAGAAGATTTGAAATTAAGTTTTGTTCTGCAGAAATTGCCACAATCAAATAAATTGTTTGCCGGATCATGGGTTTGTGTCATGGTTGTTTTAAAAAAAAAAAAAAACAAATGCATTTTGTTGTAAATTGAAAGCATTTATGATTAAAGTCACAAGTTAACATGGGAAAATGTTATTATTCTATAATTGAAATACACAGAATTTGAACAGTGCATGATTGTCCAGCCTGTACCCTCGGATAAAATACTGTAAACTGTAAAAGAAAAAAAAAGTTTTCTCAAGCATGTTCTAGGCTATATTAAGGTTTTCTTTACTGAGTTGCTTGTCTTTTGCTCTTTGCCAGACCAACTTTCACTAAAGGATGACTCAGCAAACAGACTTAAACCAACATGCCTAAAATTATTATTATTATTATTATTATTATTATTACAGATGGCATGTGCTTGAAATGATTTCAGGAGGGGCATTAAAAAGCTGGAAGGTTGTGTAGAAATGTGTGATGTGATCTTGGGTTTCATCAGTTGCTTGCACATAGATTTGGGGAATTTGGATAGTTACAGAAGTGAAAAATTCTCGTCCAGCTCAATGTTTTGAAAGCTGTAAACATTGAAAATAGCAAGGCAGCGGGCCAACGTCGGCGTGACAGTGGTTCAACGTTGGAAATGAAAAGGTATATAAATTAAAATGGCTGCGTTCGAATAGTCTGTTTTGCTTAGGAGAGTTCCTAACTCCTAGAAAACGATCCGGAAGTATTTACGTGGCAGCCATAATAAGTGTGTTCGGATTCTTTTAAATGTACAGGAAAGGTGCTTCAGTGCTTCCTATTTTATCACCTTTAGCATAGGGTACACTGAACCATCCTTTTCAAAAAGAAAGGAGATGGCGATATCCCACAATTCCGTACAGCAGTTCGTCCAGCCAATCACATAAACAAACTAGAATGGCACGCGGAGAGCGCAGACCCCGCCAAAAACCTTGATCTGGATCTCAAATCCGGATGGTGATCCGGATCATCCTCAAAATTTAATGGGGTCCTTCCTAGGTCATTATCTGTCAACCTGCCAAATTTCATCAAAATCGGCCCATTAGATTTTGAGTTATCCTGTTAACAGACAGACAAACAAACAAACAGACGCACGGAGGTGATTACATAACCCCGCTTTTGGCGGGGTAACAAACATGACGGGCAAGAGTCGCGTGATCACGGTGCCTAGTGTAAGTGCATTCGGATACTCATAATAGCGCGGTTCTCTTCCTATGCTTTTAAGAATCCCCCTTTACACATTTCCTTAGCCCCATGATGTTTTCCATCGGGGTTAAGGAATAGTCGATAGGAATAGGTGATAGGAAGGACTATTCGAACGCAGCTTGAAAGTGTTCTAAATACGAGTTTAAACGGACCTGAATGAATGCTGTGCAAAAACACTACGGTACTGTACGCTAGTACATGCGTTGGAAGACGACGACGAAACAACGTTGTAACAACGGCTGATAATCAATGTCGATTTCGCAGCTCTACGCGACTGCAGACCGACGTTCGATTTGCTATCAGTTGTAAGACCAACGTCAGTGTGAAGTCGGTCCAACGTTAGATTTCCACCGCCGACTTTGCCGACCAATACCAACGTCTGCTTGCTATCTGGGTTGTCGAATGTCAGATGTATACATGTATAATTACTATACGGAAGAGACGCTGTAGTAAGATTCGCAAGACCAAACGCACTTTATCTGTGTGGAAAAGCAAGGCGACCCTGTCTGTTAGCTAATTTTGCCGTGAAGCCTGGTGTTTCGCAAGATTTTTGAAATAACCGAGAAGCGGTCGGCACACGGTATTGGTCAAAAGGCATGTGAGACATAAAATTTGTCGGGAAATCGTTTGACTTTGGTAAAATCGTTGTTTTCATGTAAGGCAAACGGTGACAACACTAAAGACATATTTGCCAGCTTCATTTAATTGACTCGAAGGAACATAAAACTCCACCCCTTCTTTAACGTGATTGGACAGCAGGGGAAACACTCACAATGACGTTTCCGAGGCGCTTGTAAAAAGGTAGTTTCTCTTGCTGGTGACATTTGTTGGAAAAAAAGTTTGGGTATTGCCTCACAATTTTTTTTTAACCAATAAATTGAAAGAAATATCATTTATAATGATCCACAGGTTTTATCTAAGACCTACTTGCAAAGACTGAAGAAGGACATCCATGGTAGGTGATGTTTTTGTGGTGAAAATAATCTTCTCCATGGATCGCCACCCTGCCGTGGTGGAGAAGCTTGTGTGTTCCAATGAACCCGAGAGCAATGCCGTCTGGAGCTTTGCTCCTGGTAGGGTCACCCATGGCGGTAAGGTCAAGGGGGAGGTTCCAGACGAAGTGCGGTCTAACCAAGATTTTTATGGCAGAACTGGTGGAGGACAGGCGCACTGATTGGTCCGGGAGTTGGGGGGGACGGAGACCTGTCTTTTATGACATTTAGCCCTGGCTAGTTCGTCCTCATTCATTTTCCTTCACTGACGCATCTTCCAATTTCGTAATTGGCAATATACGCGTCCTCCCCATATACGATCCAGCGCTCAGCGATGACATCGTGGGATAAATTAATTTCAGGAAAATAATTTACTACTCGCCTCAGAGTCGACATGGAAGCAATTCTGAATACCATTGATTCAAATACAGCAAACATGCGTCCAGGTGACCAATTGCTGTCTTAATTAATCGGAGGGAACATGCAGCACCTGCAGAAAGTGCAGCAAAAAGTTCAGTGTTACTCTAAGTGTTGATTTAACACTGAACTTTTGCTGCACTCACTGCAGGTGCTGCATGTTCCCTCCGATTAATTAAGACGGCAATTGGTCATGCTTTATCCCACGATGTCATCGCTGAGCGCTGGATCGCATATGGGGAGGAAGCGTTAGTTGCCAATTAAGATAAATTGGAAGACGCATCAGTGAAGGAAAATGAATGAGAACTAACTAGGCAGGGCTAATTTTCATAAAGGACAGGTCTCCGTCCCCCCCAACTCCCGGACCTAAATCACGACGGCAGTGATGGCGGATGGAGGCTACAACAGAGGATTGTCCCCAATCATCATGGTCTCCATGCCACTGGATCCTGGCCCCTCTGCCAAAGACCGTGTGGTGACAGCAGGCGTATCAGTCTCCTCACATTAAACAATGCCACGCACAGGCATCCTCTGTATGCGGGTCCAGGATTGGCCTCTTTGCCCACCTGAACACCCATAAGGATTAAGGACCAAGAAGGAGGACTGAAATACTCGACCCTAAGTGTCCGCCGATGATAATGGTGAAAATAGTAACTCTGGTCCATCTATTCTGGCACTGCCCACACACTAAAAAACTGTGGGGTAAACTGTCAGTTTGTTGCACACCATATTTACCCTCAATTTGTACTGCTTTTCAAGAATGTATTGTTTGGATTCACTAAATTTGACTGTAATCTTAGGTTAATCATAAAGGACTGGCAACTATTTTTTATTCCAACCAAATTTTACATACATAAATCTACATTTTTATGGTGGAAAAAAAAAACGAATTACTTTGAATTTAACATCCACTTCAAACGATACATTCACTCCATTTCTGAAAGGAACAACTACAAAAAAAAAAAAAAAAACTGTCGAAATTTTTACCTCCGATAGCTTCATGAAATTTTTACTTGGTCATTATTATTGTCACTCTTTTATGGACTCATTTGTTTGTGCTCATGAATATACTTACCCCCTGGCATAGATTTACATTTTTTTTTCTTGTAATACTTGCTTTTGTCTTTGTAAGACTTTACAATTGCAATAAAGTTTTGGGAAGGAAAAAAAGTGCCCTGAGTTTTGTTGCCAGATCTATCATAGCCTCAATATTTAAAAAAGTAGGTTATTTTACAGTGGGAGGCACGCTGATAAAGCGCGTTCAGTGTGTTCTCTTATTTGATGGAATTAATTGAGGTAAGGTCTTGCCACCCATTGATTTTGGGTGGAGCACTGGGTG
Source organism: Naso minor (assembly GCA_029874875.1). NCBI lineage: Eukaryota > Metazoa > Chordata > Actinopteri > Acanthuriformes > Acanthuridae > Naso > Naso minor. Next base: position 12,371 of record JAQFJB010029589.1, read on the forward strand.
TTGGTGCTGGTGACTGAGGTTCAGTGAAGTTCTTGCTGCAAATTCTATTGAAATGCCAGTTTTTATTAATGTTCACATGAGTGCAAAACATCAATAAAATGTCAGAAACAATTTCATGTGTCATTTATTTGTTTGATCACACTTTAATATAAGGGTTCAAATAATATGCTTAAGTAATGAACGCCAGTTGCTCATCATTAACAAATAAGGAAGTCACTATGGCTTTTTTGGAACCATTTCAAACTAAATAGATTATCAGTTAAGGGGCACTGATCCACAGTTACTAATTGTTTTTGTGACAAAATTAGCTGGAGTCCACCTGGGGGGTATTTCATCAACATCGCTAAGAAAATCAAGACTTAGGTGTAATCTTGAAGTTTGAATTAACGCCAACTCCCAATCAAGCCCCGAGCTGTTCCATCAAGAGAAATCCGCTGGCTCCGGTTGACGCTAATACAAGCCTCACCTGTTAAGCGCGTGCGCGTCCCCGGGGAAAATAAAAAGCCCACACGAGTCAAGTTCCAATTATACTGCAAAATGGCCCAAAGTAAAGAGAAATGATGAGCAGAAGTGTTCTCCGCAGCAGAGTAAACCCTCCCAATGGAGATTTATGAGGAATATAAGGAAAATATAACATTAAAAGAATTCACTGCTGCCATTAACAAGGCAAGTTCGGTGACCAAGCAGAATATTGCGGACAGGTTAAATGCGTGACAGAGACGTGCGGTCACCTAATTTTTTTTTGCAGGATTTTGTCTACCTTTCCCCACCTACTGTCCCTGATTGACAATCAATTCACCTTTAATTTTTATTTCTTTCCGGATAAATAAGATTAAGCCTGAAGGAATCCCGTCCTGACAGAGGTGATAAAGGCAATTATCAGATCCCGTCGTGGCGGGGGTCTAGAAGAGACGAGCGTCCGTCCATCCGTCCAAAGGGGTGACGGGGGGGTTTGCCGCAGCAACGGCCTTCTTGTTCATTTACGTGTCAGCCCTTTGCTTTGATTCGGGGCAAAACTTAACACTAGGTAATTTCGTGTACCGGCTTTACCTTTTGTTCTTTGGCTTAGGAAAGTTGACAGAAAATAAACTCTCCATTTTTTACCTCCGCCAGTAGGTGAAGCCTACGGCGGAGGTTATGTATTCGGTTCCGTATGTTTGTCTGTTTGTCCGTTTGTCTGTTTGTATGTTTGTGTTCAAGATAACTCGAGAACGAATGAACGGATTGTCACCAAATTTTCAGGATATGTTCATAATATGAAAATAAAGAGGTGATTAAATTTTGGGGTCATAAGGTCAAAGGTCAAATTTGGCTGCTTAGGCGGAGGTCCGCTCTCTCAGAGTGCTCCTCTAGTTTTAAATGCGTATTTGAAGTTGAATACATTACATTAAACATATTAAACAGGCAATAAATTTGGCATAAGAACGGTTTTAATTACCTCCGCCAGTAGGTGAAGCCTACGGCGGAGGTTATGTATTCAGTTCCGTATCTTTGTCTGTCTGTATGTTTGTGTTCAAGATAACTCGAGAA
>JAQFJB010029829.1:0-13894 GCA_029874875.1 Naso minor
TGCAAAATACTCATTAAAAATATGTATTTTTGCATAATACATAGTGGGGTTATTTATGACCCCACTTGGTCATTTTAATTGCTAAAATCACTTGGTCACTTGAGGGTTAAGTTTATAAAAGTATATTTTTAAGTATACTTCAAATTTAAGCAAAGTGAACAGATCTAGTTCACACCTAAGTTTTATTTTATACTGCAAGTGCATCACAAGAGGACTTTTTAGCAAACTGTGAGTTAACTAGTTGTATACTTCTAGCATACTTTTCATTTTATGAAAGTATACATTTAAGTATACTGCAAGTAAACTTACGGATATACTGCTAGTTTATTAGTTGTATGCTTCTAGTAAACTTTTCAGTTCATGAAAGTATACGCTGAGGTATACTGCTAGGAGACTTAAAAGAGGGTCGTTGGATGTTTAATGACAGGCGTGAGTCAGGACTTCAGTTTAATATCTCATCCGAGAGACAACATCCTCATCACTTCACTGGGGTGTGGAGTATTTTTCCACCAGAGGGAAGGTCCTACCCTATTGGCCCACCAGCACCTCCAGCAGCATGGTCTCCCATCCCAGCACTAACTGAGCCCACACCTGCTTCACTGCAGCTGCGCAGCTGGTGCAGATCAAGCTGTGACATGTCATTGTCACCATATCAGACCAGATCGCGCTGAAGTTTCCAGTCTCCTTAACCTCGTGGATGAAAGTACTGTGTACATTTATCTGTGAATCTGCACATACTGGCCGGCTGGATTTAACCAGTATTTCAGCTGAAACACAGCGACGTTTGGCACAGGTACAATATGCAGGGCTTTCATGTCCACACTGCTGTTTAAAAATGATTACAGAAAAAACACAATGCAGCGAAACCCTTATATCTCTGGCCCCATCACTGATACAAGTATGGGGTTTGGATGGATTTGTAATATGAGGCATCCTTGAGCTCCACTATCATTTACAATGGTTGCATCTATGCTTGTTTCCATGGAATTTGTGTTTGAAGCTGGGCAAATTTGAGTTTTTTCTTCCACTTTTTTGACCCTTATTACTCACCAATTCCTGGTGATACTGAAGAAGTGACAAAAGAAACGTTGTATTTCAGATGGATCATTGACCTTTTATCAAAAAATTAAAGAAGAACATAATAGTTCATCAGATTAACCCTTTAAAGTTTCTTACAACAGAAAAAGTCACAAGTTCAAGGTGTAATGACGGTGGAAACTTGGAGACCAAATGCAGCAAACTGGCGAGCGAAAGGCCGGCAACAGTGAGCACTAAAACCCACTAAAAAGAGGAAGGGAAGGAAGGCAGAAAATAAACTCTGAAGCTGCCCGGAATATAAACTCAGCAACCAGGAGTCGGAAGCCGAGCAAAGCGAGAGTAAACTGGCAGAAACAAAGAAAAGGCTCCCCACGGAGCCGTCCAAACAAGGCAACAAAATAAACATCTCGAGGGACGAGAATTCCTAAGCACCAAAACCAGTGCAGACAGGAAGAGGAACAGGGAGGAACTCAAAAGGAAATCTCTCTAAAAATGTATTCCAAAATAAAAGTGAATGAGTTTGCTATATTCCTATTCTGGAAAAATCTTCCAGCTGAAGTGCTAGCTAAGATCAGAAACTCTAGCAAAGGAGGCGTGGTGGACTTCCAGCTTATACAGAGTCAGGGGAGGGCGCCGCCCATGTCCAATCAGCCAGCTAGAGCAAAAAATCCGCGATACACAGAGAAAGCCCTTCACGCAACACAGCCTCTAAACCATGACACAAGGGATCTGTCCATCCTCGGGGAAAAGTTGCATCATTATGACTTTGCACCTGTTGCATGTCGGGTGAACTGAATTATACTGGAAAGCACCATCGGTCCAGTATATAGGCTTTTTTCACCACAAAAACAAGCACAAAAAGTAAAAAATCTCACCACAGTTTGCATGGAAAAAAGAACAGACACAACCATTGTAAATGATGGTGGTGCTGGAGGAAGCCTCATAATCCATCCAAACCCCAGACCTGTATCAGTAATAGGGCCAGAGATCTAAGGCTTTTTCCACAGCATGTTTTGAAAAGCGCCCCCTGCCATTTCTTCAAAGGTCCATAAAACCATTACAAGAGGGCAGTTTGCGAAAAAAAAATAAAAATAAAAATCAGAGAGATCCATTATTTGGGCCAAAATGAACAAGCAGGCAAAGTTAAAGTAAAATCCAAGACCATGATGGCCGAGGTGCGTTTCCACTTGGCATGAAATGACCCTAATAAGGTCATTACAATCGCAAAGAATATAAATATCAGGGCCTGTATTCACAAAGCAACTTAGCACTAAAAGTAGGTCCTAATTTCAAGATTTAGGAGAAACTCCTTAAAAAAAAAAAAGGGGCCGTGTCAGTCGTAAATTTAGGACTCCTAGTTATTTTCACTAAGTGTTATTCACAGAGCATTTTAGGCCTAAAGTAGCTCTTAAGTCTGGGAGAGCTTAAAAGTAGTCAAGAGGACTCCTAACTCGCTAAAACCTATCCATAAAGAATCGGAAAATGGCTGCTGCTGTTGAAAGACGGAATGACTTGGAAATTCTGAATGATGGGCAGTTGTTGAAAAGACATCGAATCAACCGTGAAGGGATTTTATTTGTTGTTGACTTGGTGAGGGAGAGAATTATGTCTCCAACCATGAGAAACAACCCAATAAGCCCCGAAATAAAATGTCTGACAACACTTCGTTACTTGGCCACCGGAAAAATGCAACTTCGCAACGTGGACAATTTAAGGATTTCACAATTATCTGTCAGTCGCTCAATTCGACAAACACTCATTGCCCTCAGTGAACCCCATATCATCCGACAGTTCATCCGGCTTCAAATAGACATTCGCCTACAACACAGAAGTAAGCTTGAATTCACGCACATCTCAGGTATGCCCGGTATCATCGGTGCCATTGACGAGACCCATATTTGAATTATTTCTCCGACCCATGATGAAACGGTATTTGTGAATAGAAAAAAAGTCCATTCCATCAACACCCAGATAGTATTTGATGCCAAATTCAATATTTTGGACATTGTTGAAAAATGGCCAGGATCCACGCACGACTCGCTTTCGCATGCCACTGGCTCAGGGACAGTGGCTTTTATTAGGCTATTGAGCAAGGGTTACATTTAATTGATCATCATAATAATACCAGCCTATGTCATAGTTTGAATACATATTTAAATTGCAGGCTATAAATCACAAACCAAGCTTAGTATGCTTTACTGTTTAAACGATAGCCCGTTTATAGGCTGCAATCTCGGACCTCCCCTGCGATTGCAGCCCATGCCATCGCTTCTCGCACTCGTCTGTCGTCCAAGGATTTGCTGTTCACCCACTCGCCAAATGTCCCTTTGATTACATGCTTTTGCTCAAGCACCAACTGGACCAGCAGCAGTGACTGGTCGTAGCTCCAGTTGGGCTTTCGCATCCTTTTTGAACTTTAATCCATGACAGTTTAGGGCAAACAAACTGGAACGGCTCCACATTAAAATGATTGCAATATATTCTCATTGGGTAATAAGTTGCTAATTATTGGTGAAAATGACACATTTTATTATTGACTCATTTTATGCTATTGGCGTTTTTACAACTCTCTCTTTCCTATGCATGTTTATTTGCCTAGAGCGTGATATGTAGGGACTGCTTATAGTGCATTTTCAGGAGTGCTCAACGTGTTATTATTTTATGGGACAAACCAGCCGCTTGGGCTATTTCCTCATTTTTCCCTCTATGGGTTGTATGTGGGATATTTTTTTCAATGGGCCGCCCTGTCACCAAGCAACCAATCACCGTGCTCATTGTCCCAAGACTCGTGCATGAGAATTGACGTCATCCTTAGCAACAGAGATTTCTCCCACCCATATCAGCGCTACTCCTATTCTAGGAGTTACCAGTTTTCTTAACTAAAAGTTAATCTCAGCGGCTTTGTGAATAACTTAAGATTTTACTCCTACATAAAAATGTTTTAGCGCGACTTAGCAGTACTCCTAGCGGTAAGATAAGATGCTTTGTAAATATGGGTCCAGGTTTTCAGCTCAAAGTAACCCACATGATGTTCAAGCAGGTTTATTTATTTCCAGCACATAATGGTACATTGCCAAATCCATTTCAATGCAAAGAAAGGCAATGATTTTTACAACTTTTTAGGCCAGCTTTTTGGTGGGAAATAGGCTTATATACTGGATTTCAGGTGATTAGACACTGCTCAGGTGCAAAGTGGTGTCAGTGGAACTTTCCCCCAGGGGCGAGCCAGGCCCTTACACTTGGGCTCTTTGACCTTAATTTCCATGGCATTCACCACTGATACAAGCAGCCTTTAAGACTGAAAGCCAAGAGCAAGTTTCATGTCAAGGATCAAGCCGCCTTTTACATCTGTATCTGTCATAGAATCAAAGACATAAAACTTTTTCTACAGCATGTTCTGAAAAGCACCCCCTAAATTGGAGATACCCATCATTTGAGTTCAAATAAACAAATATACAAAGTTAGAGAAAAATCTGAGGCCATGATGGCCCAAAAGGTACTTTAAGCATTTCCACTTGGCATGGAATGACCCTTTAGTTGATCATATTTTTGACAGTAATAAAGAACTCCGTTAACAAAAGGACGGCCTATCAGTGCACTCATTCGGAATATTTCATCAGCCTTGGCTTGAGTCCTTCAGCCTACTGGTCAGGCTAAAGGCATTGCCAATTCATTCTCTATGCATATTTCTGGTTCCATAGGAGAGAAAGAGGTTTTTTTTTTTGTTCTGAAATGGGATTTTGATAAGAGCTGCCACTGCTGTGTTCTTATACTTTGGCATCCAGTACAATGTTGTGTTTGAAAATTAAATTTATAAAGAAATCAATTTTGTTCTCAATGCTGAGTATGTGTTTCATTGTGAATTCTTCAAAGTTCCTTCATCTGTAAATTAAAGCAGAATGCACCGAAGCATTGTCTACTAGTAGAGTGCATGAGGTAGCCTCTAGTCTACTTATGTTAAATAATATCTGAATAGCAACAGTAATATATTTTAGAGTGCAATAACCATAAGCTCTGAGTATGATGTTAAGTTAGCTTAAAGAAGGCTTAAGTATACTTGCAGTTTAAAAACTAAAAATGTTTAGCTCCCTCAAAGTTTAAAACTAAATTTAAACCATAGAGGGCTTGAACTACAGAACTTGTGGGCTAGTAGTCTACCCATATGTTTACTTGCAGAATACTTCAAAGTAAAATGTATAAACGAAAAAGTTGGCCTGAAGTATATAACAAGTTGTAGTACGTCTGAATTTACTTGCAGTGTACTTCAAAGTACAGTTTATAAATTAGAAATTGTGCTAGAAGTATATAACTAGTGAACTAATAGTTCATCTTTAAGTTTACAAGCAGTACACTTCACAGTATACTTTCATGAACTGAAAAGTTTACTAGAAGTATACAGTAACTAATAAACTAGCAGTCTGTCTGTAAGTTTACTTGCAGTATATTTCAATGTATACTTTCATCAACTGAAATGCATGCTAAAGGTATACAACAAGTCACAGTATACTTAAAGGTTCACTTGTAGTGTATGTACCTGCAGTACAAAATAAAACTTAGATGTAAACTAAATGCATACTTTAAGTTTACGTTGCTTAAACTTGAAGTGTACTTCTTTTTTGTAAGGATAGCTATAAACTTTTTAGTTTATGCCAAGTACACTTAAGTATAATCTTGTCAAGTATATCTTCTATCAGTTCATAAAAAGTAAACTCAAAGTATACTTTTCCATTTTTTAGTTTAAAAGATGTTTATTAGTAGTATACTCAAATATAATTCTTTTTTGTAAGGGATAGGCTGGGGGTGCTGTTTTACTAATTGCATTTGAATATTATCCAAAGTATTGCGATGCACGACTTTGACAATTAAATGTCAAACAGATTTTCCTTATCATTTGAATATAGTCATAGATTTCCCGTAGAAGTATGTGAAAATGAAAGTGATAATTGGATTACCAAACTTGGTGACTTCTCCTAAAACTTGTCTGAGAACAATTGTATACCAATAAGTCAAGTCCACCATCTTCACCGTTTTCATGGCAATGGTTTTCTAACAGGAATGTCTGATAAAAAAATCGCTAATTTCGGTTTCATCGATGTAGTGCCAGATTTTCTTTTTAACATATACTTATTCCATTATACTTACAATATCTTACGTAATTGAATGTCAGCTTTGTAAAGTAGAATTAATTTGTAACAGATTACCTTATTATGACAGTTTTGGGAAATAAAATGAAAACATGAAGTCATAATGACATCATAATAGGTCATAATAATACCAAAATGATTGTAGTGATTAAGTTTTACGTGTACACCATCCCCTGCAAATTTGGTGGGCATATGCCATGTCATATATGAGTTCTTGGGGGAGGGGCAAAGAAAGCCCTCACACTCCAGCCCCAGAAAGCCCCAGAAAGCCCGGTCTAGATAGGGTTAAAATGCAATATAGGAATTACATTTTCATTTTAATATTGTCCCCTATGGGCTTCAATAAGTATGAGCTAGCAGAAAAATGTAAAAAAAAAAATTTCAAGCGCACTGGCTCTAAGAAGCAGAATAACACGCCCCTGAGAAGGAAACAGAGCAACAAGGAAGACGGGAGGCTGGGCATAGAGAAACATAAAAACACCTAGTAGACATTCCATGACTGTCATTTAGTTCTCTTTCGTTAACTTTACTGGTGTCTTTTGTTGCGTACTGTTTGTTCAATTGTCGCTAATTTTATTAAACGCTTCTCGTCACTTGAGCTATTGGTACTTAACTTGCCTCCTTGGAGCTCAGCACTTTTGAACTGAACCTTAGTGCTTTTGTATGTCACTCTGGATAAGGGCGTCAGCTAAGTCCCAGTAATGCAACGTAACGTAATGTAGATGGGCTCAGGACACCTGTTCCACAGAGCACCATTACTAAATTACAGCATTGTCGTCGGATCACGGCACAACACAGAGCAGCTCACTGAACCTCAGACCATATTTAACTCGGTGTAGAGGCCTGCTAACTCGGTAATCCATCTCAGTGCAACAAGCCTCAGACTGATAAGCAGGCTTACCTCCCTTGTGACGACCAGGCAGATTTCCTGCATTTCTGGGATGAGTGTTTCAGGCTGCTGCCGTGCCAGACGAGAGATTAAGTAGAGCCCTTCTATTATCTTCAACCTGTGGGGTAAGGAAGACCAATCACTGTCTACCCCTGCACTGGAACAATCTGAGTCTGCTTCAACCCTGGGCCAATCAGCTCCTGCCCCAATGCTCCACAAAACAGAATGTGACTTATGCTGGACCAATCAGCATCGACCCTCATAGTGACCTCATGAGACTCTGCCCCATCTTAGATTAGATTCTGTGTGCTGCTAAATCAGGGCCAATCATTTCCATCATTTGAAAAAAAAAATAAAAAAATAAAAAAATTAAACACAAAAACTTCAAATGGAAACTTGAAAAATACAACTTTGAATTCTAATTAAAAATAAGCGAAGGAAAAGTTTTTTTTCAGGGTAAATTTAAATTTGATTCAATTCTGAAATTACTTTGGATAAATCATTTATTTTCATTTTCACTTTCTCATTTATTTTGATCTTTGAGTTCTTATTTCTTTCAGTCGCAGATATTTCTTCAGATTCAGCTCTTCTTTTACAGTTTCAAATCTTTTTCCAGTTTCAGAACATCTCATTTACAGAACGTATTTATTCACTTTCAGATCGTATTTTTTCAGCTGCGGAGTTCTGTCCTGATGTGGCGCGGAGGGGCGGGTATCATGACTGACTGCATAACTAAGTAGGCTGAGGACTTTCCCCAATGATGTTGCTTTCAGGAAGTGTTGCTACGTCAGCCCTTCTTCCACAATCAAACGACTTGTGGCGCCATTACAAAAAAAGAAAAGAAAATAAAAGCAAGAAAAGACTCGTGGCGCAATTTTAGAGAGCCTATAGCGACTTTGAGTGATTGTTTTTTAGCAACACCGATCCCATTTGCTATGGTGCGAAGCCCCCCTGGGGTCAGGGGAGGAAAATCAAGTAAAATCGTTCCCACGAATTTGGCAAACCGTTCCCTCAAATCGGCAAACTGTACCCATGGTCCATGGACTGGCAAAAACTGTCTCCGCGGACTGCGAGGTGCAAACAGGAGTTTCAAGGGAGTTTCAAAGGGAGCGCCCCCATAACTCATGTTGTTGACAACAGTTTCTACAATAAAGCACAGTGTATTCATGTTAGAGACCCTCTTCTATTCATCCTGCCTACTTATTCTTCAAAAATTTTGATAGTACGGTAACTCCCATTTTATGCTAGGTTCTGAAATTTGGGGAACCTCTTACTGCAAAACTATTGAATCTGTTCATACTTCTTTTTGTAAGTTCTACCGAAAGGTAAATAAATCTACGTGCTCAAGTATGGCTCTAGGGTAGTGTGGGAGATACCCATTGCAGTATGAATATTCAACTAGAGTAGTTAAGTACTGGAGTAAACTATTACAACTTCAGCCCCACAGATTACCTTCTCGATGCTATAACGTGCTTAAGTTTTTAGATGACAGGGGGCGAGTTACTTGCGCCACAAAGGTGAAAAAAATATTATTTGAGTATGGATTTGGTTAAGTGTGGCTTTGCCAGGATGTTGGTGATTCCAAAGCGTTTATTAATCAATTTAAGCTGAGACTTGAAGATAATTTACAGCAACTATGGTGCTCTTCTGTCAGCTCTTCCTCTAAATGTGACCTTTACAAGCATTTTAAATCTTTGTTAAATGTTGAAAGATATCTATGCTACTCACTCCCTGTTAATTTAAGAATCACCCTTGCTAGATTTAGATGTTCTAATTTCAAAATTGCCTTAGAAACTGGTAGATATGTAAAAATTGATCATGATCTCAGATTGTGTACATACTGAAGTAATAAAGGTGTGAATGTGGTTGAAGATGAGTGTCATCTACTCTTTTACTGTAGTTTATACTCTGACTTGAGACAAACTTATCTGCAGACTGTTAAAACTGCGCAGCACTCTACCATGGTTAACATCCTTATGAACTATAATGAAGACACTATTTTCCCAGTGTGTAACTTCTTGTACCATGCTCAAAAATTAATTGATAAGAAGCGTGCGCCATGCTAAAAAAAAAATAAAATAAAATTTGTTATTTCATGTATGTATTTTGGGCCTTTGGCCTTTTACCAAATAAATCTGTCAGTCTGTCTGTCTACTTATTATTGGCCATTAAAACCACCATGCGGATTTAACCTTACACCGTGTGCAAAAGAAGAATAAAGATTACACAGCATATTCATAGTTTTACGGGGTCTCGAAGAAATCTCGCAAAATAAGCGGTGATGGGGGAGCTCCCTTTGAAATTGAGCGGCAAGTCGAGCTCGTCCATCTCCTGCTGGCACCTCGCACTCTGCAGACAGTTTTTACCAATCCTTGGGTACAGTTGGCCAATCTAAGGGAACGGTTTGCCAAGTGGGTACAGATTTAGTTTTTTTTTTCCCCCTCACCTAACCCCAGGGGGGCTCCGCACCACGGCAAATGGGATTGCTTAAAAGAAGAAAAAAAAACTAGCAGTAGCTACAAGCTCTCTGAAATGGCACTACGAGTTCTTCTTATTTTTGTTTTTTTTTTAGCGCCACAAGTCGTTTGATTGCGGATGGCGCCCGTAGCAACATTTCCTGTAGGCAACCTCATTGCGGAAGATCCTCAGCCTACTTAGTCATGCAGTCAGTCATGAAACCCCACGCCAGATCAGGGAAAAAGCTCCGAAACTGAAAAAATACGACCTGAGAGTGAAAATATACTTTCTGAAAACAAAAGACACTCTGAAACCAAAAAAAATAACATTGACACCGTAAAAAAAGAGCTGAATCTGAAGAAATAAAATCTGCAACTGTAAAAAATCAGAACTCAAAGATCAAAATAAATAAAACAGAAAATGAAAATAAATGACTTATCCAAAATAATTTCAGAACTGAATCAAATTTATATTCACACTGAAAAAAGACTTTACCTTCACTTATTTTTCATTTGAATTCATAGCTGTATTTTTCAAGTTTCCATTTGAAGTTCTTTTCTTTTTAAATAATTTTTTTTTCAAATCATCAAAACCATGACACTGATGAAGCACCATGATTCTGCCCTCTGCTGGACGAATCAGAATATGCCTTTCACTCATTAATAATTATCACCAATTAGAGTACAATCAGAATATGCCTTTCACTCATTAATAATTATCACCAATTAGAGTACAATCAGAATATGCCTTTCACTCATCTGATAATTATCACCAATTAGAGTACAATCAGAATAGGCTGCTACAGGATTTGCCCCAAGGTTAGACCAATCAAAATCCTCTTTACTGGATCAGTCAGAATCTGCTCCTGCACTCAACCAATCAAAATCACCCCGCACCCCGGCCCCGGTGCTGGATTTTCAGGAACTAAGACCAGGGCCTCGTTTATGAACAATGCAAAGGCACAGAAGGGTGTGACTGCCACTTCACTCGCAGATTTCAGATTTATAAAAACAGAAACTCTAAAAGGCATGAGAAATTCACAGAATGGTGCACATATGCAAAAATTCTATATTGATCCTCATTAAGTATGAAAAATTGCACGCAATTTAGATTACTGGTGGCTTTGTAAAGTTAGATATGTTTTAACCTGTGCTGCTTTTCTTTTTTTGTGGATTTGCAATATTTCTGTCCAGAATCTATCCAGTTTTTTTAAATAAAAATACAACCCTGAAATTCACATACCAAAATGCAAGACAACAATCACTCCAGACTGTTGACAGTCTGTCATACTGGGCCATTCTGAAAAACCAAATTTTCCAAGCATTGAATACTTTGAAATATAATACTCTGCCCGGCCAAAAAAAAAAGTCACCGTTTGGAAAAGAATTAACAAATTTTATTATTGGATCATGATTGCGGTTATTAAGATGTTTCAGCCGGCAATAATCATTTTAACCCTGACTGATGAAGCGCATTGCTACGCATTTCTTTAAAAAATCATGTCGGAAGACGCATCCCTTGATGGTGGAAATGATGATGTTATAGTATTTCAGAACGGGCAAGTTATTGGCCTGTATCTAGCAAAGAAATCCATGAATGCCAAAAACAAGTATGAGGAATCATTTACTGACAAATTTGCCACCACAAGGTCCTGACCTTAAACACATTGAAAGTTTTTGGGGCGTGCTCAAGAAAGACCACCGAGTGGCTCAACCATTATGTCGACAAGACAAGATCCCGCCCAAAAATGATGGCATTTCTGATTGAAAATAAATGTTCTGGCATTGCATATGGTTGTCAAAACGATGACAAGACGAATTTGCACGGTCATCAATGCTAAAGGGGTTCCAACTAAGTATTTGAGTGCGCAACTTATTTTTTGGCTGGGCAGTGTATTTGCAATAAATAGTTGCGTATTCTATTTCTCTCTGTGAGTTTTATATCCAGAAAACTTCACAATGAAGCTATTAATAAGCACTGCAACAGCTGAAAGCCCTTGTCATCGCCATTCAGGAGGTTAGATGTTTGCAAACTGTAACATACATTTGGTCTATTGATTGTTTCAATGAGTGGTTAGCATTAGAGTCTCCCTACCTATTACGAGAGTTCAGAAGCTCAAAGCTCTCCTTCAGTTCAGCTTGTTGTTCACGGCCCAATGACAGCTCATCTGGGGGGGGGGGTTGTCACATGATCAGTGCTTAACATCAATTAAGATGGAGCAAACATTGTGTTACCTTGCGATGCCTTTTCGTGTCCTCCGAAGTTCTTATTAATTTGTTAATTAATCATAACAGTTTTGCACGAATACTTTGAAATATAATATTTCCCAAAGCACACGAGTAGCATTAGCCGTGAGCTATTTCCCATATAACAGAATATGTCACATCTAACAATGTCCATCAGTCGTTGTGAAATGCATTCTGCTTATTGCACATTCATTTTTCATCTGATTTTTGGTAATCTGAGAAATTACACCTAAGAATCAATCCTGGAAATTTCATGTATTTGTTTTCAGTAGTTAAAAAATTATGACTCACTGAAGTTGGAATATTGTACGCTTGTATTTTATGCAAAATTGGGGGCCACGCCCCCTTTTTGAAGTCTCAGTATCTCAAAAACTAATGAAGAGATGGGTCTAAAATTTTGCGCGTAATCTGCCGGATACAAGAACATTATGTTGTATTTGTACATCTGAAGCAAATCAGAGGCGGTCAGACAGAAACATTTTTTGAAATCTGGTGATTTGAGATGGAATCTTATGTGAATACTTTGCTCACAGGCCATTTAACTCATTGTGATGAGATCCATCTGCTCATTCAACTAGACTGTGTTCCTTTCAGGACCATCTGCTCCTTGGATATCTTTTTTCTTTTTGGGCGGTTCAGGATGTAAACCGTAACATTTATTGATCACAGAGGAATCCCTCGGAGGAATTCTCTGTCCTCCCGAAGATGGCTCCTCATGGTGAAATCTATTCTCACACATGATACTTGAGATAGAATCATATAACACATTCAAGCCAGGACAGACTCACCTAATGTCTCCACCACGTTTTCTCTAGTCTTCTTCTTCTCCTCCACTGCAGGAGTTTCTGGGTTCAGGCTCTGTTTAGGGGGGGGCAGCCTCATCTCCTCTTGGAACTGCAATACCGAGCTGCTGCCCAGTGCAGCAGTTTGCTTCTTCTGTTCCCCATCCAGGCCTTTGTTACTGATATCCGGGCCTCTGTTATTAGTGTACAGCCCACAATCGGAGTGAGCAGAATGAGGCACAATAGACTTTGGAGAGTCAAATACGCAGGCACGGGTGGAGGGTGCACTTCTGCACATGTCCACCGGGGGCAGATTACAGTGCTGCTCAAGACCATCCTCTTCACTCAAGGCCCCGTCCAGCTGGGGCTGCTGGCTCTTTAACAGCTCTGAGCTGTTTGATTGGACGCTGCTGGGGTCACGAGATCCTGGCGCTGTTGGCTCTATAGTTACAGGGTCAGCTGACGCGGCTGTCATTTCATCCTGTATTCAGATGAACCCATGTCAGAGCAGAATTGATCATCCATACTTTTGAAACAATGATTGAAAATGACTATCACTGCTCAGCCTGCTTTTTTGGGGGTCTGTGGAATCATTTATGGGAGTAGTGACTGAACATTCAGGGAAAATATTCAGTGCTGGGACCAGATTTCCATTTAAAATAACTGCTTTTAAAAGTTATGCAAAACTAGCCTGTTTGGCACGTGATCTACTGAAGCGAAGACTCAGAGGAGATATTGCCATTAGTCTACATCTTAAGAGTAAAGTTTCCACGGACTGAAACCTCACCTGTGTTGTCCTCAGGAGTCGCGAATCAATTGCGCCAGGCGTGGCGGCCGATTTCTCCTGAAACTCCATGCTTTCCTGAATTTAGATTAATTAATATTCACACTTAGATTAATCAAATCTGTCCGTCGATCTGTCTGTCTGCCTGTTTGCTTGTCCATTTATGTATATGTAAAAGCCCCCAACTCACACAACAGACACCTACACATCTGCCATTGATCCCCACACTTATCCCCCCATGTTCCCCATCTGTTACATATTCATTCATTCATTTATGTTAAATTCCGCATTTATTTATTGGTATTTCAGTTATCTCTTTGATGTAATTTTTTTTAAATGTAATTATATATATATATATATATACAGGGTGTTTCAAAAAAAAGTATACCCAACTTTAATCGTCGGTTATACTGTACAAAAACCCGTGAAAATAAACACGTGTTTAGGGATCATTTAAAAGAGTAAAACTAGCTCTTACTAATGACATATCGCACTTAAAATAAAATTCTGTAGTTTTTGTACAGTATAATCAATGATTAAAGTTGGGTATACTT
>JAQFJB010030067.1:0-13884 GCA_029874875.1 Naso minor
CACCGAACCGAGGCCGGAACTCCGCTCACAGGACGCAGTGGGGGGTCAGTCACTGTTGATGCACGAGACTGATGATCAGGATGTCATACAGATTCATGTCAAAAGACACGAACTAACCCTTTAAGTAAGTGCAGCAAATGATGGAGACAGAACAATACAAAAATGTCATCAAATATAACAGAAATAACTGCAATAGCTGCAGAGTGGACTTGGTTATTAGCAGCCATTGCTGCATAACCATTTCCGCATGAATGTCAAGATATTACAGAGACTCTGCAAGAAAATAGCTCGCCTAAAATACACATGGATGCTTGATGATTTGACGGTCATTAAATGGTCACACTGATCTCATGCAATATCCTCCTGGAGCTAAGTATTCTATGAAGTGAATCCTATGATTCAAATGACATTATAATAGGTGAGCTGAAGTTAATTCCCACTTTCTCTCTACATGCATATTTTCTCCACTCATCTGTTTTCCTGTCCCCTCTGTGGTTACCATGAATGACGCAATAAAAAGACACATTATGGGCTGTATGCATACAAATGAGGCAAGCATGGTAGGCAACTGCAGTTTAATGGGTTTAGTGGCACAAGAGTGATTGGCTAAAGGCACCCTGCGTTGCTATGGTGTTTTGTAGCGTAGAATAATATCAGCTGATGGTGGATATAATCGATAACAAGACTGAAGAAGTCAAGGAATAAGGCAAAGCATTTAATTCAAACAAACATGATAAAAACAAAACTGTATTTTTATCAACAAAGAGCACAAAAGAGCTGCAAATGCACAGCACCCTGAATGTTTTCTCAAAAAACCTTCACACACACTCACACACACACACACACACACAAAATCATCCTTTTTCTTTGGCAAAGCTCATCGGCTGTGAAACACATGACTAAACACGCCCTGGCCTTCTCAACACTTCTCAGACGGAGTAAGGCAAGACTCTTCCTGTTAGGGTGAAAGGGCAGAGAAGGTGTTAGAACAGTCCTGTCAGCTGTACTGTGGCCAGAGAGAGCAGGAGTACAATAATTTGGCTAGTTGGCATACTGTTACTGCAGGTGCAGTCAGACGATGAAAGGGCATGAAAATGAGTGAGGAGTACCTCAAAGGATGGGCACTCAGTTGGCTGCAGACCAAGAATTCATTTTCAGTCTCTGCGGAGGCTTTCTGACTGAATGTCACCACATACTATATTTCTGTTTTTGTCTTGTTTTTTCTGGGTATCCTTGTTACTGAATGTGATAGCAGCAGTGGAACAAATAAGATCATGTAATTAGAAGTGGCAATACTGCAGTGTGGAAATGGAGAGGGACAAAACATCGATTCAGGAATATCATGTTAAACTTTTGTGATATTTTATTGATACTTGTTCTAGATGGATTCAACTGCCAATTTGATTTATCACTGTCTCTGCTTCTTAACACATATCCTATTGTTTCTGCTTTCTCAATATTCAGACTTTTGCCAGTTTATGGCTATTTCACACTAAAATGATGGCACACATGCCAATGGACAAGTTGCGGTCGATGTGTGTGTTCTAAAGAGGCACCGCGCTCAGATTCAGATCATTTTTTGTACATTCATCTCAGATGTCAAATTCTGTGAAAGTGACACCACAAAGAATAAGAAGTGAATAAACAGATTTTTTGCTTATGTGCTTTTATCAGTATGTTTCTTTAGTAGTTACACAGACATCGTGTAGAATACACATCATGATGTCTTGTAGATGATTCTCTCGCAAAACATCAAGAGTCACAGAATCGCTGTATTATGATACCATCGTTACTGTGGGCAGTGTGACTTCATTGTCTTCATCATATCATGAGTTACTCTAGTTCCTGATCCTAGCAGATACAAGTATACTTAAGGGACCAAAGTGATTATTATACAGAGTGGCTCATTTCAAAATAATGCACACTATTACCTCACAATATTTGATTGATTAATGTAAGCCTACTGTATATATCACTTTAATATTGCAGCTGGTTAAAGGACCATACCTGTCTGTTTTTGACTTCTCACCATAAGCAGAGATTGCCCCATCTTCTACAAATGTTGTTCAAATTGGACCATGTGTCTTAAATCCATTCACTGCCATTCATGTTGAAACAGGGAATAGAAACACTATAGGACATGTGAAAGTTGCTAGATATAGGTAATTCATTCTTTTAAAGAGAACGTCTGTGTTTATTCGGTCAAAAATACCTGAGCGAGAGAGCCGCCGACCAAAAGTTGTTGTGCCTGAAAAAAAAAAAAAAGTTCCTGAATGCTGCCTTCCTAGCTTGAATATTAGCGTAAAGGATTTCTACATAGATGTTCTTTTTAGCTAACGTTGTCACACATTTTTTCAGGTATTTTCTGTAATGTTAACTGAATGTAGACAAAATGCAAATCTACATGATATGTCACTGCAAAGATTCTCAGTATATAACAAGATACTCTACTGTATGCTGCGCCAATGGTGTGAAATGGATCACACTTCTCATCTCCTAAGTGGGCGGATTCATATCTCCCACAGAGACAGTTAAGGAACCACCATCCCTCCGCCTCATCTGGAAGTGTTATTAATGTCGTCTGAATGGACAAAGTCAGATGGGGCTGTATCACATGATATTTGTTTGATGTAAGTTTAACTTTCAATTCATGGTTTGACCTATTAGACCATTTAAATACCCGTTTATGTTAATTTTCTCCTGATATGCATGTCTGAAAAATGTCATTTTTGTATCAGAATGTCCAGAAGAAACATGTCTTGTAGAAAATGGGTCCAATATGTATCTTGGTGATGATAGGGCGAAAGAATTGGTCATAATCTGTGTTCACGTTTATTTCTCCCATAAGAATGAATGGACTCAAGACTGCTTCCTGTCTCCTAAAGAAGTGGGTCATGGTGAAACCCATGTGACACTGATACAGGAAATGCACGTTCAGTGGGATGTGTCGGTTTCTTAACCATCTCTGGCAATAGATAGGCTGTTAAAAATGTGTGGGGTTTATGTAACCTATGTGGCTGATATTGACAAAGGACAATGACATGTAGTAACACTGGTGTGGTCCTTTAAGATAGGGATTTTGATTACTTTATATCTGTAATAAATAAATCATATTTTATTTGTTGATCATATCATTTAGGCATATTCTGAATCTGTGTGACAAATTCTATAATATGCAATGAGGTAGAAAAGTAAAATACAGTTGCCTAGAAATATTTCAGTAATTTAATAAAAATATTCAGTTCCTTTCTACCACTGCTCATAAGGTAGAAGACAGTTGCACTTCTGGACACACCTTAAGAAGTGATGTTAAGATGCGTGTTTTACTATTGATAGCAGATGGAAAACCACAGGTCTGGTTGGGTTTTGGCTCAAAGTTCAACATTCCATCCAAATTTTGTGATTAAGTTACACAGAATGTAATCCAGAGGACAGCAGCAGGAAAGCAGCATGATGCATACTGAAGAAGGGCGGACGTATTTTACCAAGCAACACTAATATTGTACATATTAATGATGAACTGATGCAGTAGCACAGCACGGGCTCAGAGGTTCTTCATGCATGTTGCACCAAAGGAGAAAAGGCAAACATGAGAAACACGCTTTTCTATCCCAAAGAGAAAGTACAATGTCATGTTAGATTTGTAAATACTGTACATAACAGTAAAAAGGGTCAATACTACAAAAATCTACATGGCTTAATTATTTATCCTATTGAATCATTTCCTAACTATCCAAAAGCCTAT
This sequence comes from Naso minor, assembly GCA_029874875.1. Classification (NCBI taxonomy): domain Eukaryota; kingdom Metazoa; phylum Chordata; class Actinopteri; order Acanthuriformes; family Acanthuridae; genus Naso; species Naso minor. Next base: position 3,746 of record JAQFJB010030067.1, read on the forward strand.
TTATCTAAACACAAACCTTCTTAACCTGACATGGGTTGATGTTTGCCATTGTGTCACAACGCGTGTTTCCAAGCTTGTTCTGACACTGTGTCAGGACAAAACAGCAGTTTATAGGACAGCAGTGCTATGCTCACACTCACCAGACACACAGACATTCAAAGCTCAAAGAAAAACAAAAAAATCTTAACCAACTCTTTCTCTCCAAGCAGAGGATCGGTGTTCAGCCTGACATTTGCCCCTCAGTGTTTGCATGTGACTGTCTGAGTGTGACTCTGTGCACAATCCGTGTGAGGAACAGAAAACAAACCCAGGGCTCGGATTGGCTGCACCGACTTAATACGCACAGCATACAAAGCTTTAAGTCCGTGGTATCGGCTCATGTGCTCTGCCCTGAGGTGAAGGTGCTGCTTAAATTATTCAGCTGCAGCACAGGAGGCCATAACATCGCCTCCTGCCATTATCTTCCTTTTCCTAGCATCTGCGCGCGCGCGCGTGTGTGTGTGTGTGTGTGTGTGTCTGTGTGAGAGAGAGAGAGAGAGAGAGAAACTGAGTGCCACATCAATTTGTTTGGCAAAAGCTGTAAGTGTTGGTGAGTGCTGTGCAACTAAAAATGAGTCTGAGTCAAACAGGAGCCTTTTCTTTTACATTTTCAACACGGTAAGAAATGCAAATTAGCAATTAATGAACAGGTTAGCTTAAAGAATTTGTTCTTTGGTAGCTGCTGGTTTTATTTGCTTTAGACATCAGTTATAAGAACATTTAGGTTGCCAGGTTTAAAAAATTCCTTAGATTTTGTTTTTTTTTAATGCTCTAAATAATGTCATTTGATAACAGTTTACCAAACTGATCCATGTTTGTAACGAGCTGTGTGGTGTTATGTTGACCTGCATTTTCCCCATCAAATAAACAAAATAATGAAAGAAGTCAATGTCATTAATTTCATTGCTGGCTTCTTGGTTAAGTAATAAAATGGCATTTTCTATAAGATATGTGTAATAAACAAAGATTATATAAAATCAGTGGTGAAAAATTGTGATTAATAAGTCCTTTTATCAATCACAAATAATACAAACCCTAACCCTAATCCATCAGCTCTGCACTTGTAAATATTAATATGTTGGTAATTAATATATTTACATCCAAATAAGCTGGAGCCCTTTTACAAAAGGTCACAGGGACACACCTTCTTCTTAATTAATGACATAAAAGGCTAAACAAATGCCATGCTGGAGGAATCATTCACAAAAAATCTGTTTCAGCACATTTAGAATCTTAGGTTGTAAAGTAAAACGTGCTTGTCTTGACAAAGAGATGATGACTGATATTAAAGTCAACATAATTAACAATGGAAATATCGTGCAGTGCTGGACAGAAAAACATGAGACTTCAATTTTCTAGTTGTCCAGTTTTCCTGCCTCTTTCATTAAACACATGAGTGTTATTGATGGAAGTCTTTCTGTCTTTGTGTCTGTGTGGAGGAGGAAGAATCAATGTTTGTAGTTTGTTGTTTGTGGAGTTTTATTATATGATTCCCGTGATAAATGATGACCTACAGGACTCTCATGTAGACACACATGCATATTGAGAGGTTTGTGTATGTGTGGGTTTGTGTGTGACATCTGCTCAACTGAAAAAGGCTCATCTAGAGAAACTAACAGCAGGGCTGATTGTTTTATTGAGGTTTCACTGAATCCTGCCTGCAGATACCAAGAGATTTGTTATTAAGCTCTGTGAGTGTGTGTGTGTGTGTGTGTGTGTGTGTGTGGCGTGGGTTGGTTTTGTGTCATTGTGAGTGTTGCCATTGTGCTTCTTGTCCTTGGAAAGCAGGCAGGAGTGACAATCTTTTTTATCTCTTCCCTGTAATTTGACAGCCTTGTTTTTATTTCATTCTGCAGCTTTCTTTGCTTTCCTTTTGTCTCTTGTTCCGTGTCCACCCTCGACCAACGACCATATCTTTGCTATATATTTTGTTGATTTGTGTACTTCTTTTTTCCAACAATGTTCAAATTTAGAGAAACCTGTAATGTGAGGTAACAGTGCATTTTGTTTTGGAGCCCATCGCTGACTTTTAGGGCAACACCAGTCAGAGAGTGACGATGGAGTCAGCAAACACGACTACAGATAATGTGAAAATTCTTAACATAAATTACTCATCTACAAAGATCTTTGCCTATTGAGTTAGTCAGATAGATTTTAATCTACAATGGTGCCTGTTTAACAATAAAATAAACAAATTCCACAATCCCACGCTATGTCACTGAATCATCATACTCTGTCTTTTGTTTCTGTTGTTTGAATAAGAGACCTCTTGTGGCAGAAATAACACTTTGTGCACTGAAAGACAATTTACTTGTTCTTCACATGTAAGTACAATCTTAAAGGCAGGAATGAGGGGAATAGTTTATACTGTGGTATTGCTATAGCTTACTTTTCTTAGTTATTTTCTAACATCAGTTTTCACAGTCAACTTTTGAATGCTAGCTGACAGCAGCAACAAGTCACTAGAAATAAATCTTTAGATGCCTCTCAAAGTAACAAAACAGGACAGTTTGGGCACAAACCATCTGTAATTTCCCCTCCACAAATGACTGGTCCTGAAAACATTTCAGACATAAAACAAAGCCATGCATTTGCTCAATTTGTGATTGATTTGTAATTTAAAATGGCTAGACTAAAAGTTTGCTCACAACATTTGGTAACAAGCTGTGGAGGGATTGCAAATTGGTCAGCAGTGTCTGCTCATAATGGCTTTCTGTCATTTGTTTCAATCTAAATATGCAAATTAAAATAAGGAGAGATAGACTTACAAAACAAGCACCCCACTGAGAGTCAGAACAGTAATTAAGAAATGTTTATTCTGAAGAAATCTAGACTGTACAAATGTCAGATTGTTTTTGGGAAATGGCTGGAACTGGAACTAACAGCATTTAAAACCTTTTGAAAATACACAAATATTTTCTACGCACCTGTAACCGGCTTTGTTTCTCCAGCATAGCAACAGCAGTGATAGTCTGCTGTCATCATTCCTATCAAAGCATGACCTGTACAGCCAACTGTTTTCAATCAGACCAAATGCAATGGCATCTGGTTTTCAGTTCACAAATTAGCAGGAGTGATTAAAAAAAAATAAAAAAAACACCCCCCACCCCCACCCCACCCCCGCAAAAAACAGGCATATGTGGGGCATGACTGCTCCTTTCAAAATGAGGTTCATCAGGCAGAGCCAACATTCTTATTGCTGCAGATTACTGGCTGTTTCAGGAAAGCCTCTACGACTGCCGGAAAGCAGCCTGATCAGGTCTGTTTTATTTCTGAGAAAGAAAGAAAAGACATTAGGGAAGGAGAGGACATAGGAAACAAACAGCAGATTAGGTAGGGCCGGTCAGTATGGAGCAAAGATCACATAATCATATATTTATCGTATTTTCAGGCTGAATACAGATGTGCAATATATATCGTGGTAATTTTTATGATGTTGGCTATATGTTCAGTTCTATGCCAAACTCATATTTGAGATATCACAGGTAGATCTGGATAAAATGAACAAAATTAAACATCCCAATATTTTAAATGCCTAACTAGAACAGTGTGGTTAGTTCGGAAAAACCCATCACTCTACTGGAACAAGCCTTTCCTGCAACCAAGAAATGACAGTACTCATGCCATACTGATATCTAAGTTTTATTCCATGACACTGATATTATTGATATTATATTGATAGACTGCCCTGTCCTAAGATTAGGGCTGCATCTAATGATCATTTCCATTAGATGAATCTGGTGATTTCATTCCTGATTTATTGCTTAACCTTTTGTCTACTTAATGAAACAAAAATTATTTTAAAAATGTTTATAAATTTTAATAGCTCAAGGTGGCACTTTGTAATTCCCTTGTTATTAGACCAACAGAAAACCCAAACCAGAAGACAGTCAAACTTCCACCATATATGACAAACAAAAGAAGCAGAAGAAGCATGCCTACAATTACAATTATCATGATGTTTAGCGGACACAACATTCCTCAAACTGACCATTTGGCATACTGAGATAGCATGCGACAATCTGCTAATTAGAACTGAATAGTGCAGCAGAGGCTGATGGAAATATCAATAGTATATCAGGTATGTCATGAATTATTGGCTTTGAACCATTAAGAATCACAAAAGTTATTACAGTTTATCAGTTTTTATATATTTCATTTAAATCCGAACATATCAGCTTAATGGTGGAACTTAAAGAACGTTAAAGGTTTGCTCAATAATCAAAATTCATTATTTGGGTAGCCTGAACTTTTAACTTTCAATAGTTCAGAATAGTTGAGAATTTTCCGTTTGGACCAAAGACTTACATATACCTTTAGAGCCTAAAAATGACTAAAACCATTAATCAATTATCAATATAGTTGCGAGGTTGAATGACTAATGATTAGTAGTATTACTGTTTTAGCTTTACAGCACACAGCACACAGCCAGCAGATTAAAGGCGCATGCAAACCTGTCTCATAGCACACTGATGCTCTGTAGGTTGTACACCAACCATTCAATAGCTGCTTTACTACGGACCGACTCTTCTGCATTTCAAAGATCAAATTCTGTCAGACATCAGAAAGGCCTATATTTTTCTTGGTTTTATTGTTTCTGTGTTTCACTCGTATCTATTGTGAAGACATGACTAATATTTGTGTCAACCTCAAGGTTACTCTAAGTTGAGAGTCTGTCGACGTGCACTCAGAGTTAGTTTTAACATCAGAGAAAGACTAAAACAAAGGATTTGACAAAAGTGTTTGTGTACACCGAGGTATGCTCAAGAGAAATAATGACCTTGAGTACATCCGGTTAAAGGTTCACAGGCTTAAACTGAACTCAAAGTCTGCCTTTTATCTGTTTCTCCACAAAAGTAAGATACAAGCCCTCCAGCCACTGTGGGCTTTTACGATTAAGGGAGTGGTGTTCTTCAGTTTTAAAGATTGGGTTTCCTGCTCCTGCTGAATGTTTCATTTATTGATTGAAGGGCTAAGACGGATAGAGAGTGCGAGTTAAGGAGACAGAGGTTTAAATCATGAATAAACAAGGATCCTCTACCACTCCTTTGGACTGGAAAAGCAGTGCATCACTGCGAAACCGACTGCTAAAGAGTGAAATTTTAACAAGTGTCTTGAACAAACTGGAACTTAATTATATTCCTCAAAAATTGCACTGGATGAACAAATTGATCCCACTGTAGTAGAGACATGTACTAATAATAATTAGCAGAGAACCTGTACACACATTCTCAAGCACAAATGTTGATTCCAGTCTTTGCAATAAGATCACCAAATCTAAATGACAGCAGCCCTCTAAATCATCAATGGAGGTGAAATGAAGGTGAGAACTCTCTCTGTTTTAATGGTGGGTTGAGATGGAGTGTTTGTCTGCAGCAGGAAGGAGAGCAGATAAATCACGGCAGACAACCCTGCCATGGTCTGACGCAAATGAGACTTTATGTGCACTTCATCCACATGTCCGTCTAGCTATTGTCTTTTCTTTCGCTCTGCTGTCTGACTCGGTACACCTGTGATCACAGACTGTTTTTAAATGCACACACCTCCGTATGCACACAGACTACTCCCTATTTCAAGGCTGAGAGAGTTTTTCAAAACGTTGTATCGGTGAAGCAGCGCTTGAGTTCATCGCTTAACAACAAGTGCAGGTTCAGAACTGCAGTCGGCTGTGCAGGGGTCATATTTATTGTCGCATCTTAGTTAAGATGAAAAGATTTACGAGGCCCTCTGGGGGCACACTCAGGCGGTGCAGGCGGTGCAGTGGGACATGTCTTCCTGCACACATCAGTGGACAATGTTTCTTACGTAACAGTTGTCAGTGAGGTGTCTGGATTATTCTGCTTAATCAGAAATTGGAACTCTTGTATGCTTTGAGTGCCACAAATGACAAAAGCTAAAGGTTTTAGTGGAAGTATGTTAACTTACATGACATTAAAAAACATTAAGTAACTAAATTTTAAGGTGTAGGTTAAAATTAGTTAATGCTGACTTTTGGTTCAACATGGGACATAAACACTGGTCCCCTGTGTGAAAGTCCTGTGCTTGTTTATACAGTAAGTTTTTTTTACTATTATAGTTTTTGTTGTTTTGCTGTTGCTGTGCATCCCTGTCTCATCTTGCTCTTCCTCTCTGTCTCGCTCTGTTTCTCTCTCTCTCTCTCTCTTTCTCTCGACCCCACCAGTGCCATCAGACAGTCGCCCACCTCTGAGTCCAGATCTGCTCTGAGGTTTCTGCCTGTGAAAAGGAAGTGTTTCCTCGCCACTGTCGCCAAGTTCTTGCTCACATGGGACTTGCTTTCAATTGTTGGGTTCCAATAAATTTAATTACAGTCGTCTAGATCTACTGTGTGTGTGTGTGTGTCTCCACACAATTCTTATAAATAAAAGTGACTTGCCTTGACATGACTTTACTTTTTTTTACACTTTCACCTGACATTTTTTCCTCTTGATAGTGGATACATTTTTTAAAGATGCATAGAGTAACAGAACAAGAAAAAGAGGCGAGGGCTGCACACCTCCAACTCCTTTGTGAGGCAGGCAATTACTCCTCTGACTCTGCCCTGCTGCAGTGTGAAAAAAACAACCTGCTCCGTGCAGGGCATGAAATCAGATTGTCGTTGCTCATGACATGATGGAAACATCTGGCTTATTGAAAAACAGCACGAATTTGTTTGGCTGCCCTGTAAACAGACATTTATGACAAAATGGCTTTTCAGCGAGTCCTCCAGATATCTGTCCATAAACATCTGAGACCTGTAGAATAAACTGATATTGCTGTTACTCAGCTGCACAGAAAATTCTGCAATAAATATACTGGCACACTACAACTACTAAAAACTGCAGGGATAAATTCACGCAGTGGACATCCTCGTTCTCTGCCTCTTATTTCAGCATCCTGAAGAGTTGCCATGATATATTATACACCAACTTGCTTGTGAAGCGTTCTCTCCCCCCATCTGAAATACATATTAACACATATAAATGAATACAGCACGTACCTACAGACAAACCCCCCACACACTCATCACTATTTAATTGACACAATCTAACAGTTTGCAAAGTCATCATCACCTCACTTATTGTTCTGCTTTGTTTAGACATGTACGATGACCTGCTGCACGCGGTTTCATGTGTGTTCGTCCAGCGCCCACACTGCCTGTTTGTCGTGACAATGCTCGGAGCACAGTGTTTAATTTTAGAGAGAGATAAAGACCCAAACAGACAGAGAGAGGACACGGAAACTGCTGATCCACCTACTGGTGCTATGGCTAACTAGAGGAGTCACAAACAAAAAGTTCCAGGTTACAACAGTTAGATGACAGCTGGATGACAAGATACACAGAGGAGATATGTAGTAAATGATGTATTTACAGAGGGGGACATTGCTCCATCTAAAGCATCTGCTGACATCATCAGCAGCAACATGTCCCTTCTATGTAGCAGCAAAAATGAGCTAAAACAGAATTTTGTTTTTGTTTGTTTTTTATGTTTTTGCACGGCGGTAATTTTTCTTTGATTCCCTATTTCCTAACAGACATTTCGCAATGACAAGTTTGCATGCACTCAGATACTAGGAGGCAAGTTAATTATATTTTGTATCAGATTGTAATAGTTTTAGTTAATCAGGAGTTGATAATAAAGGAATCCTGATACACTAAACAACTTTCTGTTTGGTTTGACATTCAAATAACAACCATGGGTTTCGTATTCATTGATGTTCACGTATATGAACAATGAGCCAAGTTAAAGGGGTTATTGCAGTCACTTACTAACAGGTAAATATTACTAATTTTTGCAGTTTCCTCCAGCTTTATGAAGGGTTTTAGTATCGTTCAGGTCATTGTTATGGTTTAAAGACTCACACTTTCACTGCTTCCGTTCAGTCTCACTGTTCTGTACAGCTTTGTTTTCATCTGTAACAGGCAGCCATTTCAGGGATAAAGCTCAGCTGAAGCTACTGGCTGTCAAGTATCACATGGCCATTAGAAAACATTAGTTACAAACAGTTTAACATAACCAGGTACAAGCAGCAAAAGAGACCCTCAGGGGTGAATGTCCACCAAAAATGAGAGGAGACTTAATCTTGGAAACACATTCAACAGGTCACTAGAAACACCTCTGGATGTGTACATACTAGTCAACTGCTTATTCTGAGTTATCAACATTACCTTTGTAAGGTCAAAATGTAAGTGATGGTCAGCTCGTTGAGGAGTTTTACCAACCAAACATCCAACAAAAACAAACAAACAAACAAACAGACAAACAAAAAGACTAGGCTTAAATTTGTTAGTGGCTCAGCTGAAAGAGAAGCATAATAAGCTGTATTTTTGTGTTAAATGGACCAAAACAACATCTCGGTACATGTGGCACAAGTTTCACACCAAATCAGTTTTGCTAATCATTGACACAAAAGCTTTGTTGGCACGAAACGGTGCAATATGAAGAGATGGTTGGAGCAAGGGAGGGAGGGAATACATTATCATTATCAGCAGGTGGGGCTGGGACAGGTGTCCAACAATGCCTGATGACATCAGCTCCATCTTAAGAAGCAGCAGACAGTGCTATTACGGGCCTTGTGGGGAGTCCAGCTGGCTCTGCCTCAGAGAAAACTGATTTATCAAGAAACTGCAGAGTCCCACAGCACAAGCATACAGCACTCCAGATATACATCCAAGGAGGAGATGATGTCGTTTTTTATTTAAGATGACTGAGGAGACACTGAAGTTCCTGTTACCACATCCATTCACAGGGACAGACGTATGGGAGCTGTCAAGGGACTATTACATCAAAATAAACTGTAACAAAGTACCTTAATAATTTGCATGAATATTGCTTTTTTTTTTTTGTTGACTACAGTTACAGTTTATAATATTTGGGTATATTTACATGCCAACAATAACACCACACAATTAAAAATACTAAGTTGTTTCCATGGTTGCATAAACTGACACGACGATACACACTGAAGAGGTACACACTCTCCCTTAATTATATTAAACATGAATTTTAGATGCATTTTAATAAAATTAATGAAAATGTTAAATTTGGTGGAAGGAAACAAAATCAACATTCATGAGAAGGATTCATGTGAATCAGAGGAGGTCAGCATACCACTTCATTATAGGGGGTTTGCTTAAGAGTGACACTACACTGTCATAACCATGACCATGACCCTTCATGAATGTTTATGGCTGTTTTCCTTAAGTGTCATTGAGTGTAATTTAGCCAATTACGTCATTTTAATGGGAATTAGAGTTAGAGTTAATTGGCAGAATGTCGCTCACACACATCAAAAGTGCTCCCCCATGTTTATTTTTTATTTTTATTTATTTACTGAACTTTTATTTATTCAAAGGAGATTCACTGAGAGCGAGCTCTCTTTTTCAGGAATGCCCTGATCACACCTGCACCTGCTAAACGGCTCCACTGGAGCTGTTGGGTTTAAGGGCCTTATTCAACGGTCCTCAGTGGTGGTGTGAAGGTGGGGCAAGCGGTGCCCTTCACTTTCTCCTCCTGGATCAAACCTTCCTTTACGGCAGACAGTCCTATGCACACCCGGTCAGAGAGGTGATGAGGTGTTAGTCGTTTGATGCAACACAAGCAGAATTTCATGTCAAAACGAGAACCAAAGCTGCACGATCCGATCCACATAATAGATGCACTTACAGTAAGTGGGCACAAGCATATTTGTTTGGACCTACAGTGCAAAACAACCAAAACAAATAAAAAAAGGCCAGATATACTTAAACCAGCACGTGTACATTAGGTATGTACATAGTGTTGGGTCTACATGTTTCTTCGGAAGACTTGATGAGTTTCTTTTTAACGTGGTTGCTATCTACTATCATAACAGCCGAGTTCAAGCTAACTACAGCAATCCTTCGTGAAACTTTCAAGCTAGTGCATCTGAAGTAGTTTATATGCTTGTTTGCTGGACTACAAACTTCACTTTCTAATATTTGAGGCTAGATACACAGAGTGATATGTTCTGTTAGCTGCTCGTCATCTTGTTGCTGGGACGAGGGACTCAGGTTTACTAACTTAGACTGCTGAAGTCACAAATTAGCTTTTTGCTGATGAGGAAAAATAAATATACTTGAA
>JAQFJB010030204.1:0-13883 GCA_029874875.1 Naso minor
GCATTGCTTAGCTGTTAAGCAAAGCTACCAAATCACTTTAATCCAAATAAGAGTGCTCAACTGAGCCTAAACCAACTCAAGCTGGTTTAAGATGTAATTTAAAGCAGGGTCAGGTCCTTGTGCACAATAGTGCAGCAGACCAGATGGTGGGGTACTGTGTGGTATGTTACGGCCCTGTGGGTGAAGGTTAAACTTATCATAAAACATATCCGCCAAAACCTGCCTCTGTGGAGGATGACAGTGCAATTAGTGCTTCTTTCTCTAATATTCCTTCCTTATGTCAAAGACTAGTTCCTTTCTCATTTCATTCTCTCTCCCTTTTTGGTCTCCTGACTATTTGCACAGTCAATCAATTCTCAATGCATGGTGAGGCAGAGGAGAGGGCTCCTCAGGGACCGATGATCGGATGCATGATTTATATGTCAGCGAGGACGGTGGGACAGGTGTTAGCAGAGATCCTGATCCCATCACTGAGTGAGTTAATGCAACATCCTGCTCCAACCAAACCATTTTTTCAGCCCCCCCACGCCAGTTTCTCTCATTGCAGGGTCTCTTCAGGGTTACCTGTGCTTATCTTTATCGATAAAATAGGTAATTTAAGGGGAATTCAGTCCTGGAGGACTGAGCCACATTAAGGTTTTGTTCCAACCAAAAATTTAATTTTTTTTCCTAATAGCTCTGTGCCCTTTGTGTGGTCATAAGTGCACCTGTGCACTTTTGAGCATTAAACCAGGCTACTTTTTCTTGCAGTGTGAAACCTGTAGTTGACACTTTTACAGATGTTTGGCCTACTGGAAAATTTGCCTTTGTAATACACCCTTTGTCACATCCTGATTTTTCCTGAGGCTGAAATGGAGCGTACAGCACAAAAAGTCTCAGCTGGTCTCTTAGAGATTAGAGACAGGATGGCTCAGTGACCTCATCCAAGTAATAAAAGTTATTTTGTAAAATTTAGAAAATCCATGGCAAGCTCTGTAATTTTTTTTTAGAATTGTACCATCTGACTGAAGTTACAGTTTTCGTCTTTGTTTGAACACATTGCTGTTAACAGTGTATCAGTTGATTTAATGTGTTTTTACACACTTCTGTATTTCACTTTTGACTCTCCTAGGTAAGATGCCACATAGGAAGGGACACAAAAGGCTAGCTACATACTTACTGTAAAAAACTGAAGCAGAGAGAGGAGGAAATACAGCTTCGAGACACAGAGGTGTAAGAAATTTAAGGGGGAAAGTGCAGGGGCTAACCACTGCACCAGTTAACTACTGCACAGGTTGTGCTGGTTGATGGAAAGTTTCAGTTTTAGGAGAGCTCTCAAGAGTATCAAAGGCCAGTTTGAATTATTTTACTGAAAAAGAAGACAGTTTTCTTTATTTTTGACTCCACCAAGCACTTTCTGAATCTGATGCAGGCATTAACTGTTTTGGAAACTAGAACACAGAATCCTGACAATCAAGAAAAACTACGATAGGAATGCAATAATTCCAACCTTTATGTACAAATTTAGCTGCAGTCGGGGATTTAAGCTGTCCTTTCCTGGAAGTGTTTAGTAGATCACCTTGGATTGTAAACAAAGGTTTGCTTTCTGTTGTCTTTGTTGTATCCATGGTTGAAACTCTGCTGACACTATCTTTGGGGGCCACTTGCAAGCCGAAAACTGGCGCTCGAGCATCCGGAACTGAAGATGAAGTCACACCAAACTTGGCACTGCCAAAATTACTGAGGAAATTAAAGATGCACATCAGAGGAAGAGTACTGATAAGGCAAGGAAGCACAAAAGCATTTTGTCATCGGTTAAATGACTTACACTAAGAAAAAAAAAAGTCTTTTAGAAAAAGCTGTATTGTTGAGACTGGAATCAAAGAGAGTTAATGAGCGGGACTTCTGAATACTGGGTATGAGAGTAAGTCGATAGCAGAATCAGGCAGAGTCAGCCCAGGTTAATGATTTATTTATGAATATAATAATGCTTACAAGGAAGTCATGAGGGAGGCGAAGGTCCAAAACGGGCAAGTAGAATCTAACAGGATCAGGCAGGAATCCAAAGCTCAAATAATACAGCAGGCAGGTGTAGATGACCACGTCCAGGTAACAGGCTTAAAAATAATGACATGAAACAACAGAGCCATGTTATTATAGGCCAATCTGACGTTTAGTGAGTGGAAAAAAGACTGGTGGCGTACTGCAGGGGTGAGGAGGGAGAGGAGACCACTGACAGGGGGTCACGTGACTGACCAGAGAGAAGGAGACTGTGGAGTGCTGCAGACATGAGTGCTGCTAAAACTTCACAAAAGTTGTTTGGCGTTATTATTATTATTATGTTAGCCATACTTAGACCTATTGGATTATTATTAAAGGATTATTTTTACTGTCTGCGTATACAGATTGATACAAAATGTAGTATGGTAAGAAAAACCTTTTTTTAAAAAAAAAAAAAAATCCTGCTCACCCAGTTTAACGCAGGTAACGGTAACGTTAAGAAACGTTGAGCTAACGTTGACGTTGACGGATGCTAGCTTGCTGCTTTGTTACCCACTCAGTTTGCATAGCTTACATTCAGAAAAGACACAGTGAACACAGTCCCAAACATTACTACAGGCTAGTAATCATCTGTCATCTTCAGTACCATCCTCAGCACTAAACTTAAGTTCTAAAAAGCGTCACGAAACATCATTTAACGTCAAGTTACTCACAGCAGAGTTCCTCCGGGTTCCTCTCCGCACACAACAAGAACAGTTCTGACTTGCATGTGACGCTGGACTGTCGATCTGAGGCGATGATCTTTCTGAAGAAATGAAACTGAAACTTAATATAAATAATAATAACAGGTTGACACATTTACTGTACGGTGCCTGTTTATTGAGGAGCATGCGTGCATAACAACAGATTTGAAAGATTTATTTATTTATTTTCAGAAGCTGGGGGCCTACATCCTCTTGACAGTGTTTATTCTCTGCAAGCGCTGCAATGATACATGCACTTTCATTTCTCTGTAACTGTGCCTACATTAGAGGGATGACACTGACACTCCATTGGGTAACGTCACTGTAGGGTTTTGTTGTTGTTGTTGTTTTTCCCCCCTTGTTTTGTTTTGAATGGATCAGAGAGTTAAAATGCAAACATAGACAGTCATCATGTGGCTTGCATGACCGAAGACGTGCACTCTGTACATGTTATAATATGTATTTTGCTGTTAGTTAAAGCACCTAGAGTTTTATTGAGTCTGTTTTGACCTTCTCTTTTATCTGCTGGTTTGAGGTCCTTACCTTGGAAAATAAGCACAGACTGAGCAATGTGTGGCAAAATTGCAGGGATGAATCTTGAAGAGCTCTCCCTCCTGTGTAGAGCTAGAGCCACAGGGAAGGCTAAAGCTATCCTTGATGACTAGAGTCACCCTTTGCTTCTGGATACAGGCTGCTGCCATCTGGTCGCAGGTACTCTGTACCAATGTGGAAGACGAAGAGATTTAAAAACTCATTTGTCCCTGTCACTATGTGCTGTGTGTCCTGTATTCTGTGTGGACAACTGCTGTCTTTATTTATTTATGTGTTCTCTGCTGGCTGTACAATGAATTTCCCCATGGAGATAATAACGTTTGCTTAACCTTACCCTGGAGCAGACATGTCCAAAGTCCCGGGGGCCAATCATGGCACGAGGGCAGAGTTTAGCTTCTGTCTTAAAATGTATTAATTATGGCTCACCAGCACTGTCAAACAGAATTAATAAGTTGTGCAATTTTAAAATGCAGTTTCTCTTTTCACCTCATGGTGGCAGCACCACTGTGTTACTTTGCCTGGCTGTGTGACCCATGCTGTGACCCCTACCTGCTAATTTCTTCCTTAGTGACTGTAGATAAAAAGAGGAAGGTTGATGTTGAGTGCTGCTGCTTCCAGAAAAGATGGAAATTACAATATTTTTTCACTAAACCGAAACACTTGTGTTTGCTTAATTTACGGAGAGACTGTTGCCGTGTGTAAGGAATTCAATCTCATTACCAGATAAAACATGCTGATGCATATGACAAGCTATCAGGGCCTCACAGCCTCACAACAGCGGCTCCTCTAGCAGGCCTGTGAGTCAAATGAAAATACCTCCAAAGCAAGCCAGGAAGTGGAAATGCCAATTGCTAAACATGGCAAACCTTTTACATTTAATGGTTAAAATAAATGTCAGGAGGGACGGTTAGCCCTTGGACATTTTCAGATTGACAAATCTGGCCCTCTGAAAAAAAGTTTGGACACCCTTGGCATGGAGTGATTAGAAGACACAAGATGCACATTGCTCAGATGTGCTTTTGTTAAATTGGTGCATCACAGTCTCAACAGAAATACATTTTCCCTGGCAACCTTACCTTAGAATGAATGCCGGGCTCCTTCAGGAATGCTCAACTAAGTACTGGCACATTTTACTGTGCAGTGATAGTTGTACCTGGAAATAAGGTCTATGGCAGGGCTATTCAGTGACAAATTCAACTGGGCCCGATTTCCAAACCAAGAAGTTTAGCAGGGCCAGCCTTTTTTAGCGGCAGTAAGCAGCATTAATGACAAATTTCAAACCCATACAAATGAATGTAATGAAAAGCAAGATAAGTTTATTCATTTTTTTCTTTTTCTTTCTAAATTTCATCACACCTGACGTAGGCGCATTGCAAAGTGCATAACAATAGGACAGCCTTGGTTGTGAGACACAATCAAACTCTGCACTTCTGTGGCCCTCCCCTGTGATCCCTCGGGAAAGTTTGTCTGGAAGTTTTGATGTTCCTGGATGTGGTGCCTCCAGACATTGTTTTCTTTAAATATTACAACACACTCATTGTAAATTAAACACATCCATTTGGCTTCTCAATCTAGTGTTAAAGAATTTTTTTTCAGTCCAGGCAGGTTTAAACTGACAGTTTTCATTGTCAATTTTACACTTTAGGGTTGAGAAACACACGTCTTTGGAGGTTTTATCATGGGGCTACAACTACTGCTTCCACTAGACACACATTCACAGCAACGTCATTGTGGGTTGAATGTTGCAAGGCTGGAGTGTTGCATTCAAAGTCTTTGGGAATTTCTAAATTTTCTTTTTCTTCGTTTTTCTCTGCGTTTCTGGCTTGGCCACTCATTGGTTGCTTCTGGGCCACATGTGGCCTATCGGCGGCCATTTGAATGGCTCTGGTCTATGCTGATAAATAAATCGTAAAAAACCGCACTGTGTACATTTGCAGACCTTCTCCTAAACATTCACTTGCAGAAACACTTTACTGTATGCACAGTGTGTTTGTATTGTTTCTATTTTATCTACACAACATATTCACTAGAGGGAGCTCTTGTCCCATGTTTGATGCCATAGATACCCACCTCTCAGCTGACAGCAGAGGTCAACCTGTAGCCACCCTTCAGTCTTTTTCCTCCACTGAGAGACTTCAGCCTGATGCACAAAACTTCCTGCAACTGTTCAAGAAAATGGACCCTGACGGCAATCACTGTCATCACTCAGTAACTTTTAATTACTGAATGTTTTGATCTGAATTTTCATCTGTAATTGATGGTGATGACTGCTTTTCTTTGGATAAGAAAATTGCTTTGTGTGTGTGTGTGTGTGTGTGTTTCCCAGTATTCATTTGTTTTGTGTCTTTGACCTGTTTGAGGGAGCGTTAGTCTTGCTTTGAGTGTTACACTGAATGCTAAACCCTTAACATTGGCTAATTCTACAACATATCATTGTAATCATCATACATGAATACGTATAAAACTACAATTATTTTCACTTACAGTCTTTTTAGTTTTATTGTATTTTAGGATAGATTTATTTGAAATGTGAAAATAAACTTTAAATGGCAAAGACACTGAGTTTGTGAAAATGGACATAAACAGATGTTGAAAATCCCGACATAAATGAGTTCAGCTCCTGAAACGTAGCAGGCTTTGACCGCTTAATCCCAGAGGCTGCTGCTCAGAACGAATCTTAATCAAATTTTTCTGCTGAAAATAACCTGCTTAATTGAAAATGTAATAATTTTCTTCACAGAGGCAGTCTTAAATTATCATCTCAATCTGATCAACATATTCTTTATTTGGAGAAACATTTAAAAATTGAAAGGTTTGCCTCTCCACACTGTTGTTTAGCTCCTAATGTGAATGAAAGGAAACTGAGCTCAGCGAAAGTGCACTCGGAAAGAGATCTTCCACGTTTATTTCGGATGTTGTCAACTCAGTCAGCAGACTTTGCATGTTCCCGTTTTTTAATTCAATCAGTCTTCTTCCCTTAAAATTTCTGTTAGTTGGTCATATTGTTTCCACGTGACATTAAAGCCGTTCGATTTTCTTTTGGCTCCTCTCTGCCATCATTTCAGTGCTTTTTGATGTGCTTCCACCTCGGTTGTTCATCAAAGCAGCCTCCCATCGTGATTCAGCTCCAGGTCCAGTAAACCACAAAGAAATTCTGTAGCAGATCACATCCATCAAGTCTTTACTTGGTAAGATGTTAATTCATATCTAGATTTTTACCACCTCCACTCCAGACTCCACTGAGAAAAATTCCTTTGCCAACTTAATGGGATCTACTTGGCAAAAGACTCTTAATTATTATCAATAACAAATAAAATCATAATAAAAATTGTGTCTCTACACACTTTTCCCTTTTGTGGTTGGAGGTCATGACGCTTGCTCAGTAAAAACCCCTCAAAACTAAATTGACATAAGAAATGTTTGCAGGTTCTCTCAGGTCAGTTGTCTGTCATCCAGTCCACATTATCAACACAGTTTTGGCTAGCAGCCTGTGTCTGATCGGACATAATAACAGCCGCAACAAGGCACAGCCCTTCATGACCTTGTGGCTGTGCCATGCTTTTGCTGATCAGCTAAATATTATGTTTTTTCTTGAGCCCTGTGTAGAAAGACGGGGAGATGTTAAGCTGCTGGATGGAGACATGAGAGGTAGCTTAGGACATCTAAGACTGGTAGGAAAACTTTCTGGACTTGATGTTCCCAAACAGAAACATGCAACATTCGAGAAGTATGATACATCACGGTTAATTAAAAGTTGGAGGTGTTCAGTTATTTGAGGGCAGCGACCAAATCAGAAACAGAAACTGCTGTGGCTTTAAGGTCATGACAGGGTGTCATTAATGGGAAGATTACTGTTGTTGGATTAACAGCAAACTCTATTTATGGGTATCTGTGGATGGAGGATGGATTCCCACAAACCAAAACACAGTAACTGAGCAAAACAGACCTCATGATTTCACTGTCCCGTTGCCAGAAAACAGGTGGAACACATTTATAGACGTGTAATGTACACTTGAGTAACTTGTGTCGTTGAATCAGGGATGAAATCAGGCTTTTAGAAATATTGATGTCAGGATTCCTGGGAATGACTTTTAAGGATTATAAATGTTTTTTTGCTGCCTAGTTTGGTTTAAGATGACTTAGCAGTAGTCTTCCATCAGCAACATGTTGCTGTTTTATTTGAATGTAAAACGTCCCTGAAACGCAAGCATAGTTGTGAAGGGAGCAGCTGCCTTTAAACAAAGTTTATGTGGATATAAGCTGTAAGCAGTATTGATTTTATCTTATCGTATGTGAACTATACATTTTTGAATGGAGCTGCCCTATATGGATGCAAAATAAATTTCAGTTCATACTGACCAATAAAGTTGTATTGTATCACATCTTATCGTATTGCATTATGTCGAATCGTGTTGTATCGTGTCGTATTGTATCGTATTAGGCGAATATGGCATTTGTGGTGAAAATTTTCTTGAAATGGCACCCAGAAACAGTAGATAATATTAAATGAGGCCATAGACACCATTCTTGCAAACTGGACTTTTGATTTAATATATAGAAGTTGATATAGTTGACATAATCTCTATCACTGTTTTGCTTGGACATTTTCATAATCTGGGGTCCTATTGTGCAAAAATGAAACTTTTCTAATGTTTGAGCGAAGGCCTTTTACAGTTACTGCGACTGTTTTAAGTGTAAAGTCATGAAAGAGATTATTTGTGGTGCAAACAATACTTAGACTTACTCAGCTATGAACACACTCAGCATAAAGGTGTTTCGTGAGCCACTGCGTTTCCAAAAATAAGGACTCCCTCTAGAAACCACGCTCCTGTCTGTCATTAGGCGGATCACTGCTCATCTTTATCCACCAATGCTAACGCCATCGGTCATGTACGGTAAGCTTCAGTGCAGAGGTGGGCTGATGTGTGCTGTCCTCTCAGTTGTGGTGTTTTTCGTTTACAGTAAATATATATCTCATAATTAGTGTTAAGAAGCATTGATTTGTTGATGATTAACACCTGTACAGCAGCTCTTTTTCATCATCAGGCCTGTAAGTTTTGCAGGTTCAGACAGATTCAGCTCTGACTCAGCAGCTCCAGCTGATTTCTCTCTGATGGAGGGGGGTTGAGGAAGGCGTCTAAACAGGGAGCAATCCCGACTATGTAGCCGTGTGACACAGCAGTCTGTTTTACAAGCAACACCCCACCCACACACCACCACCACCACCACCACCCTTATCCATCCCCCTGGCTGACACACATTCGCTCGACTTCTCTCTCTCTCTCTATTTCTCTGACCTGGTCAGAGTGCCAGCAGCCTCGATAACCTGAATTGCATTGAGGGTTGAAATTAAAGTGGTCCAGTGATCTGGATGAAAGAAGTTGGAGCTGAAGAGAGGGTGAAGAGAGTATCAACTTTAGAAACACCTTGATTTGCTTTTGTGTTTTTTTGTAAAAGTCTGACAAAATCTGGGATTCGGCAAACGTGAAAAGTGTCTGCTTGGATGATGATGGTTAAAAAACCCCAAACGTCTTTCTTTCCATAAAATATACCAAGATGGAGGATAAGAGTAACATATGTTTCATTAACACTTTCTCAGAAACGATAGCACAATATATGATGCTTCTTTGCGCTTGTTTTGTTTTTTAAGCTACTTGTCGACTTTTGTGCCTCAAAAAATAAAGCAGACAAACATTTCCCCGTGAATGATGCAGATGTCCTGTGATCATTAACTGGTTGTGATGGCCTTCTAAAAAAGTCAGTGAATAAACATTGAAATGCATCCTCTCTCCTCAGTTTGTGTCAAAGCAGAGCAACTTTTTTCACACTGCTATAGATTTTTAATTAAAATTGCTCTCTGTTTTCTAGTAAGAGGACCAAATAGTTACCAAATAGTTTGCTATTTGTTTTTGGGTTTCAGATATAATTTTCCCGGTGGCACGTTGGGCATATAGTGTCATGTTTGGGCTTGTCAATATGTGTTAGTGGTTGCAACACACGGCTATTGCTAAATTTAGATGAAGTCAGGACCTTTTTTCTACCTCCTGCCTTCTGTCCAAAAGTATAAACAACAACAACAACAACAACAACCACAAAAAGATAAGCGATTGAAGTAACGTGTGATAATGTGTCGGTTTTGACATCTACAGGATGGACTGGAGATCATGTTCCGTGCAGACTGACTCTGATCTTGTTCACAGTGTTTAGCAAAGCTGCCTGTAAATGTGATGCAGCTCTGTGTAAGGTTATGTTGAGGCAACACGAGGAAGGATTTTAAAACTTTGTTCAGTTTTTCAAAGCTAAGCGTTGTTAGTGGAGCACTGTGGCTGACATACAAGCACCGATGACCTATTTTGAAATAAACGATTAGTAGATAATTATCACAGATCGGCATTTCCCAGCAAAATGCTTATCAGATTTTTTCAAGATTTTGTTGTTTTCTGTTTAACTGTGGCACTTCCCATAAATCGAGCACACTTTAAGTTTTATGGGTTTCTCCACATTCTGTGAAACTTGTTCTAAATTCTAGGAAGACTGAATGATCCCTGAGGGCCACGGCAGGTACGAGCATGACTGTGTGTTTGCCTTCCTGCACGCTCATACTGCTCTTCAGTGTCCAGAGGGAACGATTTGCAAATTTCATATTTTGCCATCAACCATAAGATTAGGGATGGAAAATATTGTGCTGTCAAGTCAAAGTTGTTGTGCATTAAAGAACACACAGTGTTTTTTCTTCCTCCCAGTACTTTATGTTCTACTTCCAGGGTGTTTTGATGACTTCATCCATGTGTACTGCTGTAGATTATTTATACTGCTCTGCCTGTCGCTCAGGATGATCTATTTACAACCTACAGTACGCGTGACAGTAATTGAATCCACCTTAGTAGTTGACTTCGTACTGCCACCATGCATTAGGAAGGTCTCAGGTATAATCTTTACAGTTAAAGTGAACTTTCTTTTCTTTTCTTTTCTTTTCTTTACTGTAGTTTGCTTAAAACATGCAATAAATGCACTGTGACTCTCCTTCACCTGTAGAATGAGCAATAATGGTAAACATGACTTCTGCTGTTTTCCCCACGGGTCACAGGTAGCCTCTCTCTTAACAACATATCAGACATCACAAATCTTCAGCTTTCATCAGCAGATCTGTATATTTACTCAAAAAAAAAATTCTCTTTTTTGCCTCCACCTTTCAACTTTTCTTCAACATCAGTTGTTTAAATACTTTGACATCCAGCCAGAGAATATGCCTGACTTTGTAATTAAATAATGCTGTTTACAGGCAGTGATGTGCTGAGATCTCTTTAACAGGAGCAGGTTTAAGTCCACGTTGTTTGCTGACACATTTGTTTTATTTCCTTCTGTTTATTCACTTCACGTCTGTGGTTGTAACTTGCAGAAAGAGCAATTACAATGTAACCATAATAATTAGAGTAACAGTTCTTCCCAGTCTGTGTAAGATTGTAGAATTCAAATTGCCAGGTGTGAGAGACAGTGAATATTTGTGTTGTGACAGAAGGTGTTTGACGGGGTCACCTGATTGTGTCTGCGTTGTTGTGATCTCTGTCTCAGACAGACGGTTGCCTGTGACTCACCTTGGAACACATGCTGTGTTATTATAGTGGATACCTGTGTTGGCCACAGTGGGCAAAAATATCCTTTACTCCTAACTTGGTGAGAAAAATAGTTGAAGTCACAGATGACCATGTAAAAAAGGTCATTCTTTGTCTTGTAAACACGCAGAATGCTGGTGGTGGTGGTGCTGTAGTTCAGTAGATGGAGCAGTTTTGCCACATTTAGAGGTTAAATTACTTCTTGTGAAACCACGGATAACAACTGAGTGCTAAATAGGACAATAGCACCTGCCAGTTACAGAAAAGTGTGATTTTAACAGGCATTTGTATAGCAGAGCAGT
This sequence comes from Naso minor, assembly GCA_029874875.1. Lineage (NCBI taxonomy): Eukaryota > Metazoa > Chordata > Actinopteri > Acanthuriformes > Acanthuridae > Naso > Naso minor. Next base: position 11,191 of record JAQFJB010030204.1, read on the forward strand.
AAAGAGTTCATTTCTGCTTTACTTTTTAGCATTTTTTCCTTTACCTGCATCTCTTTATTCTCTGTAAAGCCAGGAAAGTTGAGTGGTTTTGTCTGGACTACAGAAAGATCATCTTGCACCAAAGATGATTTGGTGGTGATCTAGATCATTTTTTAAAACAATGGACACTGAACAACTTCAAAAGTTGCATTTTTGACCCACATTTTACAGATTTTGCAGATGTGTAGACGACTTCGGTGCTTTCTTGCTGCAACACTTCTGCCTACTTCCATTCTGTGCCTCCTTCTGAAACAACTTTCAGATGTGTGCAGTCCTCATTCTTATGTGAGGCTCTCAGTCTGACTCAGAATTACTCAGTTTTGTTTCTGGAGCACACCAGTAGAACCACACAGTAAGTGGTGAAAACATTAATCTGTGCTATTTTGCGAAAAGATCAAATCCGGAGGAAAAGGCAGCATTTTTGGTGAAACCTCCTTCACTAAACATGTGTTTTGTTTATTTTTACTTTACTCAGATGTCTGACTTTAACTGTGCAGAATGATGTATGCGCAGACTGCAGAGTTTGACATTTAGAGGCTGTTTTAACTTTCACAGACTGAGGGAGGAAAGTTTCTCTGTGCTCACCTTAAGTCTGAGTTTACAGTGTGTGTAGCCTACAGCTCATTTGGAAGCCAACTGAGGTTCAGTGCATGTGCTGCTTGTACAAGTGTAATGTGGATACTTGTAACCTACAGTGCACATGCACTGACAGTGGACTTTTCAATCATCTTGTATGCAGAAAGTGAACTTTTAAAATGGGAAATATCAACATATTTACAGATTCTGAATTTCTAAATTTTACAGTCCAAATGGATTTCATGTTTGTGCAAAAAAGAAAAAAAATTGTAGGTTTTCAATAGGCATTTTATGGAAACACCATAACAGACGCAATTCTTCATATAATAGTGTTATGTAGGTCAGATCTGTGTCTATAAGCTTTTCCCACTGCCAAATAAAGCTGGTTGCAAGTGCTTGCAAAAGTAAAAAATATACATACAGAAAAAAGTAGCATGACTTGAATAACGGACAAGCTTTGCACTTTAATAAATGACAGAGTTCAGTGAAATCATTAGATGCTGTTTGTGCCGGTAAACATGCACATTGCATTTGGCCACGACCTCAAACAGACTGAGCACGCCTTAATTAGTAGGTCAAGCTATAGAAAGACTGCCTGTCACCAGAGCTGCTTGTTTGTGCATGGGACTTTGGCATGGGATCCTCCAAATACTCTTCCTTAAAGAACTTTTGGAATGGTTATTTTGTTTTTGTTTGTTTTGTTCAAAAAATTGTTAAAAATGTATATGAGCGAAACATGAGCGAAGCAAAGTTAGCTGGATTTGTTGCTAGTAGAAGGTGCATCCACGGTAGTGTGTGCTTTGACTTCTTTATACGGTAACATGTGTCGCTAAGTCTCCTTTTTATCTCTTTACTGTGTTTACCAAATATCCTTGATTAATTATTAGTTATGGTGGTAAAACTTTTAGGAAACATATGGAATTTTACTCCTGTATGGCATCTTGAACATGCCGTACTGAAAACAGGACATACAAAAGTAGATCTCTGGTTCGGGTATCTTCCATTAGGCTTTCATCTCAGCTGGCTGCGTGCTTGCTTTGCGTCACATTTCGCTGCTGACAGTCTCTAATCCATCTGGCCGGCAGCCTGGAGGAGGAAACATTGTTCAGCCTCCCAGTATTTACATCTTCTGCCTCCTCCGGGTGAGCAAACCCTGCAGCTCAAGAGTTTGCAGTTGTGCTGAGAAAGACCAAAGTCCATCCATCTCTGTTTATAATATCAACAGCCAGCAGTAAAAATCATGCCAACCTTTCAGGGTGTTAGCTCCAAAATTCTATCTCCTTCCCGTTCAGCCCTGTCCGCTCACCAGAGAAGAATGTTGGCATTATGCCCCTCTCAATTTTTAAATGTCAGTTTTTCATATTAACATTTCTAGAAAATATTTCAAAGTGCTTTATTTCACGTCACATCTTTATGAGCTGCAATGAGATGGTAACCAGCAGCCCAATGTGAGACCACTTCCATGTCAAGAGTTTCCATCGACAAAGCTGAGCTATTTCAGTGACCATCGGGGCATCAAAAGTCATTGACTGTAAAAAGTTGGATGGCATGACGGCTTCTCAAAAGTGAAGCCAAAACATTTTGATCGCCCCCTGGTGGCTGGCTGCAATATAGGTCATACATCCCGCCCTTCATTGTTCGCAGATGGGACACTGGTCAAGCTAAATAATCAACGTGTAAGTGAAGGCACACATCTGATTTTCTTTTTTTATCTAAAGATGGATTCTGTCATTAAAGGTAGTTCTTATCACTCCAGTGTATGTTCACATGTTCACCTCTCTGAGAAGTTTGGTTTTAGTCTCCAAACAGTTGTTTTTCTCAAGATTCCACAGGTTCCTCGAGAGAACACTTGAAATTAATTTTCTTTGTGCTTTTTTCAATGAAATGTGCGTTACAGAGAATTAAAAAAATCACTCAATGCCCTTGTTGAAATTTTCATTTTACTGACAGTCCCAATTCTCATAAAATTGAGGTTGTATTAATATGGACCACAAAAAATGAGATTCATGCATATTTTGTTTAATTCTCATACAATTCTTTAAAACAAACAAAAATAAGACCGGCAAGTATGCTGTGAG
>JAQFJB010030388.1:0-20566 GCA_029874875.1 Naso minor
ACTGAAAAACAAATACAATAGTACAGAATATACCTGAACATCAACTTAAGTACACCTGTGAATCTAAGTTTTGGGTAACAAAGATTCTTTCATGTCTGGCTTTCATATTTGTTTGGATTGAGAAAGTATTATACCGTAGAGTAAGAAGTAGAGTCATGACTTTAGAAATGTGTATAGAAATCTTGTTTATTCTGCAGTGGATGCGATGTTTTTTAGGGTGGGATTTGTCTTTCAGTAAAATTACGAATATCGGATCCACGTTAAAGCAACACTTTGAAACTTTAACTGAGACCCACTGCTTCGAAAAATGAAACGATGCACGTTCATATGTCGCATAAAACAACAGTTTGAGTAAAACCGGGTCATATTTTATGGAGATGATGTCCTATGACTGCTCTGCCTCAACTCTGCGATTCACAGAGGTTCCTGAAAGCAGCATGTAGGCTTCCTGCAGACCGAAGCTGCAGCTGCAGCAGCAGGTCGTTGCTGCTGACAGCTCCGCTAAATTAAAAGGCTGCAGACAGACAGAGCAGTCGGAGAACATCAGAGGGAAAACCAGAGGACATTTTCTCTGTTAAAATATGACCTGATTTTACTGAAATTGCGATTGTATTAACGTGCATCATTAAGTTTTCGTTTTTTGAAGCAGTGGGTCGCAGTCAAAGTTACATAATGTTGCTTTAAAGTCAAGAAAGAACAAAAAAAATATGGCTGTGTTTGGAGTTAAGGCGAAGTTAGTAAAATTCTGAGAGGTGATTTACAGCCTTTTATTGTCCCAACATGTCTCTAAAGTAGACTTTGGTTCATGTCAGTGCCTCAGTTTGTGTTAAAGTTTTGTTTTTTTAATTGCATTAAATCTTACTGCAAAAATGACCCCACATTACAAGCTTTACAGTCACAGATGATGATCCTTTCATATGGTGCAATATAAAATTTAAAAAAAGAAAAATAGTTGTTCACTTTGAGATATATGACTTTTTATTTTATTAACACTTTTTCATGTTTGTGTGCCTCTTTGTGTGTCAGTCTGCAGCCTTTATTTCCTTGTGCTTTGGCCTTGCGTTGACACAGAGAAAGTGAGAACAGCATCACTGCAGGTCTCTTGTTCCGTTGCTCAGGCTGTTGTGCAGTTTAATATATTTTTAAAGCAATTATACAAGATTTTTTGCCATGAAATTGAAATGTTATTTAAACCGCAAGCAGGACCAGAACCTGAACCAGAGAGTGAGGAATCTTTGATGTTGGTGAACAAAAGGTTTTAGTTTTTGCATTGTGTAATTTATCGCTGCAGTACACCGTAAAACTCACCACCCAAAAATAGACTACTTCATGTGTAAACTATGTGCAATACATTTAAAAGCCATAACTTCTTTATAGTTGTATGTATATACTCATGAACACAGCAGCCTCTTCCTTCCTCCTTTTATGCAAAAAATCACAGTGGACGCACTTTTGATTCATATTTGTTTCAGCTTGCTGGATTTTCCTCCAGTTCAGACTGAACACATCGAGATTATTTTGAGCTTCTGGTGCGTTCACAGTCCTGCAAATCCCGTCAGACCTCTGGCTTGCTCTGAAGCTACTCACACATATAACTAATGCTTGCACATGCATCCAAGAGAAAACACATATGACTCACGAGTTGTCAGGAACGTGTATCACGATGTTCTGGTTCAGTCATTTTGGGAGCTCTGATTAATGTCTGTCAGAATTCTTGTATTTCCACATCAGGATTGAAGCGGAACAGGTCTCAAGTCTAATTGTGTTGTAATATGTTTAATCCAAAAGCAAATTCAACCTCAATGAAAAATGTCTAAATTTGATTTTGATTTTTTAGCTTTACATCATTATTGTCACGTAATTCTGAGTCTGGAGTTTTGTTTCGCAGCTGACTCTCAGCATGACGTCTCTGTGTGGTGATCTGTGTCTGTTTCAGAACCAAATAAACTCATGTGAGCTTAAACTCGTACATGTTTTACTTTCTCATCATTGTCATATCTACGTGTCATTTACGCTGATTTAGCTAGTTCAAATCTCTCAACCTGTTTGTGATAAATAGCAGATCAGTGAGTGACTCATGTTGACAGTTCTCAGCAATGATGAACACAAGGAGTTTTGTAACGCTTTCTTGACACAGTGTTAAACATTAACTTGTACACATATTTGAATTTGTGTGATGAAATTCAAGAGTTTCACCTCATATTACTGAAATCAGGTGTGTGGTTTCCCCGTGATTTTGCATGTTTAAAACTTTTAAAGATGGGGTAAGCAGCTTTTCTTTGGTGTAATCATGCAAACATTCATAATAACCTTTCAGCATGTTGTAATTCAGCTGGTCTATACAAACGCCAGACTCCTTCTCCTCTCCTTGACTTTGTATTCAAACTGTGACGGCACTTGTAGGCCAATCAGAAAATTTCAGAAAGCATGTGTTCCTTTTTGGCTGCTCTATGCTACGCCTCTCAGTGACAGGTGACGTCACTATGAGTTGATTGGCTGTTGAAACAAGTGATGAACCTTGCTTTCTAAAGCTGACCTCTGGCGACTTGACAAGCTGAGTAGCAGGCAACACCGTCAGCCAGCTTGAGTCGAGCTGAGACAGACCAGTTTACACCGCTGCAACTTTCCCTGCAACCGTTTGGTCTTATCATCAATCTTTGGTGCAAACTGGACTCATAAAAGAGAGTGACAACAAATGAAAAACAGGGAGGCTGCAGTAGAGTTACTTTCTTAGGAGTCTCATGCTACAGCTAGCTTGATTCCCAAATGCCTGCCTTAGCTTTAACACACAAATTCCATTTTACTTTGGACCATTTTCTATCCTTTTCTGCAGTTTGGCATCGCAAATGTTCCTTTTTACTGTAATACCCATGTGCATTGTCATTATGCCCATGTTTCTTGTTGTTTCGCTTGCTAATCAGTCCAAGTCTGTGCCTGCATGTAACTTGTAGCCTATATCAATGTGTTCAGTCTAGCTTAGCACAAGACTGCAGTGGAAATCAGCCTTGCTCCATCAAATCTAGCCTCGCTTTTAGCAGAAATATGATGATAGCAGCTAAACTGAAAGTCTGAAGGTTTCAATAATGAGAAAACTTCACTGTTCTACTGAACACTACTCTTTCTTTTTAGATTAATGCTAGCATTAGCATGTTTATGCTTTAGCAGATTATCTTGTTGAAGGTTAGCAGTTTCACCAGCAACCATTATTAACCACACTACATACACTTACACAGGCAAATCAGCTGTAAAAATATAAATTAATCTGAAGGTAATACATCCAAATTATATTTTTCTGGGGGTTTTTTTTGTTTGTTTGTTTTGTACACAGAAAAAGCAAGCACTATATATTTTTATTTATTCAATATTATATGTCAAAACTAAACTAAACACTGCTTTACAGACTGAACTCTGGGCTGAAAATCATAATGTTCTGTTTCAGTGTTTCTGCATGCAAATATGCATGGTAACAATTGTCTGATGTTTAATCTACTTGTACAGAAAACTGTGTTTGTGTGTGTGTGTGTGTGTGTGAACACTGACAAGTCCGGCTAATGATTGATCGGTGACATCATCTGTAATACTTAAGATGGATCCCATTCTTTCTAAAGAGAAAAAGTGTCTGTTGCTTGAAATCAAGGTTTTCTTTCAGTTCCTCGGAAGAAAAAAAAACGTTTATTTTTGTGCAGCTGGACTGAAAACAAAACAACCTTTTTGGACTTTGGAGGAAAACAGCCTGCACACGTGTTTGTCAGGATGATGTCTGCTGTGGTTTCTCTTCTCTTGCTGTTTCTCACGTCTCACTCTGACGCGGTGAGTTCATTCTGTTAGGATTCACTTAAGACATTTAAATACTTTCTGGTATTTTATTTGCCAGTACTTCATACATTTTTTTCCACTGCTCTGAGATTTTTCCATATAAATCTTCTGCAGGTGGTTTCAGACTAAACAAATAAATCATTTAATGGAGCCTTGCTTTGTGTGGAGACCCAAAATGACAGGTTGCAAAAAAAAACCCTACTTTACTTAAAAATATTGATCAAACAATCAATATAGAGTCTTAACAATTTTCAGATCACTTTTAATGAATTAAAAATACAGAAACATTTTTTAAATAAAAGACAAAATATTCTAAGGCCAAAAATTTAAAGTAAACACAACTAAATTTCTCTGTACACACCATTTAGTCTATCCAACAGTATTTTTTGTGAACGCACTTTGCTTCGTTTTTACATTTCTGATAATGTTTTTAGACTTTTATCAATTTTGAGTTCAGATGTTGTCACCTGTGTGTGTGACACATACTGTCCAAGTTTGTGCTTTCATGTAAACCAGTCATATAAACTCATATTTTTCTTTGTTCGACAGAACACTTGAACACTTGTTTTGCTTTTTTTTAAATCCCCAAAATTACAAACAAACTTTGTGCAGTTTGTGATATTTTCTTTTTTTTCTTTTTGTCCCTTTTTGTTTACCTTTTTTTTCTGTTGTGTTCAAATTAAATTTAACCATTTCCTGGCAGCTCACCGCACAAAGCTCCACCCCAACTACAGATGAATTTCTGGGACCACCAGAGTGTCTTTTGAACAAGTAAGTGCTCTGCTCTCTGAAAGGTTTGTTTAATTATGTGGTTATTTTTTTTCTCTCCTGTCTTTGTTTGTTTTTCTCTTGTTGATTTTCACTGATATTATTTCTAGAATCTTGTTTTCATTGTTTTGTGTTTAAACTCATCCACTCTGTGTTTCTTTTTTCTTTCTTTCTAACCCGTCAGCTTTACCCGGGAATCATGTGACCTGGTGTTTTGTCCTCCGTGGCAGCGCTGCATTAACGGACGCTGCTCTTGTAAGCCCCCCTACCTGTGTCCCACAGAGGGTGTGAGCCCAGTTTGTGGGCACAACAACAAGCAGCTCATGTCCTATTGCCAGGTAACGATACATACTGCCGTCCCAAAGATGCTGAGGATAGAGACATGTACTGCGGACTTTACATTTCTATAAATCAGTTTTAAAATTACAGTTACAGTTTGAAAGCCACTTGGGGGCACCTAAATGTGAAATCAGGTGGTAAATTGAGACTTTGTGTGTGAGTAAAAAGCTGAGAAAATACTGGAAAAAAATCTCTGCCATCAAACCAAGAATTGATCTTAAAAAATTGTTCTCATGGCTCTAGACCTTTACTGTTTGTTTATAAATAACTTATTTTTCAGGTGATGGCCTTTTCCTGTCGCACCAAGAAACCCCTGATGTCCCACTTTGGGGAAACCTGCACAGGTTTTGACTTACGTAATTTTCTGAATTCATAATATCATGTTGTGTCTCATTACATCTTAATCTGCAGTTTTAACACAAGTCTATTTCCTTCATTTTTCTCTCCTTACAGCTGATCAACCAAAGTTCAGAGGCTTCATAGAGCGTGGCACAGGAGTGGTCCGCCTCCTCCTTCCTGACACTGGGAGCTCTCAGGGAGGTGTGGAGGAGGTACTGGTGTGTCAGGAGCTGTGGGACATGGCTGCTGCTAATGTGGTCTGCAAGGCAGAGGGACACCTGCTGTGAGAGGAGACGTGTTTCATTTCACAATGAACACACACACAGTATATATACAGACATATAGACAGTAGACAGAGGCTATAAACACGAGGGATTTATATTTAATCATGCCTTATCGTGTGTGTGTGTGTGTGTGTGTGTTTGGGTGTGTGTACAGTGGTGCTGCGTCCACAGGTACCACATCATACATTTCCTTGAAGAGCCACCAGAACAACCAACAGTTGCCGGGCAAATGTGTGAGTGTCCGTTGCCAAGGTTATGAGAGCTCTCTAGCAGAGTGTGTGATCTACGACAAGTCCAGCGCTGACAGCAAGGATGTCGCCATGGCAACCTGTGTCCAGTCAGCAGGTCAGTTACTACAAAATCTGAGTGACTGTATTCATTTTGATTCAACTGTACTATCAAAATAATGTGCGTGTCTTTGTTTATGTGTGTGTTTCAGATGAGCAGTGTGAGTTCAGGTGTGTGAACAGCAAGTGTGTGTCACTCAGTCAGACATGTGATGGAGTCGATGACTGCGGCGACCGAAGTGATGAGATGTGCTGCAAGAGTAAGACGGAGACACGCATGACACCCAAACATGTTGACGAGTGTGACAGCAGACGCACACCAGTCCACCTTCACGCTGTGAGCTACTGTGTGTGTTTCGTGTGTGTCAGAGTGCAGGAATGGAGCTTTTCGCTGCAGCACAGGTGTGTGTTTGCATCCAGAAGCTGTTGGTGATGAACAGATCGACTGTCTGGATGGCGACGATGAATCAAAGAAACACACGGGTACTGACGACATGCATGCACACACACACACACACACACACACACACACACGTGTGTGTGTTTTAGGTCATTGTTTATTGTGGTTTTGTTCATTTTGTTGTATTGTGGTTCAAATTTGTAAACTTTGGTCCATCTCACACTACTGGTATTCATATATCCATGTTACAAAGTTTACAAAATAGCTAGGTCTTTATCTTTAAGAGAAACATCATCTCACAGCTTCTGTTCACCCAAAAGTCACTCCACTGATGGAATGTTTTTTTTTTAAGAACAGAAACAGAAACAGAAAAGAGCAGAACCTGGAGACTGTAAGCATACAGGCCTTATTCATACCTGCTCTTCTACACCAGAGGGCAGTATGGAGCAACACCCCGGAAAACAACATCCCATGTTTCTATTTAACACAACTTTTTTTTTCCCCCACAGGCCCGGAGAGGTCACTTCCTGTTCTTATGAACACAGGTAACCCACAGCTGTTTCCATGGCAACCTGGTCACTTTTCTGTCTATAATTTCCTGCTGATGTTGATGTTCTTGGGACGATAAGGATAATAATACTTTTTTTTTTTGTCCTTGGTTTTTCAGAGCACATTTCTCCTGAAAGAGGTATGAAGTTTTAATTTTATTAATACTTTTATCTACAGTCTCCCATAGAGAGAGAAGTAAACTAGTTACAGTGGCAGCACCTTATTCAGCAGTTGTGATCAGTCTTTAAATATTTATTATGCGCTTTATTACAGAGTTGTAAGAAGATTTTAGTGTTGGATAATATTTTTGTTGAATTGGATCAAAATGTAACAAAACCGAGGTATAATAGCCTAACAGAATACAAAAAATATCTTCACAGGAGAAGTAATAAACAAAAACAAATACTGTGCATTAATTACCACTACAATATAGTGTGATTCAAATAATAAAATTTTTTAATGCTTATTACATCTTAAAAAAGGGAGATGGCTCACAATGATTTCAGTTGGACCTTTTATTATGTATTATTGTCAGAAGTAGAATTTTAACTGATGTTTTTGTGTAGAAACAAAGGCCATGAGACTGCACATGGAGTCCCAGTTGAACTGTGGGATTCCTCAAACAACCTTGGCAGATGATGATGTAGAAGAGCGAGGAGTAGTAAGAGGAAGCCGTGTCAAGAGAGTGGTGGGAGGAGGGCCAACACAACCGGTCTGTCTGTTTATTGATCTAATCTAATTTCATCAAGTTTTTCGGCACAGACGTCACATGCCAAAGACTGAGCCAGCAGACAGCAGGATGCAGCTGCCATCTGCTGCTGTCTGCTGGTTCAGCATTCTGCTTCTTGTGTCTGAACAGACTCAGATCCAGTGGCAGGTTGCCATAGACATGAACAGAAGGTTTCAGTGTTCGGGAGCTTACATAGGAGGCTGCTGGGTGATCACTGCTGCTCACTGCATCAGGTAGAACATATGAAATAGTACGAAGACTGCCAGTGACAACAGTTGTAGTTGTAATTGTAGACATGATAGGTGGAGAGGTGCAGTCAAAGAGGCAAATGTTTTAGAGTTGAAAAATTTTATATTTGACCAATTCTTTCAGCTTCTCCAGTATGACATTCTGCTTTGTGTAAGTGAAAATAGAGTGTTGCAGGAATGAGTTCTCAAAACCCCAAATTAGTTATTATTGTGGAACTTCTTTTTCCGCCTTCTCAAAGTATTTTGAAAAGGGGTTTTTGTTTAATATCTTAAATGAGGTCTGTGGATTGAAAAAAATCCATTGACTTTTTCTCGAGGAAACCAGGGAGATGCTAACTTCCTGGTTGACCTACAAACATTCATCAACCCTGCAAAATCCAATTGGATAACAGTCCTATTCCGTGCTTGCATTGGTACTAAAGGAGAAGGGTTTTTTTGCACATTAAGCCTAATAAGAAAGATACTTTAGATCACATGTTCAACAGCATTATTATGTCAAGCAGTGCAGTTATGAGAGCTGGAGCTCCTTGCTGAGGCCACCTCAAGCTGAATACGTCATATCGAGTGCTTCGACAATCCATCTAAAAATGCTTGCTTTTAAAGGAGTGACAATCACCAAATGTTCAGTGGTGTCCTCTCATCTTCTGATACTAAAATACGAAGTTAAACAGTAGCTAATAAGCCGAAGACGGCTGTGTTTGTTTTCTGAAAGAGCTGAAATAAGATGTTTCTGAGTTAAAAGCTGTTGTTCAGCTTCATGTTTTAGTGTTGTAACATGAGATAACACCACTAAATATGCACCGATTGTCTCCTCTTCTGGAACGACTTTTTTTTGATGAATTGTCGAAGCCCTTAATATACCCCTAAGTCTCCACTGTTTTCAGCTAACGGTGATGTCAGCAAGGAGCTCCAGCTCTTATGACTGCATCACTCATTGTGATAATTCTTTTAAACATTGTACATGGTTGTGATTATCCTTATTATGAAGTTTAATGCACAAAAAAGCTTCCCCTTTAAAAAGCTTAAGAAAACAGAATCAAAGCAAAAAGAAAAATTGGTTGTAAAAATGTACAGGAGAAAGCTATATAGCATCAAAAGTGACAGTGTTAGTAATAGTCATTGTTTGTCTCTCTCTCAGTTGTAGCAATGAATCTCTTGTAATCTCTCTTCCAGGAAAATGTCCTCTCTCTTCAGCGACAGTGACGGTGATTCAAACAACCAAAAGTAATTATCTGTCTTTTACTGTTATTACTTTCTATGCAGTGAACTTAAAAGCTTTTTCTTGATTTGTCACATTTATCTCTGATAGTTGGAGTCTCTTGTTTGTTTCTTTCCTGCAGACCAAACCTCGATGGGCTGATGGTGAAGTTTTCTCTCTGGTCAAGGCACAGACCTCAGGAATCAACAGATATTGCTCCCGTCCAGGATGTCTATGTCCATCCGCAGTATGTATGTTTCAGTCATATTTAATTTACATAGTGCTGCTTCTAGATGCACACAAGAGTGGACTTGATGGTAAAAGCAGGAAGGGCAGCAGTCAAAATCAATACATTAGAAGAAATAGTGTTGGCAGGTAAAAATGTATATATTATGTTGGGGTTTTTTTTCTTGATTAATGTTAAATAAAACAGAGACCGTCTGATCTGAATCCTAGGATAATTTGATCAATCAATCAATGGATGTGCCATGAGGGGATTAGAAAAGCAGACAAATAAAGTAAAATATCATCAGCATATAGAGAAATTTTAAGCAATTTCCCTTTTCAAATAAAGAAAATACTGCTCAAAAGTATGAAGAAAAGCAAAGCAAAAATGTCTGGGAAAAAATATTTCTTTCAGGTGTAACTGCAGGATTTTGCTGCTTTTATCCAACTGATATTTATTGTTTACTCTTCATGGTCAAGATAAATATTGCATAGTATTACTTGAGATAAAGAAGATAACTAGAAATTTAACCATGCAAACAATGAAATCTAAATCACACACCGATTCAAATCTAGGTTCAACCCATTTACACATGAGAATGACATCGCTCTGGTGCAGCTGATGAAACTTCCCTTCTTAGACAAGTGTTTGTTGAGCAACTCTGCTATCAGCTCCATCTGTGTTCCCTGGACCCCCCGGCTCTTCCATCCCAACCACACCTGCACCGTCTCTGGATGGGGACGAAATTCAGGTACAACAGCTTGACTGCATACTAATACCTGGTTGTTGGTATCTTAAACCTGCTTCTAATTTACTCTAATTTGTCGTGTCATTTTAATCAGTGATTTGCCAAATGAGGTTACAGTCACATAAGAGTGAGATTGGCACATAAGCTGTAGAATAGAAGTTTTCACGGGTCCCAAAATTCATACCCATACCCAAAGAGACCTGCAAAGGACCTGGGCCTGGTTGAGAGACAGACCTAATTGGCAAGGATTTGATAGTTAATTGTTATTAACAAGTAACGTTAATTTACAAAAGACAAAACTTACTATTATTAGTAGCCTTCTCCCCTGCGCAGATAAAGCATCCTCTTGCCAAGAGGGTTGATTAAATACATCCATCCAGGTTTTCTGTTATTCCTCTCTTGCTAATTGAAACAGCATTCAGTTTAATCCACTTGTTTTTTTAAGGTAAGTCCCCTTGCTGTCACAGTGACAGATGACAAATGCAACTCATTTAGAGTTTTGTTTGCAGTTATTGCTTCTAGCACAATAACTTTGACTGTTTTCTCTTTTAAACTATAATAACAATCCCTGTTGGCTGCCATGACTGCTAACATTAGCATTACTAATTTTGATTTGTTATTGTCTGTCCTCGGACAAGTCAACCTCTGCTCTCTACCCTTCACTTTCTGAGCATGGCACTTGCAGTTGGCACAGGTCATTTGGTACCTCCCTGTGGCCACAGATGCACTTCGCAGGTTGTTTGCTTCTGCACTACACACTAAAGCATCCACAATAGAAACAGGATAACTCAGCAAAATTAAGCAGTATTTATGATCAGTGACACCGCTGTCAGTTCACAGATGTTCCTTGGGTCCAGACTGGAATTTCAAATAATGTTAAACAGACCCGGGACCTGCTGCATTTGAACAGGACCTGACGCTGACCTGGTTGACCCTATAAAACATGGACCTGAACCTGTACAGGTCCTGGTCTGGACTGTGTTCTCGGGTCTATGTGGACCCATGAAGACCTCTACTGTAGAGTATTTATCTTCATTTGAAAACTATGTGGTCAAGATTATATGTAGCTTATAATGTGACACAACTGAATGTTTCAAATTTGGAAAAAAGTCTGTGACATCACCCATTGTGAACTCACATCCTGCAATGTGACACAACATGTCAACATTCTTGAGTCTTGTAACACTGAATTGTCCAAGGGGCACAGCTGTAACCACGGAGGATTTATGTCACTTTGTAAGGACAGCCGAGGAGGTTGAGTTATGTGCTTGGAAGGCAGAGACTAAACTGGCTCAGCGGCATGCCTGCTGTCATGCTTCTTATTACCATAGCTGGTTGCATGTTTACATAGTTGTTATTCACAGCAAAAGAGATTTTTCATGCCAAAGAGCTTAGCTAACCCTGACACTGCCTCAGCATGTCAACATGATCATAGCTTAGCTTAAAATTCTGCACGTTAGCATGCCTACATGCTAGCATTTTAAAGTGCATACAGTTAGTATGCTGTCATAAGTTTGTTTTATCTGATTTTAATGAGAAGCTGTTGCACATTTGTTTTCACAACACATCTCTGTTGTGACACACAGACTTGTGTATAAAGCTGCATGAACCATGTGAGCCTTTATTGTGTGCATTACACCCTGCTCTGATGTCTTAACAATGTTTGTGCTGATGACTCTGCAGGTGGTCGAATACCTCGGGTACTACAGTGGGTCAACGTGTCACTCATTGCAGACTGTCAGAGATTCTACAAAGACAACTTTAAGCCCGGCATGATCTGTGCAGGTAGCTGGGCTCACATCTCAGTGCCTGGATGTTCACTGTGTTTTTGAAAAGAGTCCGCTGAGGTTTGTGTGTGTTTGTGTGTGCAGGTGATCTGGACGGCAGTGTGGACTCTTGTCAGGGCGATAGTGGAGGTCCTCTGGTTTGTGAGGATGAACTCGGCGTTTCCTACTTGTGGGGCATCGTCAGCTGGGGGGCGAAGTGTGGCCAGCCAGGATTTCCTGGAGTTTATACACAGGTACCTAATTCTTCAGACATTGAGAAACAGAAATTGTGGCTGTAATAAATTACACCATGAGTTCTGACAGTGCCAGACACTGGGGACCCCATCGACCCCGGTGTTGGCATATAACGTGCTAATAGCACACGCATTATTAGGCCTATGCAAACACCAGAATTTATACAACAATTGGTAAAATATTCAATTTTGAATTATTTTAAAAATTAGTTTTTGAAAGGCATCAAACGACCCACTTCCGTGTCTTGTGACCCTCCCCCCAGGGGTCCCAACCACTACTTTGGGAGCCGCTGAATTACATGATACTTTGACCTTTGATCAAGCACCATCTTCAGCTCGATGGATTGGAGCTGAAGAAAGAAATTGAAGCTAATCATATTTCTAGTCAAACATTTTGGTGTTTTAGCCTCACAAGGGCGCTAGCTGAACTTAAAACCAAGTTTTGTAATAAAAGACTGTAGCCTAAACCTTTTGATAATAATACTCGTTCTGTCTCCTAATTTTAGGTTGCACATTACTTTGAGTGGATCAGACATCAAACAGGCTGGTCTGCTGTGACCAAATTCAACTCCTAATGTCGCTCTCATCACATATGGACGACGCTCATATTTCAGTTTAGTAAGCTGTAAGCTGACGTGTACTGATGGACGTTGTAGTTCTACCTTCCTCTGTTGTCAAGTTATTTTGATTCTCTTGTTTCTGTAAAGGCAAGTGAAAAATAATATTCCGGTCATCCATTTCTTTACTCTGATCTTAATTGTTTTCTCTCCTGTTTTCAAGACTTGAGAACAGATGAAAAAATTTCAGTCTCATTTTTCTTTTTTCTTTCTTTCTTCTCTTTTCTTTTCTTTTCTTTCTTTCTTTCTTTTTTTTTGTTATACACATTTTGGCCACAAGAGGGCCAAGTGCATCACGACACTGCAAATGGGAGAAGTTTATAGATTATTGTTATGTAATGCGTGAAACTAATAAAATCCTGTTGGTACCTGATCACTGAGTTGTTCTATATTTTTGTTACTGTTAGAGTTATTGTTGTTGATTAAAGCTCATTGTGGCCTCTAAGGTCAGTTTAAGACGGCACCTCGCTGTCGCCTCACAGCTAAAGCCTTCTGTGCCCTCCATTTGATCTGCTCTTTGAACCAGTTACACTCAAGACTCTTGATGCTTTGGTGCTGTTACAGCCCGTCACAGTATGCACAAAGACTTGTAGAATATGTTGGGACTGTGTCAGATCAATGAAAACCTGCCATGTGTTGGTTCCAGCTTGGCATTGGCTTTTTGAGTCCTGAACCAATTCATTTTGGTCAAAATGTTCAGAAGAGTTGTGAATGCATAGGGAAGCATTTAATGTTGGTGAGAAAAGGATACAGTAGGAGTTTGCACGTTCTCACTGTGCTAGTACTCTGATTCACTGCATTTTAAAAGACATTATATAAGGTCAATTCTCCGGTGGGTCTGGCGCTGTTTTACAGCTACAGTATGGCCCTGTGTGGAGGCTGCTCACTGCATCACAGGGAGGGGTTAAATGCAGGGAACCAATTTCGCTGAGGATGACTGAATGATTGATTGATGAATGACTGATTAAAATAAAAACTAACCACATCATTGCTTCGTCACCACCTTGTCCTGACAATTTGGATGCACAGCATACTATACCAGCAGTATAAACTGATTTGGCCAAAATGCAGTATGTAGTATACTGCATGTAAACATAAGCAAAATCTGCAGTTTACCACCCAAAAAAATTTCCAGATGTATACTGATTCGGAAGAAATCCCCAGTATGCATCTGACTAGTCTGCCTAACCTAATGTTTCCCACAGTGCGACGTGTTGCGACATCACAACGAAAACCCAGCTCGGCATTTTTTGATAAAGTTTAACAGAAAAAATAATAAAACAATCTTGCTTTGGCTGCTGATTTGTGCAAAATGCATTTTGGGTAATCTGCCTGTGTACCACAGTGTGAATAGTATGCAACATGTTTTATATTCAGTATGTAGTATGTAGTATGTGGTAGGCATTTTTGACAACAGCCACAGTCAATCTTATTGATCATGTGTGTGCGTGTGAGTAACGGGAATGTTTCATGTTTGTGTGCTGGACTCACAGGTCAGTACACAGTGATTTTGAAACATTCTTTTATTGATTCAGTGTTGAACATTAACTTGTTGGCAGTTGCATCCATCCTTGATCAGGATCACATTATGTCCTCTCACTGTAGGAAAAACTCAGGTGTTAATAGTAACATTAATGATGGCTCCTCTCCATTACGGCCTCCCTGTAAACTATGACAATCTGAAAATGAGTCACAGTGTTTAATCCCAGGACCACAAGACTGGAGCAGCCAAACAGATTGCAGATGTGTTTGATTATATTCTTTCACCTGTGCTTTTTCTTCTCATGACTAAAAAAAAACAGCTGCTCACAATTGTACCTGAAGGCTGCAGCTCACCTGACCTGCTTTTTGTCTGACCTACAGACGGCAAAAAGTGCACCTCACATCAGGATCAGATCATGACCTTCTGCTTGAGCCTCTGTGCCACCCACATAATTATGTTTGTGTGGTTACTGGAATCTGGGTTTTGCCACACAGAGACAAACACCCCTCCCCCAATCCTTCAGTCCCTGTTGTGTCGCATTACAGTACACGATCAGTCAGCGAATCAATCTGCAGCCGGGGCAGATTTACATGTGTTTGTGTTTCCACATCGATGAGGCCAGCTAATGATTGATTGATGGCATCATCAGAGGACAGAAGAGATGTCAGACTATCAGTCACAGAGAGACGGACTGACCAACTCTTCATATCTGCAAGCTTTTTTTGCTGTAATATAGATTTTAATCTCTTTTACAGTCATTAACACGTTTTGTGTTTTGGTAATACCATTTTTAATCACAAGAAGATAAAGAAGAAAAGAAACTGAACTGTTTGTGTTTGTCAGGATGAGACCAGCCAGAGTTTCTATTCTCTTGCTATTTCTTCTCATCATTCAAGTTGAAACGGTGAGTTTAAAAACAACCCATCACTGTCTTTGTTTGTATTAATTTGGCTTATGTGGTTTTATTCCCTGTATTGATATCAAACCATACATTTCTATTTGATGTTGCTTATTGCAGGATAAAGATCTAATATGGAATAGTGTTGTACTGTATGCTTATAGTTACGTTTGGCTTGTTAAGACAAGCATAGTTCCAGAATACAAAAATTGTTAACAGAAAATTGTTCATCAGAGTAATGATGACATGTTTGTATTTATCTGGATATGGATGTATCTGTATGCACTATAGTTATGGAACACTTTGCTGTAGGGTACATTGCAGTGCGATGACATTTCTAATAAATGCTTTTGTCTGGTTGCTTACAATATATTTGTGACAGAATAACAACAGACAGAATAAAAGAAAGGTCCGAGATACTGATGATCAGCAAAAGGTAAGTTGAATAACTCACTGAAGGTATGTTAAAGAGCAGACAGGGCCACACAAAAAGGTTCCATAAAAAACAAACTGAGCCCAACAAATTAATAATAATTCCTCAGATGAGAGTTCAGTTGAATGACAAAAAAGCAAAAATAAAAAAAAAAATCCAAAAGAGTATGAGGAGCAAGAATTAGCACAGAGAGAAACAATGAGAAACAAGGAAAGAGGGAGGAGCATCAACTTATTAAAGATCCAGTACGAAGGACTCAGGGAATCTGGCAGAAAATCACTATAATACGAGAACTGTGCTTATTTCTTGTTTTTTGTGGTTCCTCAACATGCTGGAGGAAGAGTGAGAGGATGTTCAGTTGGGTGCAACCTCAAACTTTCCCACTAGATGTCACTGAATTCCACCTACTGGTCCTTTAAATACACTGGGGAATGAAAACAGAGAAGACACAGGTGAACCTAGTCTATGATCAAAGTACAAAAGAAGCAGGTCACAAGGGCAAAAACAAGCTTCAAATAACTGTTTATTATGTGAGAGTGAGCTGACACAAACAGCCAGTAAAGGAGTAACTTCATTTTTCAAACGAAGTAGGATAAGAAACACAGATCGATACCAACATACAGGTAATTAAAGTCTATACAGCAAGAAATTAAAGCATGGCTACAATTCTACAGGACATCAGATCACAGGAAAGACCTCATACACTTGATACTGAAAATTGGATCTCGCAACCACAAAATTATCCCCAAGATTTTAGCTGAAGATTTAACATACTCAGTCAACTAGCAGTTGTAATGGCAGCCAAAAATAAATCTCAGATATCAGTTTGATCAACTGATGAACATTACAGATCTTCCAGTGGCTAATATAATAAATCAAAGTACACCTAACTTGAGCCTTATCCTGTTCCATCCTGCTCTATTGATTTAAAACTGTATTAAATTTTAATAGGTCGATCCACTGAAAGGTTTCGAGGTTTCATTATCTGGAAACCGGCAGAAACTACGACCAGCAGTCCAACCCCAAACCACTCCGGTCACTATGACAACTGAAGCACCTGAAGACCAGTTAGTTAACACAAACCCTCTGGTCTCTAGCTCTGCCCCGACGACCCCTAAAGCACCTGAAGAAGACTTTCTGGATTCAACTGAGTGTCTGAATAACAGGTAAGTGTTACAGCACCATGACCTTGGGGACTTGTCTCTTGTCCCGGATTAATGTTAACAGTGGTTGCAACTTGCACATTGAGAAAGTACAATGCATTTTGCACTAATTGGCAGTGAGGAGACTGGAGATTACTATAGTCTGTTACAATGCCTTTGCTGGGTTCGCTCAGACAGAGGAAACGCTACAAAATACATAACAAATGCAAGGCAAGTGTAAGGCAGGATCTTTACGACATTGAACAGTACCACTTTTGTTCCCACGGGCCGCTACAATCAACACAAAATCAAAGTTTCTTGGATTGGCTTTAAGCTACTGGCTCTTAACCACTAGGTGGCAGAAAAACTCTGAAAACCCCGGTGTTTCCTCTGTGGTCAAAGAAATTTATTTTGTTTTGAGCCTAACGTAATGGTTTGCGCATCAAAAATGTAAGATAAGCTACCTCTGCTTGTTATTTGTTTAATTTATCTTTCTTCATTTATCAGTTTGACTCGTTCATCATGTCACCTGGTTTTTTGTCGTCCGTGGGAACGCTGCATCGATGGACAGTGCTCGTGCAAACCTCCCTATAAGTGTCCCATACAGGACCAGTCCCCAGTTTGTGGGCGGGACGGGAGAAACTACCGCTCCTACTGCCAGGTAACTCCTGCTGTTTGGGTTTGGAATTGAAACTGAATTTTGTTGAAAATATATAAATATATATTTCCTTAAGCTGCCCTTTAGTTTCTGAAAATAATTAAATCATCTAAGTTTCCAAACATGGTAGATATCTTGTCCATACACAGAACCAGTTAAAGAATAAAATGATATTTTTAACTATGCAATACTTTCAGAGCACCAGTTAATGTAATTTGTTTTAGATATGGAAGTTTTTTCATTGGGGGACCAAATGTTTTACACAAAAGAAATCTGTCTTCCAGCTGATGGCTCTCTCCTGTCGGACCAAAAAACCCGTTTTGTCCCACTTTGGGCGAAATTGCGGAGGTTTGCTCTCACGGATGCATTCAGTACCTTGCAATATTTTTAGTTTCACTGTTTTATTCTGAGTTTTTTTTTCTAATCGTACCTTCATCTTTACCTTCAACTTCATCTCACACTGCAGACAGATCTGAGATATTCAGCAGTTCACTAGACAAAGGCACAGGGTCGATCAAGATCTTCATGCCTGACAATCAGAGCCCTGAAGGTGGGGAGGAGTTGTACGTGTGTGCAGAGCTTTGGGACATGGCGGCTGCTAACGTGGCCTGCAAGGAGGATAATAATCCACTGTGAGAAGAGACAAAATTCTGTATATAATGCATAGTGCACTGGCATGTATAACAAACATGCAAAAACTGAGACCACCAGCTTGTGAAGTAATATGAAAAACCCCTTGCATATAATCGCAGGTGGTCCCAGTACATTTTGTCAGTGTACTTACTATCTGATTTGAATGTGTTCTTTCAGTGGTGCAGCGGCTGCAAACTCCAAGCTATACAGCCACTTGATAGCCACATCTGATGACTGGTTTTTACCAAGCAAATGTGTTAGCGTCCGCTGCCAGGGTTACGAGACGTCACTTGCTGAATGTGTAATCTATAACAAGGTCGAGTTGGAGGATAGCAGCAGTGTCGCTACAGCAACCTGTTATGAGCCATCACAGGCACCAAAAGGTTTGTATGTTTTGCTTCTGTTTATCTTCAGGATTTGTCTTCAACCTGAGAACTTCAGGGTGAAGATAATATCATCTAATTGTTACCTACACATGAAGAAGGTGCTACCTTAGTGTCTTTAAATCTTTTCTTGGGATCCTTATTATATTTCTCCTGAGGCAAATTAAGCACATGATCGCCTCCACTATGATCAGAGTACATTTAGATAAGTTGTCTTTTGTATTTTGCTGCTCTTTTCTAGTATTGTGACATTACTTTGTATGCGTTTCAGGGGACAGTTCCTTCAAATGCGTTAACACCAAGCACGTGTTTCTGAACCAGACGTGTGATGGAGTTGATGACTGTGGCGACCGCAGTGACGAGATGTGCTGCAAAAGTAAACCCAACACATACACGTAATTCAATCTGATAACCTTGTGAGCTGCATCTTTCACAGTGTGAGTTATGTGTGTTTTTCAGGTTGCAGGAACGGTGCTTTCCGCTGCAAGACGGGTGTGTGTGTGCATCGAGATGCTCTCCTCGACAAACACATTGACTGTCTGGATGGGGAGGATGAATCAGAAAAGCTCATTAAACCTGACAGTAAGACACACAGACACTGACAGCAACTGTTTTGAAATGAGTTCAACCAAGCAGAATTCAAATTTTGAAAATCACAGAACCTTTTGCAGGTCATACAGTGTGTGTCTCAAGGAGCTCCTCTCTCTTGTCTTATTGAGGAGAAAACTTAAAATGAGTCAGTGGGCAGAGATCCTGCAAACTGGGCAGGAAACATGTCACCTACCACTATCTGTAGACAACATAGAACACTCTTATCTAAATTATTTTGCAGATGATGCATTTTACTAACTCACTAAATAATACTTAACCAATGCATTGTAAAAAAAAATTACCAGAGAGGAGGAACACACCCAAAGCTGCAGCCATATTATTGTTGGCAGATTCTGAGCATGGTGCTGCAGCATTTTTGATCAATTCTGACCTCCATCAAACTAATTTTCTGCACCCTGTGTGTCGTTTTAATAATATATGTTTGCTTTTCACAGAGGCAGAGGAGAGGAGCACACTCAAAATCACAGGTATGCCCTTAATTTAAACAGCAGGGGGTTGAACCTTTCAAAGTAGAACTGTTGTTGTTGGTGTTAGTTGGTGATGATAATTACTTATTTTTTTGAATTTCAGAATATATCTCTCCCCAAAACGGTATGTGACCTTAAGAGTGACAGTTCCACCATTGCATTATCATATCTGAGACCAAGTCTTCCAGTCACCTCACCAGATCTCATCACTGGGTAAGAAATTCATCAATTCTGTGCATATGTGTCCAGAAACATTGACCGACAGACAGTATTTGGAGGACCAGGTTAGTTGTGGGCGTCCCAACATGGACATAGTGAACAATGCAGAAGTGGCGAGGCGGGGAAGGAAGAGTCGTTTCAAGAGAGTGGTGGGAGGACGCCCAGCAAATCCGGTCAGTCATAAACACACCTGCTAGTCTAGTCTAGTTGCCTGTTCAACTGTGCAAAGCTACCTTTGTACTTTCCATTATCGAAATTGTTTTTTATATCCCAAACTAATATCTGCCGGGTCATGAGAAGCTTCAGTTCTTTTTTACTTTTCTCAGCAACTCTTCAGCTAAAGGGGTAAAGCAAGAAAACATTGAGAAACTGGCTTTTACGAGCTGCGATCAAATATTTCTATGACTGTTCGTGCTGCAAAAACTCGAAATAACTCGGAATACTTCCCCATGACAGTTGCTTGCACCTGTTTCATGTACATTACCGTGCAGAGCTCCACTTCTTTAGATCTCATATAACATTTCTGTAAGTTCCCTCAACTGTTCTTGTTCCATCTTGTCTATCTGTCTGCAGACTCAGATCCAGTGGCAGATTGCTCTGGTCGATTACAAGAAAATTGACTGTGGGGGAGCGTATATTGGAGGATGCTGGGTAATCACTGCTGCCCACTGCGTCAGGTAGGATGAGCATTTAAGTAATGGAATCCAACTTCTACTTATCCCACATTATTTCCAGAAAAAGAAATCCCCTTTTCTCAAAAGTTCAGAGCAGTTGCAGTGACATTAACCTTCAAAGAAGTAGTCTCAGACTTTGTATATGTAATAGTGTAGGTTGTAGTATTAGTTTGTTGTCCTGCACCATCTGCCAGTTTTAATGATAACAAAATATCTCTCCAGGCCCAACCCATCAGCGTTCAAGGTGAAGATTTCTCTCTGGGAGAAGTCAGATACTCAGGACACCACAGACATTGTTCCTGTTCAAGAAATTTTCATCCACCCAAGGTACTTACCTATCCATCCATCCATCCATCCATCCATCCATTCACCAACCCACCCATTCATCCACCCAC
>JAQFJB010031356.1:0-10000 GCA_029874875.1 Naso minor
AAAGAAGCAAATGTCACACTATTTGTGAGTCGGTGTCTCGGGCTCAGTCCGAGCCTCTCTTCTCTCAACCTGCTGTGTGGCATGAGAACTCGGTTAAAAGCAGGCGGCCTGACTGTATGGATCATGGTGCTAAGAGGGCGTCTGACAGTGATGATGAGGAACGAATAGAACAGAATCTTTACTGTCATTGTACAAGTTACAAGTACAACGAAATTGACTGCAATCCTTTTGTGCAAAAATGAAAAGGACAAAGAAATATAAAAGAACTAAGAAGTAAAACTACATATTAATGAGCCTTGCCTTTGTTTACTCACACACAGCATTCTTAAATGAGCCCTTCATAAGATTAAAATTTAAACAATACTTTGACCTTTTTTCTAAGCATGTATTGCAATATAATACTGTTATCTCAATGAAAAGTTACGAAACAGATGTATATACAACAAAAAGAGGCAATTTATTATTTGGCCGGTAAAAAATTTACTTGGCCGGTAGATTTTTTCATCTACCGGTCCCCTTAGCAGGTGAGCCAAAAAGTTAGTTTACAGCCCTGGCTACAAGTAACTTCAGCTTAGAGGTAGACCGATTGATCAGCAGGCTGATTAATCAGCGCTGATTATTGCTCTTTTTAAAAAATCGGCATCAATGAACACGCAGGCAGATATTATTTTTTTCAATTACTAAAATTATGGCCATTTGCCTTGTGAAAAACATGCTTTAGGGAAGTTTTGGGAAGATGCTTGAAATGTTTTGAGGCCTGTATTATTACTACTATTAACTATCATGTACCTTAGGCTGCTGTAAATATTTGCCCAAATTCTCTCATTCGTCTGTTACTATAAAATAAAAATGATCAATATTATAATAAAATAATATTGTCTGTTTATTTGTTTGTTAAATATTTAAGTTTAGCATTTTTTCTGTGATTTGTTATCATTTAAATGTTACACTTTATAGAGGGGAAAAAAGAAGATCGGCCAAAAAAAAATTGGCATCCTATATCAGCTGCCCTGATTTCTAAAGATCAGCATCGGCCCTAGAAAAACTCATTTCAGTCAACCTCTACTTAAGTTAACCCACTAACACCGGCTCATAACGACGTAACGTGTCCTCAGTGTTTATTTCAGGGTTCAGGAAGCAGACGTAGCTGTGCTTGTTGATCTGCGAGGGTTCAACTGAAGGTGAGGATAGCATTACACTTTTCAGTGTCTGATTTTGAAAAGGTAAAGAACAAATATCTCCTTCAAACTGAAGAAATGAAAAACATGCATCACTTTTAAAAGTGCCCCAAACACAACAATTAACCAAGAGCAGCTTGAAATCTACAGAACCAGCCTCCAAATGAAGAAAATCTACAATGAGTTTAATGAGTTTCTACGGAGCACAGCTGTAAAGTTGTCAGACCCTGGCAGGTGCTACGCTCTGATTGGCCTGTTTGCATCAGAAGGTGGGGCTTAGCAGAGGGTCACTTGTGAGCCACATCATTCAGGTTTGGGAAGAGCGACCTATGGTAAATTTTAACAATCAACAGCATTCAACGTCAGTCACAGAAATGTTACATAAAATGTGCACCGCAGCAACATGAACTGAAATGAACCAAACAAAACAGACTCAACAAGGTCTGAAAAATTACTTTACATCACAACCACTGAAAAATAAAGAGTTTCCTCGCTGAGAACATCACAAAGTAGATTTACAGAAGAGCTCTTGGTGCTGTGTGTGAGACATGGAGAGCATCTCTAGCACGTTAGATAACAGTGGCTGTCTGCAGCTCATTGATAAGCAGGGCGCACCGAGTGGGACACAGCAGCATTTTCCTCATGAGGTAAATGAAGAAGAAACAAAAGCTAAAAATATAGCGGCACAGGACAGCAAACATCCTGACAAGATAACAAAAAGACAACACATCTGACAAATCAAACACCAGGCCTGTCCCTTCCTGATGACACCATTCAGTCATGAAAAGGTCGCGTGTGGACATACATCACTGTTCATTACAAAAAGTCAACCTCATATTTTGTCTCTAAGCTTCAGACATCAGTGTGTCCACATGTCAGCATTTCAGATGAGTCTGTGATATCACAGCTGTCTAGAGTCACCGCGACAAGCTCCAGGTTCACGAGTGGAAAATCTCTGCAAGCAAATGAATGAATGAATGTGTAAGTTATCAGCTGCTTTACATGTGAACGTGCAGCACAGAAGCGAAACTGCAGTGATTCATGAACAGCTAGAGGAAGCAGCTTATCTCCACTGTCTGAATATTTAAAGAGCAACCCTGCATTAGTCTGACCATGTCCCCTTAACATATTCAAATACCAGAAGCCCCCAGGCCCACTGTACTGGGAGCAATGGGAGCGGTGAGCCGCTTCCTGCTAGAAATCTGCAGTCGACTGCCGCAGGAGCTCAGATTTAAAGCCTCTGCTTATCGGGATTGAAATGCCAAGCTGCAACGTCGGCAATCAGTTTGTTTCCTTCCTCTTTTGCTTTGTATTATGTTCAACAACCAGCCATCACTCTTCCATTCAATCCCTCTCTTATAATCTGCCATTTATTACACACACACACACACACACAAAGCAATAAGAGTCTGCTCTGTGCCCACAGTCACCATCTCATGATTTCTGAAACTTCAGACCAGCTGTCATGTCACACCCTCCCATCGTGTGGTTGACCAAAGAGAAAGCGAACCAGGCGACATCACCACAAACCTTAAAAAAGTAGCGACACACGCACAGGGTTTCCCCGCCTTTTGAAAGAGGCAGTCGCCTGGCCTGAAAGAAAGAACTCCTCTGGTGTAAATACTTACACGTTTCTCAGGGAAACGGGCAGAGGTGTTTTTAATGCAGAAAAAAGGCTGCATGTTTAATGAGCAGGTGAATGAACGACCTTAAGGGTTTTTACAAGCTGGGAAAGGTCAAAACAACAAAACAAGCACTGGCCCAATCAGTCACGGTCAGGTGGAAATGTGATCACTCTGCTGCTACATTTAATGTCTCACAGATTTAGATGCAACATCCATGAAAAAATATACAGAAACATGTTTTCTCTATCTTTTAATGAAACTGGGCTGTCCAGGCAGTAAAAAGTCACAACTATTTTTGAAATTGGTGCTCTGTCACCAGCAAAAACAGAGAAAAGTCCTGCAGTATATTTCCTTTTGCTGAAGAGGAAGAAAACCTACAACAACCAGAATGCACTGCACTGTACCACAGTTGTGCTGCATTCCACACAACTGACTCTGACTTCCTACTACAGGTCGCGTTAACCAAATATTTACCATCACTGATGTGTGTTTTTTTTTTTTAATTAGCAATGATGGAAAATTTTGAAGGGCATCTGTCATTTTTACAGGTTGAAATTCACACCCCTGTCCAGCTGGTGGCAGGTGTGTCAAATCAAGTAGCTATTGAATAGAAATCCCAGTGTCCAGCGTAGCAGCAGAGCGCAGCTTCAGCCTCCAGAACAAAATTCTAACGGCGAGGGTGGTAGAGGAGGTGAAACACTGGAAAAGCTCGATACACTGAACTCCACAAACATTCAGTTCAAGGCCTCGATTCAATCTGTGTGGAGCTCAAACGTTGACTGAAAATCTCTCGTTCTCCTGCTGCTTCCTGCCGTGATCCACCATCATCTGAAGAGACGCTGCTGACTCCAGTTGATTCTCTGATGTTCTGGAGTAACGTTCACAATTATAAGTGTGAAAAATACATCCACATAACATTTGATGTGCTAAAAGCAAGGCACTAATTCTTTGCATCGATACAATTGATTTTTGCTTCGACAAAATGATTTTTGATCGATACAAGTCACACTAGAAGGACAACTCACCATTAACCTATCAATGTAGTTTGACCGTAACCCCTAACGACTGGTGTTTGTAGGACACAAAAATGTCACAGCAAAATCTGTAGTTCAAACTACAGCTCTACATCCAGCAAAAGTTTCAAAGACATGTCCAAGCAAGTGTCAAAACCCATATTTTGATCATAGAAACTGATTCAAAACCGAAGTTTCCCTTCTGCATTGGTTTAAAACATGCAGCACTGACTTCATGTGCACCAGAGAAGACGGTCCACATCCTCCAGAGGACTAAAGAGAAGTTTAAACGTCTGTGTTCAATCACTGACGAGCTTGGTTTATCTTAGCTCTGACTGTGTGTTAGATATAAATAAGTGTGGTGTTACATACAGTGTGTTCTCCACAGGCAGCTGTTCTCTCGCTGTCTTATTAACATCAATGATGGATCAAGACCTTCAGCCTCACTCTGAGCTCTCACAGTGGACATACGGAGCTGGACTGCAGGCAAATTAAATCAATGAATCGGTCAATAAAACTCCAACTTGGAGGTCAAACTGAATGGATAAACTCTTCAGGAGATCTTCCAGAGGCAGCTACCATCTGATCTAACATTTAATGTTCATCTGAGATTAGTTCAGCCCCACTATGCACCTGAACGTCTTCACCGTCATCACAGGGATTTCTGCTGTCCACTCAAACTGTCCTTTCAGTTCATTCAGATGACTGCTGGCAGCAGCCTAACATAGCAAACATCTCTCAGTGTTCTCACTGTGCCAGAGTCAAACCGGGAGATTCTGAAAGCAAAAACACTTCTGTAAGCTCTTCATCAGTGGGAGTCCTCTTCTCCATCAGCCCGACTGCCACTACAGCAAACACAGCAACAGTAACTACCATTTTTTTCTGTAGAAACCCCCTTTGCAGACAAATATTTCTATCTACCCACCCAAATAAACACACACCACACACACACACACACTCACCCCACTCTTCCTGTGACCTCCTTCATACATACAGTATATTCACACATACTGGTAAACACATGAACTGCTGGTACCAGATGCCTCATTGAGGAAAATCAGAAAAGTCAGCACATTAAAGCATCTGCTCGCGCTGTCTGCACCTCTGACATCTGCAGAAATCTGGCTGGTTAACTAAAGGGATGCCAGGAGGTCACAGGGAGTGATGGGGAATGACAAGCAATGAAGACTCTGTGCTGGACTCAAACCAGTGATGTTCCCACTCAGCAACTTAGGGGCCGTTCACATGGCACAGCTTTTTCCATCAAACAGTTAACTTTCGAGGAGATTCGGCCTTTTTCGGCCCCTGAAACCACAAACTTAGAGTTTGTGAAGCAATGTACGGGTGCCCCCAAGCATTAGCAACCCCCTCCTCCGTAATGTTCTCCCCAGATAAATGTTCCTCTTCCTCCTAAAAACAGTCAAATTGCGGTCAATTCCGTGATATTCCATGTTTAATAATAGATTTCATTTTTATTGGCCAATTCCACGCTTCTGTGATCATGGAACTCATAAAGCCCTGCTACAGAAGCAAATTTGCATCATAATTTTAGAAGTCAAACTATGGCTATAATTCTGTAATTTGTTGTTCTGGTTATGGCTTTGCAGTGACAGGAAGTTAACAACTTCAGCAGCTCTGACGGTATGTCATTACAAAGTTACACTGCCAACTACTGGCCTGGCATGCATACTACAGTGCTTTGGGCTGTTCATGTAAACAGATTTTTTTGAAAACACAAAGGAAAGACTTTTCTGTTTTTCAGTAGGGCTGCTCTCAACTAAATGTGGCCTTAAACCACGTCTGAGCCACTGGGACTCCTTGTTATCAAAGTCTTTATTCAGCCTCCTCATGCCTCCCCTGTTGTTCAGGAACCACTAGAACAGTCTTTCCCTCTAGAGCCTTTTTAATGACCCGCATCTGAGATGTAAAACACAGCAGAAACACAACGATGAACCTCATATCAAAGACTCAGTTCTTGTCATATCATGTTATAAAGAACAGGTAACACGTTGAGTTCCTGCAGTAGAAAAGTACTACAATGTACTGTATGTTAAAGTAACCCCCCCCCTCCAAAAAAAATTTTTTTTTAAATAAACGAATGCTGATCTGATTAGTAACTGGAGTACAAAAACCTCTCTTGTGCAGCACATTTTTTGGAACAGCTTCTTTCCTGTTGTGCAGTGAAACAACCATCAGCCTCTTCCAGTCCTCAGCAGTGAGACAGCACATTATTCAGCCTCAGATGACTGTCGGTGGAGCATCTTGTGACTGAGAGCTGAGTGGAAAAAAAGCTTCACAGTCTGCCGTTTGTTAGGCTGAAAACCAGTTGGACAATGTGACAGCAAACATTTATGGGTTGCATGAGAAATAAGTGACAGAGAGTGCAGTCTGAAACACAAGCTGCCATTCATGTCGAGAGGGCTGAATGTAACAGTCCAATCAGAGAGCAGCTGAGTGTGACAGGGTCATATTCAGGGGAAGAATGTGACGTGCGGATGTAGCACAAGAAAGATGTTTCTGTCTCTGTGTTCAGTATGAAGACCTACAGCAAGCAAAAGAACATGACACAAATGGTCCTGTGGGTACCTGACATGAGGACGCAGCAGTATCTGTTTAAAGTGTGTGGAACGGTTAAAAAAAACAAAACTAAACAAAAAACAGGTTGATTAACAGGTAAAAATAAATTGGATGCAGTGGGTCAGTGGTAAACAGGACAAACAAATAGGAAAAATAAATTTAAATTTGAATAGTTTTCTAACAGTTAAATTCTTGGCTAACATCGGGCGAGGGCGGGGTCCACCCTGGACAAGTCACCTACAGGCAATTTACCCTCATGCGTCTGGACTGTGGAAGGAAGCCGGAGTACCTGGAGAGAACCCACGCAGACACAAGGAGAACATGAACTCCACACAGAAAGATCCCACCCCAGCCGGGAATCAAACCCATGACCTTCTTGCTGTGCTTACAGTACTAACCACTAAGTTACCGTGCTGCCCAACCTTTGTAAAGTTGTTTGTTTCTAACCGTCTCCCATGACCATCAGGAAATGATTTGTTGTTAGAGCTTAATATTTTCTTTCTTCTTCATCTGTTAAGATGCAAAGAGGTTTTTACATTTGAGATCTGGAAGAAAAAAAAGTACTGCGGTCGGATCGGTGTTCTGACTCTGAACCGCATTCAGGTAGAAAAACTGTGGTCGATCTCTAACTACTGGATGAATCCCTTTGTTTTTCCTCTCTTGCTGGTTGTACTTCAAATGATTCTTTAACTCCTTTCAGCACTTTTACCTCAAGTGCCACTTCTTTCAGTACTTCAACTACAGTGTCAGATTTACATTTACTTTTCATCAGAAGCAATTTCTTTTACTACCAGCTTGTATCAGGAGCAAGCTGCGGCTCATTGTCTTGTTCAAGGACATTTCAACAGCAAGAGGTAGACAGAGCTGGGAATCAAACTACCAACCCTGCATTGTGTGAAAACCTGTTCTACAACCAATGATTCCTGAGGAAAATTGGGAAAATGAATAAAGTAAGCAAAAATACTTTGCTCAGACAAGTAGCATCAGGCTCTTCCCATGCTACAGAAAGCAGAGCACAACTGTTTGACACATTGAAAGTCACATGAAGGCTGTAAAAACATGCTGCATGGACAAACACACGCACACATACAAACACACACACACACACACACAGCTCTCATGGGCCTCTCCTCCTCCCTCTCCTGCTCGTTTTCTTTTTTTCCTGCTGAACTTTGAAATGAAAAGCCACCTCGGTTGCGTTGTGCACATGATCTCACAGAGCTGAGACCAACGGCTCGCCGGCTGTGCTGAGAGTGGAAACTGTGAGAAAACACACTCGCAGGTCAAACGAACAAACCTCCAGGTCTGATTCTGCTCCTCAGAGTCGGATGTCACTTAGTTTAATGACATGCAGAGTTCATGAAACTCAAGTGGGGCAGCTTGGTATAAATTCAGCCTTTTCCTGAGCGCCAGAGCAGCAAGCAGGTCCCTGTTCCTTTTTGATGTTTTTTATGTTTAAACAGATCTCATCTTGTCCCAGTTTCTGGTGTCTTGGCTGCGACAACAGAGTGTGTGTGCAGATCAGAGCTGTGTGTTTCTGTGTGCACAGACTGTGATGAACGGTTGCGTGCTGATTGTGTTCAGTCACTGTGGCCAAACAGAGCCACGCCCAGCTCCTCAACACAAACACTGCATTCCACCTCGTCCACTCCCCACACACAGAGCACAAACCAGGACCAGGGCTGACATCTGAGCACAATTAGGACCTGGTGGATGTGTGTGTGTGTGTGTAGAGTTCCCCATTGGCACAGCTCCACCTCACACTGACAGGAGGACAGTGAACACACCACAGCAGGGACTCTGCAGCGTCTGCACCCTGTGCAGGAACTATGGCTGACTGTCAGCAGGGTTTCCCCACAAAACTTTTCAGCCACCAAGATCCTGACTCACCTCGTCATGTGACCAGTTGTCATGTCAACAGTCAGACTCATTAAATAAATGGAACATTTGGCATTTATTTTTTATGATGTAACAGCTTCCCAGAGATTTTAAATAAACTTGTGAGGTCATTAGTTCCATGAATAATTTGTTAAAAATGCGTTGGTGTGTACCTTTCCCTCTGTTTGATTCTTTTGCCCTCAAACTCACACAGACTTTGGGTCAGGTTTTGTTTTAAGGAAAAATCAAAGTCAAGTCCGTGACTCTTTTTAGGGCTGGACGGTACTGCCTGAAAATTAAATCACATGTTTTTAGGCCATATCTCGACACAATATATATCTTGATATTTTTAAAACTCTTCAAAGAACTTCATTAACGCTGGGACTGTAAGACAGTGTCAAACATTACATATTCAATAGGACCCGATCGATAAATCGGTTAGTTGATATTATCAGCCGATATCTGACTGTTACAGATTATAGATATCGACATATGGTTCACCAATGTGCACCCATATTAAAACTGTTTTTAAGGCTGTACAAAATGTTTGGACTAGCCCTGACACCCTTCGTCTTCCCGGTCGGGCTTTTATCCGGCTGATATTGTGTAGTCTGACCTTGGCATAAAACGATAGTCTCATTGATAAAATTTAAATCAGGGGTCGGCAATGTCTGGAAATCAAGCTAGCTGTAGCATTAGACTCCAAAGGAAGCAACTACGCTGCCCCCTCCCAGGGCTCGAGACTAACGCCATCCCATCGTCCCGGGGACTATAGAAAACGTGTTTGGGACGGTCAGAGACGTCTCTCGGGACACCTCCGGGAAGAGTCCCCGTTTTTTTTGTTTTCTTTTTTTATGTGCAGTATGTGTGTTTCAGTAACCATTACTTAGCAAATGAAAACTAAATCTTGTGCTGATTTAATCAGCGCACGTCTGTTCATACTGTCAGTATGATCACTCATGAAATGTTCCCGCCGGCTTCCCGCGGGGCCGCAGCACCGGTCCATCACTCATCAGTGACGATTCATCATCACGGTACAGCACCATGTTGCGGTGGTTAAATCCAGAATCCACCCTGGGTGACGGTGCTGCTGAGTCAGAGGCAAGGATGCAGCTAAAATAAACGGAGTAAACGTCGTTTATATTTTGTTTTTTATCCACTTAAGATCGCTAAAATGACACTGTTGACGAGGGTGGCTAACGCTGGAAGGTTACAGGAGAGCTAATTAGCTGTTACGCTAGTTGTTTGTAAGTTAGCTGGTGGCCAACTGGTATTTGAAGTTAATGGTGTAACATTACTACCGCATGACACGCAATCAATCTCTGGGATGGTTCACATTCACTTTGGGACGGTTAAAACTGTTTTTCGGGACGGTTTCGGGACGGTGATGAAAAAAGTTAGTCTGGAGCCCTGCCCCTCCCCTCCCTGTTTCTGCTCCGTAGCTCCGCCCTTCACCTGACTCATGTTTAATTTTATTTGAGGTTGCTTTCTCTTTTAGATGATCGTCTTAAATCATTGTTTGTCCTGTTTTTGGGTTTCTTTGCCATGTAGCAGTAGTGGCTAAAGCTGGAAGAGCAACTTTTCCTCGTGGGTTGACTGCCATTATATCAGGCTTTCACTAGCTAAGGGAAAGTGAATGCGCATCTACCTTAGTAAAGCAGCCAATAGAAATACATGCTCTCTGAAATGCCCTGTGATTGGCTGAACAGTGCTCATTAGTCTTTGTTTT
>JAQFJB010031356.1:12500-13853 GCA_029874875.1 Naso minor
GGCTGCACATGTGACTGGAGAATGCACTGTGCATGCAGAGGGGGGATTTTACTAAATTCCTAAGTAATAGGATGCTGGCAGACTGAACATGTGATGGGAGAGTGAGCTGCTGAATGCAATGCATGGTGTCAGTTCAATTCTTTAAGCAAAATATGTCACAAGACCTAGCATCATTTTTAGTCTTTGAAAACAGCTTCTGAAAGCTCAGATTTTTTTGTTTGAAATTACGCAACATTGCCAAACTCCACAGCTAAACTTTTTCTTTTTTTTAAAGAATTGAAATGGTGAGTTGTTTTTATACAGTGCTTTTCTGGTCTTTGTATTACTTTGTATTACAAAGCGTCAGCTTTTACCCATTGACACACACACATTCATACTAAGGGCAGGTGACTTCTCTACAAAGAGCCAACCTGCTCATCAGGAACTCACACACTCACACACCAATGGCACAGCCATCAGGAGCAGTCTGGGGTTCAGTATCTTGCCCAAGGACACTTCGACATCTAGATCAGAGGAACCAGGGTTTGAACCACCAACCTTCCGATTGGTAGACGACCCGCTCTACCTCCTGGGCTCATCAGCAAATTGGTCTGAGAAACCATCAGCTGATAAAACTCAGCAAACGGATTTTAGATCCTCACAGCAACTGTTGCTGCACAGTGACACGGTCACAGCTAGGGCTCGACCAATATGGAATTTTTGGGGCCGATGCTGATACGAGGGAACAAAAAATACCGATATCCATCATATCAGCCCACCTGAACATGGTTATCTATACTTGTGGCAAAGATATGAAATGGAGGCAGGACATCTTACATTTGAACAAACTTTATTCCAAACATCAGGCACTGAACAGGAAACACTTCACACATTAGTTATCAAATAACAGACTGCCCTCTGCTGGGCAAACTCTATAATATTACCGATAATAATGATCAACACCGTCACTAGTCCAAGAATTCTTTCCAGCCTTAAATAAACAGTTTTAATATTTACAATATCGGTGAACATGTTTGCTGATACTAATATCTGCAATAGGTTGATTATCGACAAACTGATATATTGGCCGGGCCCTAGTAACAATCAAATACATTCGCACGTAACATTCCCCATTCTAACACTACCAGCCATGTGTGTTAGTACACAACAATATACACACACACACACACAGAGCTCAGCTCACTGCAGCTCATCACATTCACAACAACTTTCAACACCTCTCTGCACCAACGGCTTCATCAGGATTAACACACACACACACACACACACACACACACACACACACACACAGTCAGTGTCACAGTAGCACCCTCACTTTCAGGAGGTGAGAAAAGTTATAGTTAGAGCGCTGAG
>JAQFJB010031680.1:0-20477 GCA_029874875.1 Naso minor
TAACTTTTGGTATGGTTAAAAGGCCGGTGCCAGAGGACCTCAGGGTCCGCGAAGGCTGATAGAGTAAAAGCAGGTCAAATAAGAAGGCCCAAGACCGTTAAGACATTTAAAAACTAATAACAGAACCTTAAAATCAATCCTGAAACGCACCGGGAGCCAATGCAGTGATTTTTTAGCTAAGAAAAAGTACAGGAGGGCCAAATGGCCGAGGCAGAGAGCCTAGTCAACCTGTTAGAGCTCACTCTTACATTAAAATGGTTTTTAAAACTATTATGTGAAAGGTAAAAACGGTATCCATTGCTGCTTTAATTCAGTAAAGAAACTACAACAACCAAAACTGTCTTTTTTCTCCTTACTGGTCAACAATCTTCAGCTCTGGTTTGGTCCAAAAGTTTGAAAATAAGAAAAGGGGAAATAATGGAAGAGGAGCAAGAATGAGGTCGTACATTAGAAAAGCAGTATGGGACAATATTTTAGAGCTGTACAATCTTTAAATCTTACTCAGTGTATGTCTTTTCCTAAGCCTAGCCCAATATTTTTTTCCCGAAATTGAAAAAATTTAAACACTTTGGCTGCCTAAATGTAACCAAACTGCAACCCTCAACAATCCACAAAGCCTTTGTGGCAGAAAGACTTTGTATGGACTCCAATGTGAAAGGGTACTTTGCCAAAGGATGTGAAAAGAGCAGCCATATTCGATGAGTCACGATGAAAACATGTTGATGTAACTAATGGGATTTTGCTTACACCCCTCCCCTTCCTCAAAATATCAATTTTTTTGAGATTTCTCATTCAATTCCTTGTGCTGCCGTAAAATATGAGTGAACTTACCAGTAATATTCACAATAACAACCTCTTTAGCAGTGCTGCCGTTGAATATTGCCTTGATCTTGTGTTTATCCTGAGCTTGTCACTCAACAGTACAGAGGATTTTTATCTCTGATCACAAATGCATTCCCTTTGATTCAGTTCTCCTATCAGCTGATTTCTCTTTAAATGCACATATACACTTTGGGGGGTTTGATAAATAATCTGCTTCTGGATTAAAGTTTGGATTGAAGTTTTTGTTTTGTTTTAAAATATGTATTTGTAATATGTAATATGTATGTAAAATAAATTATGTATTTATTGAACATTATAAAAAAAGAACATATAAGAAACAAAACAAAAAACCTTAGCTAGTACATGTAATCAATAAAAAAGAGATCATCAACATATTTACAAAGAGAGAAAGAAAGAAAAAGAGTGAGTCACATAAATATAATCATGTTCAATGGGGGTAAGCAGAGGTGGGCTGAGTAGCCAAAAACTGTACTCAAGTAAGAGTATTGTTACTTAAGAATAATATGATTCAAGTAGAAGTAAAAAGTAGTCCTCCAAATAATTACTTGAGTAAGAGTAAGAAAGTACTTAGTGTAAAATCTACTCAAGGACTGAGTAAATGCTGATTGATTGTTTTGACAATCAGAGCATGAACATAATCAAATAGACCAAATAGCGTATAAAATGGCGATGTACACATTCAGATACTGCCGAACAATGGGTCTATCCCTTTAACTAATACAATATTAAATTGAGTCTTTACAAAATAACATAAATTAAGGCAAACTCAGTCACAAGAAACACATTATGGGACAATATATAGGACAATAAATACTGGAACTTTGATACTCTGTGATTCAAACATAGTTTGAATGTTAGGCCAGAGGTTTTCTGCCTCAGTTCAGACTACAGGATTTTAGTCCTAATATTGCTGTCTACAATTTTTTTGAGATCATCGGCAAACCAGCGTGCGCTCCCATGAAAGGCGTTATCTTGTGCTCTCCAACAGGGTGACACAGGATACTGAGCATGCCAAATACCAAGGCCAGACCAGCCAATGGGACCACCAGGAGTTTTCCTGGTGGTCAGACCTGCTAAACAGCCTGCAGGCAGGAGCTTAAAAAAAAAAATAACACCAAACAGATGCAATTAACATTCGCAAACCATCACAGCATCAGCTCAAGTGCTATCAAAATAAACTACAGTGTGTGGGTCTAGTGGTTTATTTGTAGGCTACTAGTCTGCGGTGAAACTATCATAAAATAACGTTTAATTTCTCTCATTCACCCGCTGTCTCCTTCCCATCACTCGCTCTCGATCTACCGCTGCACCTCCCTCTCACTGAGCTGCTCTCTCTCTCTCTCTCTGTCTCTGAATAAAAAAAGGGTTAAATAAAAAACAAGAACAAGCGGAACACAGCCCAACGTAACAGAGTAAAAGTAGCATTTCTTTTCAACAAAAATACTCAAGTAAAAGTAAAAAGTATGTCATATTAAAACTACTCTTACAAGTGTAATTTATCCAAAAAGTTACTTGCATTGCTAGAAAATATTTAAATTTATATTATTTTACAGTCATCAGTTATTATTTAAACAACAAAGATTTTGGGCCCTGTGCGTTAACGGCACCATGCTTGTCAAAATGTAAATACAGGTGTATTTGCAGATTGAAACAAACTAGTGGCTTTCATTGAGTTTCTATTTTTGTGTCTCACCATGAACCTACCTGAGACTGATAGAACAAGAGGTGTGTCCGTAAAGATTGGTGACCAGATGTTCCTGATTACAGATTTTCTGCTAGAGCTGTCCCCTGAAAGAATGAATGCTCTGCACGAAAAGCTTGTCTTCATTTTGAGATGATAGCTGAGGACAATTTTCCATCATATTAAAGAGTGACTAGGCCCCTAAACTACTTTTTAAAGCTGAAAACCGAGGCCAAGAAGTCTTTAGTAGTGTTTTGATGGATTCAGGTCCAAATCTTGACATGACCCACCAAGAACACACACAGCCGTAGATTAGTGAGATAAAAGCTAAATCCACGATCAATCTGATCACGCTACTGTGCTTTTTGAGGTTTTAGGGTTGAGGGAGGTGGCCGGGCTGTGAGATGGTAGAAATATGACTGCTGGGAAGAGTGCGGCTGAGAATTGATTTGACATCTGGGGTGGTTGATTTTCTTTCTCAGATTGGCTTTTAGCTGCTGAGCTCCTCCTCAAACTTGACCTGCTTTGTCATAATATCAGTGTTTAGTGTTGTCAGTGCTGGCTCACCAAACCTCTCTGTTTGCATGCTATCGTTCGTATTTTGCTCCTGAATATATGGTTCTAGGAATGTCTTTATGGTGTAATACTTAATATACTATAAATTTTGTTTACCAGTTGCAGCCCCACTCTTCTCCTTTGGTTGCTTCCTGGTCTTGTATTAGTCTCACCGATTTTTCTATTTTTTTCTGACTGCATTCTCTAATAAAAAGACATAAATACGTCATTTTAAAGGCACCAACAAATTCTGGATCAGCATTTAATTACAAAGGCACCCACTCCAAAGTACTGATATCTCTGGTGGATGCTAACTATGTGTTCAAGGTCATTGATGTTGTAGCTTTTGGCAGGAACAGCAACTCTCCAATTCTTCAAGGCCAATTAATGCTTTGTCACTCGACAGCAATGAATGATTTAAACAAAGTTTTCCATTTTTTGCTTTGGCGAAAGGTTTCCATCCTCCAGCCAGATTGTTTAGTTGCATTATGTCATCCTGACTGGTGAATAGCTTGTTATATTTGTGCTGTGTCATTATATCTGTATCCTTTTGCATGATTCAAACCTTCTGACCCTCTGAGGAATTTTGCTAATTCTATTGTCTGTCTATTGAGTTGAATGTGAATCAGGCAGTCTAAACACATCATGATGCAGAAGCATTTACTACAAATAAATTTTGATTAAATTACACATAAAGGGGTAACCAGGGCCAATGTTGCACTATTAGGCTGTTAGGTTAGGCCATTTAATTAACAATTGTAAAGTAAATTATGCATACTGAAAGCACCAGATAGTTCATTTGTTAACACCACAACATAGGTGATTTAAAAAAAAAAAAAAATTAATTTTAAAACAAGTCC
Organism: Naso minor; assembly: GCA_029874875.1. Lineage (NCBI taxonomy): Eukaryota > Metazoa > Chordata > Actinopteri > Acanthuriformes > Acanthuridae > Naso > Naso minor. The sequence goes on from JAQFJB010031680.1 coordinate 3,940, forward strand.
CCAGCTTCTTCACCTGTTTAGAAAAAGCTGCACCAAAGTTTTACTGTGAAGTTCCAGTAATGTTTTGTGCACTAAGAAACTTGCCTTGACTTTCTGTTGGCATAGGGATGAGTGGGTAGTGACTGAATTCTCATTTCAGGTGAACTGTACCTTTAAAGTACACTCACAATGTATCCAATTCCCCTCAGTGAAATGAATGTAATTCACCACATCAGAGGGGCAGAATAGCAACTGAAATTTTCTGTCCAAAGTTCACTGTTGAATTGCTTTTTTTTACTCAGGTAAAAAATTGTATGCCCTGCCCTTAGAGTCAACATTACAAGCATTTAGTCTTTCTCAACTTGCCAGGTAAAAGGAAATACAAGGCATTCCACTACTATTTAAAAAAAAAAAGATATGTATGTTTTAGAGTTTCTCATTTTTTTTGTTATTGTGTTGACTAGAGAAAGGCAGAAAAGACTGAGGATAGAGAGAACAAATGTCATGCATCAATGCACCTTACCCGAGATTCCACTGCTTGCATGTGCGTTGTGCTGCGGTCGTCACTCTGTGCTCCCTCGTCCAGCACTGTAGGACAGCTGGGGTCCCGAGACTGAGTGGTAATTACAGAATCACAAGCAAATGTGTGAGATAGCTTCTTTTTGTTGATGGTGCTAAATTACCACTGAAAACCTCTAATCTGTTGACTTTAGCTCTGGTTTCACCAATTGTGATGTTTTGTCTTTGTAGTAAAGTGTTCTATGATCTGGTGTCAAAATGAAGTGTTATATATTGAAATCTGATTGGATATTTTAGTGACATTTCTCTGTCTGACTTTCTGTCCCATTCAGTCTGCTCTGTGCTGACTGATGCACCTTGCTTCGGCATTCAGAAAAAAAGAAGCCTTGCACATCTGCTGCTGCTGCTTTTATGGAATTGAACGGTCAGACTGGAACCCAGACCTCTGCAATGGACTTGGCCTTCAAACATATTAGGCACTACCAGATGAGAGCAACAACTGCGGCACCTGATCCACTAGACTGTTAATGATAAGATGAATACACTTCTCATTAAAAAACATCTGACTTCTAAATATTTAAGCATGCATTTTCTGAACAGTTACCTGTATGTATGACATCTGTTTGATATGCATTGCAGTTCTGTCTGCATTTCCACTGTCAAAAAGGTACCAAATAACCGTACTGTGCCATACCGATTTTGGTCACGTTGGGCTGGTCACGTTGGGGTGCCAAAAGTCCCAAAGGGTCCCAAGAGGGAGGAGTTACACACACTGCAGTCCATTGACTGCAGGCAGGCAAAAAGCTGTTTTTAATTGTTTTTGTAGAACTGTTAAAATGTCACTTAAATAAATTTTATATATAGACGAGAATATTACCATGTAGGTTTCAAATATGTGGTCAGTTTATACAAATAACGCTTGTTTGTAAATCTTTCACAAAGTTTCGGGAAGAAACTCTGGGGAGAAAGAACTGAAAGAACTGGGAGATGAACTGATGATCTGTGCTGAGATGTCTGTAAAGTTTCTGCAGCATTTAAAACATGAAACAAAAATGAAGGGATGTTTTGCTGCCCTTTCACGTTGATTCCATGCCACAAGTTTAACGTTACTGTTTTGTTGTTTTTTTAAAAGATAATTCCATTCGCATTAGCTCAAATGCATCTTTCAAGGTGGAATGTTCTCTTGCATGTTGTTCAATGTATGAGTTACGCCATGAATTAATCAGTCCACCTTAAATGTCAATATGACAACTTAAAGAGTGTCATATGGGGACTACGTCAGGCGTGCTACGTAGAGTACATGCTACGTCAGCGGAACTAGTCGACGAGAGGGAGCATTTACATGCGAGCTGCAGCATTGTGTTGTCTGAATAATGAGACAATAAAACGTTATCTTTGACCGTCCTGAACCTGTCTATTCTTAAGACTACACATTACATGGAGTCAGAAGTGGCAAAATGGCAAAGTTCCAGCCTCCAGAAAGTTTTTGTTTCGAAAGACCCATTGAGTGGACGGAGCGGAAAAAGCGGTTCGCATGGTACAGGACGGCTACTAAGCTGGACAAAGAGAAGGGCCCAGTTCAGGTCAGCACGTTAGTGTACGCACTCGGAAAGGAAGCGGAGAGCATCCTCAGCTCTTTCACCTATAATGAGGAGGAAGATGAGTCGGACTATGACACTGTATTAGCGAAATTTGATGCATACTTTATCCCGAGACGCAACGTTATTCATGAACGGGCTTGCTTCAATCAGAGAGTGCAGCGCCCGGGGGAGCGCACAGAGACTTTTATGCGTGCGCTTTATGAGCTATCAGAGCACTGCATGTTACCGGGAGGAGGACATCAGAGACAGAATCGTGGTTGGCATTCTGGACAAGGACCTGTCTCAGAGGCTACAGATGGTCCCCAATCTCACTCTGGAGATGGCGGTGCGGGAGGCATGACAGTCGGAGGAAGTAAAAGCCCAATTCAGCCAGCAAGGAGGTGAGTAAGCTGGCGCCATACAGGAGGTGGCACAACAACAACAACGTGACAGCAGCGGTGCCAAACCAAAATGGCAGTGCCCACAGAGAGAGCCTCGTGACAGCTACAGTGAGTGCAGAAAATGTCGCAGGCGTGGGAAAACGCTGCATAGACGGGAGGAGGATTGCCCTGCAAGAAGGTCGACCTGTAACAGATGTGGAAAAGGGGGACACTGGGAGAGAGTGTGCCAAACCATACAAGTGAGTGAAGCGATTGAGGACGGGGGGCAAGAAGATGATTGTTATTATATGGGCTCAGTCAACAGCATGACTAGTGGCAGTGATAATGATGAATGGACAGTCACATTGAACATTGAGGGTTTACCAGTTGATTTTAAAATGAACACTGGGGCCGATTGTGGCATCATAAGTGAAAACATGTACAAATCACTACAAAAGAAAAGGGTCCTACAGAGGCCAAAGAAAGTACTGAGTGGTCCAGGTGGGGGGCTGAACTGTTTGGGACAATTTATCACTCAGACCAGCTACAACGGTAGAAATTACACCACCAGGCTCTTTGTTATTAGAGGGCAGAATGTAAACAACCTACTTAGTAGGCCAGCAGCTTTAGCTATGGGGCTAGTGAAGCGGGTGTTCAAGGTCCACAGCAGTGAAATGGAGTTTGGCCTGCTGCAAACACAGCCGGTGAAAATAGCACTGCAGGACAATGCACAGCAGTAATTGGTTTGCACCACACGCAGAGTGCCCATCCCCCTCCTGGGGGCAGTGAAAGAGGAGTTAGCCCGGATGGAGGCCAACGACATCATCGAGGCTGTGACCGAGCCGACAGAGTGGTGCGCCCCGATGGTGCCCGTCCCAAAAAGTCTGCGGGCACGCATCTGCGTTGATCTGAAGAAGCTCAATAAAGCGGTAAAAAGAGAAAGATTCATCTTGCCGACAGCAGAAGAAATGACAACTCAGCTCAACGGTTCCACAGTCTTCTCATCCCTGGATGCTGCTTCAGGGTTCTGGCAGATCCCGCTGGACAAAGACAGCCAGAGGTTGACCACGTTCATTACTCCATATGGACGATATTGCTTTAAAAGTCTTCCTTTTGGGATCACCAGTGCTCCTGAGATCTTCCAAAGAAAGATGGTTGAGACTCTAGAAGGGTCGCAAGGAGTAGTCGTCTACATGGACGACATAGTAGTCCACGGCAGAACCATGAGTGAACACGACGAGCGGCTGCAGAAGGTAATGGAGCGGCTGGAGGCTGCAGGCCTCAAGCTGAACACAGAGAAATGTGTGCTTAGAAAAGGGGAGCTGCACTTCCTTGGTCAGGTGATCAACAAAGATGGTGTGCGGCCCGACCCGGACAAGGTGTCCGCCATCAACAAACTTGACCAGCCGGAGAATGCCCAAGAGCGGCGAAGGGCACTTGGCATGATAACCTACCTAGGTAAATATATCCCAGACCTGTCCACAGTGGCCCAGCCCCTGTATGAACTGTTAAAATCAGATGCAGTGTGGTTGTGGGGCCCAGCACAGCAGGCGGCCGTCGATAGGATCTAGGAGCTCCTGATGACGTCGCCTACCTTGGTGTACTATGATGTCAACAAGAGGACAGCGGTCTCAGCAGACACGAGCAGCTACGGGATTGGGGGGGTTCTATTGCAGCTCCACGGTAATGATTGGAGACCAGTGGCGTACTGTTCAAGACGGCTGACCGAGGCTGAGACTAGGTACGCTCAAATAGAAAAAGAGTGCCTGGCGTGCGTGTGGGCATGTGAGAGGTTTCAGACTTACCTATACGGCCTGCCATCCATCAAACTAATCACCGACCACAAACCGCTCATTCCTCTGATGAACTGCAAGGACCTTGACAATGTGCCCCTCCGCTGTCAGAGACTTCTAATGTGATTGATGAGGTTCAACCCAGAGGCTGATTATGTACCAGGTCGTGGCAGACCTGCTGTCCAGGAGCCCACAGAGAGACACAGAACACAGCCAAGCCAGTCATGCAGACGTGGAGGGCTACGTCGCAGCGGTGATGAGCAGCGTCCCTGCATCACCCAAGAAAATGGACAGTATCCGGGCTGAGACAGCTGCAGATGAGCAACTGCAAGACGTGATCAGGTACATACAGGGAGGGTGGCCTGAACACATAGTGCAAACACACACCAGTGCTACGGAGTACTTTCCGGTTAGGGGTGAACTGTCTGTAAGTGATGGGCTAGTAACCAGAGGGGGCAGGATAGTGATACCTGGAACAATGAGGTCAGAGATCCTAGATCGCATACATGAGGGCCATCTAGGGCTTAACAAATGCCGGGATAGAGCCAACGCTTCAGTATGGTGGCCTGGCATAGCGTCACAGATCACAGCTCAGGTAGAGAACTGTATGTACTGCCGTGAGCAGAGGAGAGCGCAAAACAGAGAACCTCTCCTGCCGACGCCTCTTCCTGATAGGCCGTGGAAGAAAATTGGCATAGATCTATGTGAACATGAGGGAGAGAATTATCTGGTTATAGCAGACTACTACTCTAGGTTCTGAGAGGTACTCCACATGCCTACCACAACATCCAGACAGGTAGAGTTAAAACTGAAGGCCACGTTCGCTAGGCACGGGATAGCAGAAGAGGTAGTCAGTGACAATGGGCCACAGTTCAGCAGTGACAGCTTCAGAAAGTTTGCTCATGAGATGGACTTCATACACACAACCTCTAGCTCCCATAACCCACAAGGAAATGGCCATGCAGAACGTGCAGTCCAAACAGCCAAAAGGATTCTTAAACAACCTGACCCTCTCCTTGCTCTTATGGCTTACAGATCCTCTCCACACAGCAGCACAGGTGTCAGCCCTGCGGAGCTGTCGATGGGCAGGAAGATCCAGATGACGCTGCCTACCATAGACAAGAACATATGACCAAAGTGGCCAAACAGAGAGCAAGTCAGAGCTAGAGATGCTGCGGAGAAGAGCAAACAGGCGTTCTACTTTAATGAGCGCCACAGGGTGAGGCAGCTCACGCCACTGCAGCCAGGAGACCATGTTCTCACCAGATTGGACAACCAAAAGACTTGGTCCACACCTGCTGTGGTGGCAGGTGAAAGGACCACACAGAGGTCTTACATCATCGAGACAGAGCGAGGAGCTCTGTACAGGTGGAACCGCTGCCATCTTCAAGCTGTGCCTGCTGCAGGAGCCACGGCGACAGCCAACATGAGCCCTGAAAAAGGGCCGCCAGACACCAGACAAGCCCAATCAGACCCCCTGGTCCAATGGTGAACACTGATGGACTGCCCCAAGGGCTACCAGACTTGTCAAACCTGCCCCTAGGCTTGACCTGTGAGAGCGGAAAAAAAAAAGAGACAATGTTAAGTATGTGGTTGACAATGCTGGTTTAACTGAAGCACATTTATGCACTTAAGTTCTGGTACATGCATGTTCACACTTTAGCCTCTTTAGCCTTACATGTGAGCTGCAGCATTGTGTTGTCTGAATAACGAGACAATAAAACATTATCTTTGACTGTTCTGAACCTGTCTATTCTTAAGACTACACATTACAAAGAGGTTTTAAAATTTTTATTTGTTATTTTATTTTTTTTTGCCACAGTACACACATTGTTGTGAAATGTCTGAACATCAACAATAATTCATTTGCTTTTGTCTTTCTTGCATGATGACATTCGCTTTGGTAACGATTAAATCTTAAAACACATTAAAAAATGCACACGAATTTCTACTGGTTTATGTAGGTGAAAAAGGAAAAGTGGCGGAGGGCTATTATGGTGCACTCCTTCAGCACTACACGGATCCATCTGGCATATACCCCGCTCGCCAAGTAGCCTAAATGAAGGGAACTGTACGGCTCAGTGGAAAACTAGGCTTTAACGTCCACATTGGAATTGCACAGATGAATTCACAGATTGGGTAAAACATTTCTGCTTTATTTTTTCTTTGACAAGGTTGAAGTCAATCAATAGGAGAACACACAAATTTACATTTCTGGCAAACAGGGTTTTAGCATGGACTCAGTGGTTATCACCAAAACACATCTAGTGTTTCCTTAAACTGTAAGATGTTGAATTTATTTCCATCCTCATAAAACACTTGCAGAGCTTATATTAATTAAAGTCTGAAACCTACATCGTCACCATCTATGTTTACCTGCTAGCAGCTTTGCCCTTGCCTTTGCCTGTTTTTGCTGTAGACTAGTGGAGTGATGGAAAACCCCTGTTGAGAATGTGAAGCACACATGTAGGAGACTGCTTTATCAAGAAAATCAAATTAACAAAACAAAATCAAAATGTCTAAATGTAACCTTTAAATTTGAAAGTTTAGCTTTGAGACATACATTGAATCACCAACTGAATATAAGATGCACTCGCTGAGGAGATGAGTTTGGGAAATTCATATTTGGTGGCCAAGTGGTGAAAACCATTAAAACAGCTAACCTAAACCTAAACTTGCAGTTGCTTATTTTATTTGTCCCTTGGGTCTTCAAGCTTTATACACATCATTAACATATTATAACATATTCATATCAATGGCTGGTGCATGTTTAAGCAAATGTTTTTTTTTTGTTTTTGTTTTTAAAAAAAACATTCAGCAGTCAAGTGGCAACATTACGATTCAATTAAAGTAGTGTTGGTTTAGCAGCTGTTACTTAAATACTGACTCTCCTCTCATCCTGTAGACCACCTCCTTATAGACATTGAGGAAATTAGGATACTGCCAACTATGTAAATGCCTCTGTTGGATGGCTTTTATTTGATGCTATTCATTTTAGTCAGGCTGTAGTGTGTATGTAAAAGTAGCAAATGATTTTTCCATAGGGAACCACATACATTAATCCATTAAATCATACGACACAATCATCCTGCTGGTGGCTCCTGGTGCCGCTTGCTTTTAAGTTCCAATATCACTCCACTCTTTTCCCACTTTCTTCTAACAATAGTGTATTATTAGAATTAGAAATGAATATAAGTGCATGTGTCATGCAGAAAAAAAATATGAAAAGTATGAAGAAGAAAGAAAGTGCTGTTATTTTCTAAGGTGAGTTCAGGTGATTTTCTGACACAACAGGTCAAAATAAACCGGGAACAAAAACTGAATTGTCCTTGTGTGGTTAAATTATCAACTGTGACTGACAAATGATATAACTGAAGGAAATTGACATGTGGAAGTGAAACAGAACAAAGAACATAAAAGAACAATAAAAACGTTGTTCCATTTCCACAGTGCCCCTTATCACAAATGCATAATTGAGAGGACATTTGAAAAATGAGAGGAGTGACACAGAATACATTACATGGTGGACAAAGCCACTGTGATGTCATCTTCTGACCTTTGGACTACAAAGTTGAAGCCTGGAGTATGATATTATGGACCTCATAGTCTTGGTGTTTGGCACCAGGAAGTACACCCCTTTGGGTCGGATGGAGCTGTGAGGAATACACACTGCTACCAGCGAGTGATGCCAAGCAAAATATCTATCCAGTATTCTGTCAGTGTCAGTATATGTTGGCTATTGTGCAGTTTTAACATTACCAATTTTCCATATACTGTTAAATTTTGGAATTATAAGTTGCACACATTTTATTTATTTATTTTTTTTAATGTCTCTCAGAGGGAAAACAAGGTTTTCTAAAGCAAATTATTAATAGTAAAAAATGGTATATAAAGGTTATTTTGACACTATTTCAATTTATTTTCACTCAAAACACACAAATTTTACTGTCTTGGCTTTCTGACCTGGTTGGTCAGGTGCAACAGAAATAAGAAACATTGCCACTCACCTCAAAATTTAAACATTTATTTTATCAACTTGAAATTGATCTGTGTACAGCAAAGTCCACAACATCCAGTTTCTGTGCAGCTGCATGGCTCTACTGTCTGTTGTCACCATGTCAGGTTTCCAATCCTGCTAGACATAATGTAAGTTAAGCTCAGCCTAAGGTAACGATGATAGTTGTGACAACAATGGTGGCTCTACTTGTTACAGACATGACGGTGCATGTCTGTAACAAAGCTTTAGCTCAGTTATACTGCCATCTTTTGGTAAAATACTGTAACACAATAAAATAGTAATCAATTAACAATGTGACACAACAGAAGTTGAAGGGTACATGGTAACATTCATCAGGAAGAAAACTGAATATGCCCTGCTAAATTTTACAATCAGACCGGCGATGCGTGTGCACACACACACACACACACACACACACACACAGGGTGTGATTGAGCTTCAAGAATGCATCATTTACTGCAGAGCACCAGGAGCTCTTGTCAGCAGCCCAGAGCTTCCATGGTTTGGTATCCATGTTTGTTGTTACAGTGAGTTGGTATTTCAGTTGGTCTTTGAAGCATTTCAAGGGTCCACTTCGTAATAATGCTGTAGAACATCTTATATGATCGTAAATATCCTTAATATAAGGCTAAATGTGCAAATAACCAAACTTCTCCTTTAAATATGCAAATATAGCCTACAGCAGGGCTGGGCAATAAATCGATTTAAAATCGAAATTCGAACTGATTTGCTTGGACAATGTTAGAAAATGAAAATTAGAAAATGAAAAAATATGGCAGCCTACGGCTCTCGCTCAGCTCTGGGCTCTTAGTATTTTAAGTAAAATTTGTTGAAAGTTAAGCTGGCACTTTATTAATCCCAAATTGGGGGATTCATCTTTGTTTGATCAAACCTGTATTTAAAAAGGTTTGGTTTGGGTAAAGCTGGGTTTGCACTTTACTCCTGAAGAAAATTCAGTTTGTTTAAAATAAAAACAACGCATTTGAAATAATTCCTTTGTCTTCTGTAGTTTTAAAAAAAAACTATTAAAATTGAAAATCGAATGGGGTATAAAAAAATTAGAGGCCATATTGCCCAGCCTAATGTTAGCTGTAGCATGAGACTCACTGGGAAGCAAATCTGTCGCAGCTTTTTGCACCAGCTCGCACTCTATTTCGTTTGTTGTTGCTCTCTCTTTTAAGTCCAGCTTAAACTGAGACCAAATGGTTGCAGGGAAAGTTGCAATGAAGTAAACTGGTCTGTCTCAGGTTGAGCTCGAGCCGACTGATGGTGTGGCTTGCAGACACTGTTGTTGGCAGAGATGAGTCAGAACATTGTAAGCTAATCAGCTTGTACTGACATCACCTGTCGCTAGGAAGCACAGCATAGACTGGCAAATTAGGACAGAGATAGACTCTCAAGTCAGTCTCTAGACGCTTTGCTTAACTGGAGACTGATGGAGGCAATTACAGAATTTAAAAAAAACCTTGCATTGCAGAACCAATCCTAAGTCTTTAGGCAGTCCTTCATGTCAGAGGTGGTGACTTGCTGAAGGCTTGTGCTTTTAAACACTGTCGACCAGCAACACATGTTTTATGGGATGATGACTCAGTCACGGTCACCCAGAAAAAGTTCCTCAAAGTTTGTTGATGCCATGTTTGCAGTGAAACATTTCCATCAGTTTAAAACAAACAATCTTTTATTAGGACATGATTCATCCATCCGAGTTACACCGGGAGACAGACTACCCAAAGTGGTAACATTATGTGGGAGCTGTCGAACCCTTTTGCAACGTCATAGACGCAGCAAAGCTGATGTGGAGTGATCAAATAATCTAACATTGCTCTGGGCATCCATTTTAATGTAATAAAAAGTTCTCTTTGTGTTACAAAGTGACTAGCTATATAGTCTGTTTCCCTACAGAGGAGAGATGGGGAAGCGCACTATTTCCGGGAGGGCATCTCCTTTTCAAAAATGTGAGGAGCGTTGCTTTGTTAGTGGCGGTTCTTGCCACCGTCTCAACAACTGCCTTGCATTTTGACATTCCCAGATGATGGATAGATCGATAGATATCTCCAATTGTCTGGTATCACGAGACTAAACCCCGGCTAATCCAACACACATGGAGGTCAGGCACGCCGAGGTTGCTCCCCACGGTCTCTGCAGCTCTCTGGGCACCACGCCAGACAGAAATGTCTCTGATGATCCAGACACTGAAGGAGAAAGATAAATGAGAGTGATAAGTGGTTCAGTAATGAAAATTACAGAGTTAACTATCAAGGATGGTCTCATAATGTTGTTGTGAGTTTAATCTTTTTAATCTGTAAAGATGTACACTGCAAAATGTAGACTGAAGACTGTAAAAACATTTTTGGTTGTCCTATATTATCACTTGTCCAAAATAGAGCAGACTACTACTGTCCTATCACAGGTATAAGAGTATTAGTGTGTATGTTGTAGAGCTTAGTCAGGTGTCAGCTGATATGAAAACTTTTGGGTTATAAAACGTACAAGACAGAAAAAAGATACTTGAGGTGATTAATAATTATTACATTTTCCTTAAGAGCTGACTGTTTCAGAACACTGATGTCATTATAGACAAAGTTTTGTTTTAATCTATAAATTAAGACTTCCCTTGGTTATATTTTCTTGTCACAAGTGTTTAGTAACCAAGTTTGAGTAATTATTGTCCAAAATGCGTATATGTCGGCCCCAGTAATTGCATGCAAATCCAAGCATGGTACTTAAAAATTTTGCTCTGTGTAGCAGGCGTGGTGGAGGCGTCACAGGTCGCCCTGACAACCAACTAGCTGATGTTCTGAAAGAAATACATACAATGTTACATATAAAGGTGCTTCTCTGACTCAAGACAGTTATATTACTGATAATGATCTCACTTGTTACTTAGCTTAATAGGCAAAAAGAGACAACAATAACATTAATCGTGGTTATGCACGCCAAGATCAATTATCGCACACATCGTTAAGGAAATTAAACTATATTGGTAACCACATCGTATTAACGTGTAGCCTAATTTACTCTAACTCTAATGATTTCACATGGAATGTTATACAACAATCTTAATTTAAGTTAATTAAATGGCTTACAATTGTTCCTTATGTAAGCTGATTAGTTAAATAAAATTGTAAAAAAAAGTATGCAAATTTCAACAAAAAGTAACGTTAATTGCACTTAACATTATACTAAGTACATAAAACAATTTGAAATTTCGTGGTAAAATCTCAATTACAGTTAAAAATGTATTTTAGGTTTGGTTGTATATTTTCATGTTCACTTATGTTACTACAAGTTAAGTAACATTAGGCCTATACAGCCACAAAACCACAGAGAAGCCCGAGGCGAGCATTCCCACCCAGGTAACAAAGCCTCACTGCTGTGGGAGTCTGATTAGTGTTAGCCCAAAAGCTAGCTGCTAAAATGAACAAGCTAGCGGTTCTGCGAAGCTAAATTAGCATACTGTCCAGCTAACTAAGTGGTGTGTCTTTGTCCTTTGACCCACCTCAGAACCACCTCTGTCCATTTTTGGGTTATTCAACCTTCAGGCCGGCTTTGGGCAGAGTCAGGCACTAGCAAATGACGGCGCCCAGGAAGAGAAATCTCAGGCTTCAAAACAGCATTGCAGCAACCAGTGGGTGATGTCACGGTTGGTTTATCCAGTGTTTTGTACTGTTTCTTTGTCTTTTCCAGCCACTTCAGTCAGTAGTTTCCTGTGGTTCAGATGTCCCAGGTTTCGGCACCAAATTTTATGGCTTTATCTCCGAAATTCATGGATGGACAAAGGGTTGACATTGGTCTACTACTCGAGGATGAAACACAGGTGATTTTCCCTCACAAATTTCATCTCCCCTAATTGCCGCACAGAGACTCCCAATGAATGTAACACGTTACATGGCTAACCTGATGTGTGACACCATTTCCCATATATGGACCAGAGGGCCTGAACTCCGTCAAAGAGGGGAATTCACGTATGTGCGTCGCTTTTGATTAAATTTTTTAACCAAAACACTCCTTGTCATGCCCTCTAAGCTTTCATTCATTAGTTCTGTGTAGTAGTCGTATTCGGCTGTGTTGTTTTGTGCTGTTTTGTGTTTTGTTGTGTTGTGTTGTGCAAGTTGTCTTTTAGACCAGTTAAACTGTGCATATTTTGGATATGTTTTTGTGTGCAAAAAATGTGTTAATGCACCCTTTTATGTCAGGGATTCTTGAGATAAGGGACAAAACAGGTTTTAAAAATAATTTTTTTAAATGCACACCATATTCATTGGAATTGTATATTTCTGTAAAGAAAAGTCTTAGCTATTTAACCATGTAAAGGGACAGGTTCTAAATAAAAACACTTTTTCAAAAAATAAACATGTTTCACTTTAGAAATTCATTTGTGTCAACTGTTAGACACACTAAAAAGTATACAATTTTAATTCTTCCAGTCCAACAAGAATCTAAAGTCCTGAAGTATGTTGGAATAGTGTTTAGTTACTCTAATATGTAATAAAATACAATATATAAACTAATGTTGTGATTTCACTCTATTCTCAAAACATCGATTTCTAAATGTCTGCATTTTCAATTTTGTTTATATTTTTAATATCATAAAAACAGTTTTCTTAGATAAATAAGATATAAGAGGATGTAGATCAGATGTTTTTTCAAAAATTAACAAAAACATACATCTGACGGTGTTGACAAAAAACTGACGGTGTTGACAAAATCTGATGTGCATTACTGATTAAAGAGCAAATGTGTTTTTTAACAGATGGAGGTGACAATAGATGAAGAACTAACTACTCCTCGTCTTATATTGAACATAAGATAATAAACATACTGTAAATTACACCATTTCCAACTATCTAATAAACAATGATGGAGAGCAGGGGCCCTCCTTCTCCTCCTCTCCTTGCCCTCCTCTCCCCCAACCTTCATCTACCTGTCCTCCACCACTTACTCCTCTCGTTCTCATCCACCTCTACTCCCCTTCCTCTCCTCCTGTGTTCCTCTCCCTTTCTCCTCTAACTGCTCCTCTCCTCTTGTCTTCCTTTCCTCTCCTCCCCTCCACGTCCTCTGTCTCCACCTCTTTTAGTCTTCCTCCACCTTCTTCTGAATCTGTGTGGGTCCTCTGGTGCATCTCTAGTGTGGCCCCTGTAGCTCACTGGAAAGATAAATGAAAAGTATCAGAAAAAGTGTAGGTGAATAAACATCAAAGATGCTTTGCTACAAGCAGAATCTGCTAGAGCTACTAATAGATGTTGCAAGCTCCTCCTCTTGCTGATATGCCTTGGTGGCAGGATGATCCGAGCGTTGCGAGTACCAGCTGTCCCAACAAGTGTAAACAAAAGCGTTTCTTAAATTCTTTCCTGCATAAAGCCAGTGAGGAAGACTTGGAGTGACTGCACACACTTAAGCATACAGGGGTAAGTCAGGTGACAGGAATCACAGGTCTATCAGTACATTAAATGGTCCACTGGCATTAAAAAAAAAGAAAGAAAGAAAAGAAAAATGCTCAAAACAAGTGCAAATCAAAATTACCTCCCCACATAATTATGTCCAGTAGTATTTTCAGACAAATTAAAAAGTAATTACGTTATTTTTCTACAGTCCACTGTCTGATTTCCTGTGAACTGAGACACAATGCATTTTGGGGCAGCTGATTATGTCCAGTGATCTGCTGCTGCATACCCACACATTCTTGCCAATGTAATACACATCTGGGCATTTCTTTCATACAGAAAATTGGCATACTTACCACAGATGAAATGTACTACATACTCAATTTGACATCATACTTAGTATGAATAGTGCGTTTGTATGTAGTTGGAACACACAGCTAGTCGTTTGTCAACCAGACAGTGATAACCGGCGACATGGTGAGGAGCTCAGACAGGCAGCAACTCAGAAAAAGTTGTTTTGTCTCTTATCCTGATCAATGCTTCAGGTTTTTTTTGTTTGTTTGTTTTTTAAGTGTCAAAATGTATTTATTTATTTTCACTTTCAAGTGCCCATAGCAGTACATATCTTTTTTTTTTTGACTATCGTAGGATTTGTTTTAAAATTGTTTTTGTTTTGTCCTCTTAATTGAATTTATTGTAATATGATTATTATGGATTTTTTCTTCTGATTTTGGTTATTTATCTACATTTTTTAATATTTATGTTTTGTCTATGAGTATGCGTATTTCATTTTATATTTCATGTTGTTTTACATCTCATGTTGTTTCATGTTTTTCACAGGTATTTGTCAAATGGTCACTGTTCACGTGACCATACAACGTATTGTACTTGCAAAGTTTTCAATAAAGAGTTGGAGGGGGAAAAAAATAGTAGGGAAAGCACAGGTGTTACTAATGACAGTAATGATGGTTTGAAACTACTCAAGTGTCTCATTAATTTAAATATTGACACGTGTGATTTTTCCCTTTATGACAGTCTTCTTTTGAAACCCAACCTAAATTCTTATGTGGCACACTTGACAAAAAACAAAACAGAAAAAAAGAATCGGTTGATAATCCGTAGATTTTTTTTAAAACTTCAAATATCGGTATCAGTCTCAAAAAAAACGAGTAGCAGTTAACTGTCTGTCTCTAAGGACTGGCATAAGGTGAGGTGTTGTACCTGTATTTAGTGCAAAATGTGGCACACATGATAAAGACAAGTAGACAACACTGCAGGCCGAGCATTTAACTTTAGCTATATCTGTTGAAAAAGTAAAACTTTCTGCAGCGCCCTTTGAATTTGCTTGTGAACTAGGGCATCGACATTGCCAAAAAGTATTTTAAGTAACGTCAGCTGTCACGTTAAGTCTTCAGTTGGCCATTAAAATGTGAGAAAATGCCTGATTAAATGTGTTTGAGTTCACCTGCTACAACACAGCAGGTGAATTTATCCTTCTCACGCTAAACGGACAATCGCTTCATCCTTACTTTATTGAAACTGCTGGATGTAAAACGCAGGCAGTGTGGATGCCTGGAGGCCCCGGACAGGTCCTCGGTGTTTCCTGAAATCAAGACGCGATGCTGTGATGCTACATTGTCCTCGGACTGGGCTGCTGTGCTGGAGCCGAGGAGGCTTCCTGCGAGCTAACACCGAGGGACCAGCCCAACACCGCGTCAGACCACGTCCTCACCCCGCTTCACTCACCTGTTCTGTGCATGTTTTGAAGCAAAATCCCCGCCATCCGACTCCGCCATCTTCTAGCACAAAGCAACACGCATATGGCATTTTTTTGAATGTTACCAGAAGGTTAACGGCTCGATTGCCTGTTCATGTTGTTTTAAAAAGTAAGAGAAGAGCCTATTGTTCAGGCACAATCGGCGAAAAGCCTTCTGTCTGAGATCCAGTGGTGGATAGTGATGACCTCTGGCTGGTTGTTCCGCCTCCTTCCCCTGTACTGACAGTTTCTGGCCACTAGGGGCGCTTCTGTCTCCAGGTGTAACGGTTCCTATGGCGCTTGCAAGGTTGAACTTCCCATCCTGTGGTGGGAAATGTATTCAAACTCCTCAAGAACAAAAGTAGCAATAGTATGGAGTAAAACTACAAGTAAAAGGCTTGTGACCAGTACCTCAGTTGGTTACTAAAGTAGTAGTAGTGCAGCAGTACAGACATAATAGTACAGAATTGTTTAGATGAGAAGTGTAAAAGTAAAGACAGGCTATATTTTAGAAAAATTACCCCCGTTAAACCAAAAAAATGATGTATTTTATTTCACACAATATAGTTGTATTATTATCAATGACACATTGGTGAGCAGGATAGGTAAAGTATTTTTAATTTAAAAAGGGGGGGACTTATAGCCAAAAAACAAAACAAAAACAAAAATAAAAACAAAAACAAAACAAGAGGTATAATAGATCCAGGTCTAGGATGATTTGGAAAGCATCACAGACTCACAGGGTTAAAAACATTAAAAACACACCAGTGCGTATCCGCTTGTACCTTTTTCATGGTGTTGTGACGCACTGAGACAAAGAGAGCTATTATAGATGCAGTCACCACAGGCGTGCACGGGTGAAAGAACATCTCAAGACAGCTTTTTTTTTTTCTGGCCTCCAGGGGCAATGACACAATAACCACAACAGATCCAAGACAGAGAATTCAAAAAACAGGCGTGCTATGAAAATTCTTACTGAGACATCAACTTTAAAATATTGCATTCAAGTCAATCACGTTATATTAATATTAGCAACGAAATCAAACAACTGTATATTACCGTAAAGTAAGGAAAAGATGAGAAGTTTGAGTTTATTTCATTTTGAACAATAAAGGCGACAAGTAGAAGT